>JASUUH010000096.1:4747500-5347100 GCA_030449925.1 Citropsis articulata | reverse complement strand
TTTTCGACACCCGAGTGCCTGAACCTCCCCACCCTCGGGCTGCCAGTGACAGCACACCGCCCGGCCGCCATTCGCTACTGGGCCACAAAGCACTATTTTTTGACAAGCACCTGGGCACAGTATCCCACGGGCCGCACATGAGGTCCCACGAAGAGACCGGCTGCTTTCCCACACCCGAGTGCTCGAACCTCCCACCCCCTCGGGCCTACATAGCACACCGCCTCACGCCTCCTTCGCCATGCAGCTGGGCCAGAAGTACTATTTTTTTACAAGCCCCTGGGCACACCATCCCACAGGCCGTGAGGTCCCACGAAGAGACTGGCCGCGTTTCCGACACCCAGAGAGCCTGAACCCCCCTCCCCACCCCCCTTCGGCCCAAGGCTAGAGCACACCGCACCCGCCGCCTCCTTCGTGCCATGCACCGTTGGGCCAGAAGCACTATTTTTGGAAAGTCTCAGGCACACCATCCCACGGCCGGCGAGGTCCCTCGAAAAGATCGACGTGATTTCTGAGAGCCTGAGAGGCTACAGCACACCACCCCCCAGCCCTTTCTTCGCCATTCACCGCTAGGCAAGAAGGACTATTTTTTTAAAGCCCCTGGACGCACCCTCCCACGGGTCACATGAGCTCCTCGGAAGACTGACGGTTTTCGACACCCGAGAGCTCAACCCCTCCCCACCCCGCCAAGGGCCAGGGCCATAATAGCACACCGCCGCCTTTCTTCGCTTTTTTCACCAGAGGGCCCTCAAACACTCTTTTTTTGACAAGCCCTTGTCAAGACCCTCCCCCTGGGTCAAGACGAGGTCCCACGAAAAGACTGGCCAGATTCTGACACCCGAGAGCCCGAACCCCCTCCCACCCCCACTCGGGCCTACAGCACCGCCTCGCTGCCTCCTTCAGGCCATGCATCACCTGACGATTTATGACACCCTGAGTAACTGAACCCCTTCCCACCCCCCTGGGCCTAAGGCTACAGTGCACCGCCTCACACCTCCTCAGGCGCCATGGGCTGTGGCGGCTATTTTTGAAATGCCCCCAAGACCCTTCCATAGGACGGGATGAGGTCCCTCAAAAGACCTGATACTGTCGAGACACCGGAGGGCTGAACCCTCCCCACCCCCCTGGGCCCAAGGCACACCGCCTCGCCGCCTCCTTCGGCGCCATGCGCTACTGGCTTGAAGCACTATTTTAGGCAAGCCTCCAGCACACCCTTTGCAGGCTCACACTATTTATAGTGCACCGCCGCCGCCTCCTTCGTTCCATGCGCGGGCCAAGCACTATTTTGACAAGCCTCCCAAGACCCTCCCACAAGTGGATTTATGAGGTCCCCAAAAGACCGGACACGTGTCGACACCGAGTGGTGAACCCTCCCACCCCCCCCTCGGGCCCATATAGACACCCCGGCCGCCTCCTTCGCGCCATGCGCGCTGGGCCTGAAATAATATTTTTGGACAAGCCCCTGGGTACACCCTCCCACGGGCCGTACGAGGTCCCACAAAAAGACTGGCCATGTTTTCGGCACCCGGAGAGCTTGAACCCCCTCCCCACCCCCCGGGGGCCCATATATAACACCGCACACCCGCCTTCGCCACACTGCTTGGGCACTGACGGGCGATGACACTGAGTAACTGAACCTCACCTCCCCCTCGGGCCTATATAGTGCACCGCCTCACACCTCCTCAGGCCATACGCACCGGGCCAAGCACTATTTTTGACAAGCCCCCAAGGAACCCTCCCATAGATCGATGAGGTCCCTCAAAAGACCGGACACGTGGTCGACACCCTGAGGGTGAACCCCCTCCCCACCCCCTGGGCCAGGCTATATCACACCGCCTCACGCCCCTTCGTGCCGCACCGGGCAAGCACTATTTTTCGACAAGCCCTGGGCGCACCCGCCATGGGCCCTGTGGAGATCAAGACGATAGATCGTCAGTTTCCTGACACCCTGAGAGCCTGAACCCCTCATCCCACCCCCCTCGGGCCCAAGGCTATAGCACACCGTGCCCAGCCTTCGCCTTCAGGCATGCGGCGCTGGGCCAGAAGCACTATTTATTGACAAGCCTCTGAGCGAACCCTCCTGCAGGCCGCACGTGGGCCCTCGAATAGGCTGGATGCATTTCTGACTCGTGGAGTGGCTGAACACCCCTTCCCACCCCCCTCTAGCCCAAGGTTATAGCACACCGCCCCTGCTTCCTTCTTAGCGCCATGCGTCGCTAGGCCAGAAGCACTATTTTTGGACAAGCCCTTGGTCTCACCCTCCCACGGGCTGTGCGAGATCCCTCGAAAAGACTGGACGCATTTCCGACACCCGGAGAGCCTGAAACCCCATCCCCACCCCCTAGGCCCAAGGCTATAGCGCACCGCCCCTGCCGCCTCCTTCGTGCCATGTGCCGCTGGGCCAGAAGCACTATTTTTTTATAAGCCCCTGGGCGCACCCTTCCACGGGCTGTATGAGGTCCCTCAAAAAGACTGGACATGTGTCCGACACCCAGTAGCCGAACCCCTCCGCAGACCCCCTGCCCACATGCCGCCTCCACGCCATGAGCCGCTCGCCAAAGCACTATTTTGACAAGCCTTTGTCGACCCTCCCACCGCCGGTGAGATCCTCGAAAAGACCTGATGCATTGACACCGGAGAGCCTGAACCCCATCCCACCCCTGGGCCCAGGCTATAGCTCACCGCCTCACCGCCTCCTTCGTGCCATGCACCACTGGGCTGTACACACTTTTGGACAAGGTCTCTGGCTGACCCTCCCACGGGCCATATGAGGTACCTCAAAAGATCGACGATTCCGACACCTGGAATGGCTAAAACGCCTAACCCCTGGGCCCAAGCCATAGCACATTGCCCTGCCGCCTCCTTCAGGCCACGCCACCGGGCCAAGCACTATTTTGACAACCCCTCAAGCATCTGATCTCGGCCCCATGAGGTCCCACGAAAAGACTGGTCACAGTGTCGACACCTGAGAGCCTAAACCCTCCCCACCCTCCTGCCCATACATAAGATCGCCTGCCAGATCCTTCGCGGGTGCACGCGCACAGTCTGGCACTATTTTTGGACAAGCCCCTGGGTGAACCCTCCTACGCGCCGTGCGAGGTCCCTCAAAAAGACTGGACGGTTGTTTGACACCCGGAGAGCCTGAACCCCCCTCCCCACCCCCCTGGGGCCCAAGCCTCTAGCACACCGCTCCCGCTGCCACCTTGGCGCCCTGTACCGCTGGGCTTGAAGCACTATTTTTAGGCAAGCCTCTGAGCACACACTCCCGCAGGCCACACGCGGGTCCTCGAATAGGCTGGATGAATTTCTGACACCTGGAGTGGCTGAACACCCCTCCTCACCCCCCTCGGGCCCCAGGTTATAGCACACCGCCCCCGCCGCCTCCCACGCCATGGGCACTGGGCGAGCACTATTTTGGATTAAGCCCTTGGTCGCACCCTCCCACGGGCTGTGCGAGATCCCTCAAAAAGACTGGACGAATTTCCGACACCCGGAGAGCCTGAACTCCCCTCCCCACCCCCCTCGGGCCCAAGACTATAGCGCACCGCCCCAGCCGCCTCCTTCGTGCCATGCGCCGAGGGCCAGAAGCACTATTTTTGGACAAGCCCCATGACGTACCCTGCCACGGGCCGTGCGAGGTCCCTCAAAAAGAATGGACACGTGTCCGACACCCGGAGTGGCTGAAATCCACCTCCCCACCCGCCTCGGGCCAGCACAGTAGCAACCGCCGCCTCTGCCCCACTGCACTGGGCTGGAAGCACTATTTTTGGGCAAGCCCCTGGGCGAACCCTCCTGCAGGCCGCACGCGGCTCCTCGAATAGACCGGACCCATTTCTGACACATAGAGTGGCTGAACACCCCTCCCAACCCCCCTCGTGTCCAAGGTTATAGCACACCGCCCCCGCCGCCTCCTTAGCGCCATATACGTCATGGGCCGTACATTATTTTTTGATTGCCCTTGGTCGACCCTCCCACGGTCTGGCGAGATCCCCTCAAAAGATTGGACGTATTTCTGACACCTGGAGTGGCTGAACCCACCCCCCCACCGCCTCGGGCCCAAGGTTATAGCACACCGCAATCGCCGCCTCCTTCGTGCCATGAGCCGCTGGGCCAGAAGCACTATTTTTGGGCAAGCCGGTGGGCGCACCCACCTACAGGCCGCGCGATGTCCCTTAAAAAGAGTCGACGCATTTCCGACACCCAGATCGGTTGAACCCCCCTCCCCACCCCCCTGGGGCCCAAGGCTATAGCACATCGCTAAGGCCGCTGCCTCCTTCGCACCATGCGCTACCGGGCAAGCACTATTTTTGATTGCCTCGGCCGCACCCTCCCACGGGCCATGAGGGTCCTCATAAGACTGACACGCTTGACACTCCTGAGAGCCTCAAGCCCTCCCCACCCCCTAGGGCCCGAGGCTATAGCACACCGCTCCTGCCGCCTCCTTCGCGCCCTACGCCGCTAGGCTTGAAGCACTATTTTTAGGCAAGCCTCCGAGCGCACCCTTCTGAAAGCCGTACGCGGGCCCTCGCATAGACTAGACGTGTTTCTGACACTCGGAGTGGCTGAACACCCCTCCCTACCCCCCTCGGACCCAAGGTTATAGCACACCACCCCCGCCGCCTCCTTTACGCCATGCGCCGCTGGGCCAGAAGCACTATTTTTGGACAAGCCCTTGGGCACACCCTCCCACGGGCTGCGCGAGGTCCCTCGAAAAGACGAGACACGTTTCTGACAACCGGAGTGACTGAACCTCTTTCCCAACCTCTCTCGGGCCTAAGGCTATAGCAAACTGCCCCCGCCGCCCCCTTCGAGCCATGCGCCGGAGAGCCAGAAGCACTCTTTTTTGACAAGCCCCTGGACGCACCTTCCCACGGCCCGCGCGAGGTCCCACGAAGAGACTGGCCACGTTTTCGACACCCGGAGAGCCTGAACCCCCCTCCCCACCCCCCTTAGGCCCAAGGCTAGAGCACATCAGACCCACAGGCGTCTTCTGTCAGGCCATGCAATCCAAGCACTGCTGGAAAGCCCTCACACCATCCCATCGGCCGCAAGGTCTCGAAAAGACTGGACATGTTTTCGACACTCTGAGAGCCTGAACGCCCGCCCACCGCCTCGGCAGGCACAGACATCGCCTCACCGGGCCACCTTCGCGCCATTTACCGTTGGGCCAGAAGCACTATTTTTTGAAAGCCCCTGGACGCACCCTCCGACGGGCTGCGCGAGGTCCCTCGAAAAGACTGGACGTGTTTTTGACACGCTGAGAGCTTGAACCCCCCTCCCCACCCCCCTCTGGCCAAGGGCTATTGCACACCGGCCCCGCCTCCTCCTTCGTGCCATTCCTCGCTGGGCCAGACGCACTATTTTTTGACAAGCCCCTGGTCACACCATCCCACGGCCAGCACGAGGTCCCATGAAGAGACTGGCCCTGTTTCCGACACCCGGAGAGCCTGAACCCCCCTCCCCACCCCCATCGGGCGCAAGGCTATAGCACATCACCGCCTCGCTTCTCGCCTCTACATCACTGGGCCGGTTCTATTTTTGAAAGCCCCTGACGCATTCTCCCACGGGCCATGAGGTCCCTAAAAGACCTGACGTGTGACATCCCGAGAGCCTGAATCCCCTCCCACCCCCCTGCCAAGGGGCCATACAGCACTCGCCCGCCTCCTTCGTGCCATGCGCCGCTGGGCCAGAAGCACTATTTTTTGATAAGCCCCTGGTCACACCATCGTACGGACGGCGCGATGTCCCACGAAGAGACTGGCCACGTTTCGACACCTAAGACCCCCTCCCCACCCATTGGGCCCCAGGCTGGGCTGCCGCGCGTCGCCGCCATCGCCGCTGGGCGAAGCAGCTGTTTTTCCCGGCACACGCATCCGCGGGCGCTGGTCTCACGAAAGGCTGGCGTGTTTCGACACCGAGGCACAGAACCCCTCACCGGGCGTAAGGCTCTGACTGCGCCAGCCATGCCATTTTGCGTTGGGCGGCTATTTTGAAAGCCCTGGGCGCACCTCCGCAGGCCGCGAGTCCTCAGACTGGGCGTGTTTTGACACTTGAACCCCCTCCCCGCCCCTGGCCAGGCTATACAGCCCCGCTCGGTGCCACAGCTATTTTGGGCTACCCACAGCGTCCTCGCCCGCCGTCACTGCAGGCTGAACCCCCTCCCGGGCCAGGCTATACACAGCCCGCTTTCTTGCCCTAGCCCCAGGCTGTACACAGGCAGTCAGGAGCCCGTGTTTTGAGCATTGAGGCACAGCCCCTCCCCCTCGGGCCAGGCTGTGCGCGCCTCGCGTATCGCCGATGCCATGCGCCAACTGATGGCGTCCAGGGCGCTGAAAGCGCTGACCGCTCGTGCCCAAGGCTGCTTGGCCTGCTGCCTCCTTGCGCCATGCCGGCGGCGAAGCTGTTATTGAAAGCCCTGGCGCAACCTCCAGGGGCAGCGAATCCCTCGAGGCGGTGTTTTCGACAACCGAAACTGAACCGCCCTCCGCCCCTCGGGCAAGGCTATAATACACCCCGCCGCCAGACCATCGCTGCTGGGCGGAAGCCCTAGCGCCTCGCGGGCGCGTTAGGTCCCTCGAAAAGACGATACGCTTTCGCCACCACCTGACCAAATTTCTTCACCCGCCCTGCCGCCTCCTTCGTGCCCTGGCGCACATAATTTTGACAAGCCCCTGGGCTGCGTCACTACGCGAGGTCCCGCGAAGAACTGGCGCGTTTCCGAGCTGAACCCTTCCCCCCTCATTGCTATTTACCGCCCGCCACCTCCCAGCGCCCATCTTGCTGGGCCAAAAGCACTATTTTGGATAGCCCTGGACACCATCCACGGGCAGGTCCCGAAAAGACGCGTGTTTCGACAGCCTGAACCCCCTCCCTCGGGCCAGGCAATAACACGCCCCGCGCCTCCCGTGCCGCTGGGCTAAAGCACTATTTTACAACAAGCCCTGGGTCTGAGCTGGCGGTCCTTTAAAAAATCTGGACCGTCCGACGAGATGGAAACCTCTCCTTTGCCCAAGGCTAGCAAAAGCACCGCGCCATTCATGCACCGCTGACACAATTTTTAAATCCCCACACCATCCCACGCGGGTCCTCGAAAAGCCGGGCGTGTTTCGGCGCTCGAGAGCCTGAACCCCCGCGCCCGTTGGGCCAAGCACTATTTTTGACAAGCCCGGGACACCATCCCACAGGCGAGGTCCCAGAAGGGCGTTTAGCACCGAGAACTGAACCCCTCCGCCCAGGCCCAGGCTAGGCACTGCCGCCCGCCTCCTTGGCGATTCGCATTGGGAGCGCCTATTTTTGAAAGCCCTGGGCGCCCTCCCGCGTGCAGCGGAGTCCCTTGAAACTAGCGTTTTCGACACCACGAAACTGAACCCCTCCCCCCCTCGGGCCAAAGGCAGCACCACCGCCCACCGCCCGCACTGTTTTTCCTCATGAACGCTCAGGGGTGCCTCGAATAGACTGCGCATGTTTGACACCGGTGGTAAACCCCCTCACTTCCCCCTAGGCGCCACCGCCACCCCTTCGCCTGGGTGAAGCACTCTTTTGGACAAGCCCTGGCCTCCCGGGCCTCAATCGTCGAAAAGCTGGGTATTCGACACCGAATAAACCCCCACCCCTGGAGCCCAGGTCATGGACACCGCGCCTCTGCCATCTAAGCCTATTTTAGACAAGCCCCCTGGCGCACCTCCGCCAGCGAGGTCCCTCAGGCAACGTTTCCACAGTGGCTGAACCCCTCCCGCCCCTTGGGCCCAGGCCTGCTTTTACCGCCCTCCGTGCCATTGGCGCTGGGCGAAGCACTATTTTGCAAGCAGCCTGGCGCACCCTACCGGGTCGCTAAAAGGCGGACGCGTGTCCGAGTAGCTGAACCTCCCTCTCCCACCTTTCCAGCCCAGGCTATAGCCGTGCCTCTTGCCGCGGCCAGCTATTTTCGGACAAGCCTGGCGCGCTACCAGGCCGTGCGAGTCAGCAAGGCGGCGTTTTCGAGACCGGCTGAACCCCACCCCACCGGGCGATGCTATAGCCACGCTCCTTGCCCATGCCATGCGCGGGCGAAGCTTTACCGGACAAGCCCTGGGCGCACCTACCCGCAGACGTCACGAGGTCCCCGCGAAAAGCGACGGCGTTTCCGACACCGAAGCTGAACCCCTACCCCCTCGGGCCCAATGCTATAACACCGCCCTGCCGCCTCATTCGTGCCATGCGCCCTGAGCGGAAGAACTATGTTTGGACAAGCCCTGGGCACACCACCCGCAGACGCCACGAGGTCCCATGAAAAGACTGGCGCGTTCCGACACTCGAAGCCACAGACCCTTCTCCCCGGTCGGCCCCAAGCGCACACCGCCCGCCCGCCTCGCCCGCGCCATGCGTCGCAAGGCCGAAGCCTATTTTGGACAAGCCCAAGACCAACCCTCCACAGCGTCGCGCGAGGTCCGTCGAAAAAGGCGTGTTTTCAACACCGAGAGCACAAGCCCCATCCCCACCACCACAGGGCACATAACCGCTCCGTCTCGCCCGCCCCTTGTCGCTGGGCTTGAAGCACTATTTTAGGTAAGTCTTTTAGCACACCCTCGCGGGCCTCGAACAGGCTGGGCGTTTCGACACACAGGTGTGAACATCCCCTCCCCGCCACGGGCCCAAGGCTATAACACGCCCGCGCTGCCGTGCCTGCTGCTGGGCCAGAAGCACTATTTTTGGACAAGCCCCTGGACACACCCTCGCACGGGCCGTACGAGGTCCCTCGAAAAGCCCGGAGTGGCTGAAGCCCTCCCCCCCTCGGGCCCAGGCTATATACCGCCCTCGCGCCTCCTCGTGCCATCGCGGCGGGCGAGCACTGGACAAGCCCTGGCGGACCCTCCACCAGACGTGCGGTCCCATGAATAGACTAGCGTTCGACACCGGAGCTTGAACCCCCCTCCACACCCCCCTCGGGCCCAGAGGTATAGCCGCCACCGCCTCGCCCGTGCCATGCGGCGTGGGCAGCTGTACGGACAAGCATCTGGCGGATCCTCCACGGGCGCGCAGGTCCCCGAAAGACTGTCCCGTTTCCGACACCAGGAGAGCCTGAACCCCCCTCCCACCCCCCTCGGGCCGAAGGCTATAACTGCCCGCTCCTCGCCGTGCCATCCGCCTGGGCGAGCACAATTTTTGACAAGCCCTGGCGCATCCTCCAGGCGGGTGAGGTCCCTCAAAAAGTCTGGACACATGTCCGACACTCGGAGTGGCTGAACCCTCCCCTCCCACCCCTCGGGCCCAAGGCTTGATGACATCGCCCCTGCCGCCTCGTTCGTGCCATGCGCCGCTGGGCCAGAAGCACTATTTTTTGACAAGCCCTTGGGCGCACCCTCCCACGGGCCTCACGAGGTCCCACGAAAAGACTGGCCGCGTTTCCGACACCCGGAGAGTTTGAATCCCCCTCCCCACCCCCTGGGGCCCAAGGCTATAGCACACCGCTCCCGCCGCCTTCTTCGCGACCTGTGCCGTTGGGCTTGAAGCACTATTTTTAGTCAAGCCTCTGAACACACCCTCCCGCAGGCCACACGCGGACCCTCGAATAGGCTGGATGCCTTTCTGACAACCGGAGCACACCCTCCCCACCCTCTGGGGCCCAAGGCTATAGCGCACCGCCCCTGCCACCTTCTTCGTGCCATGCACCGCTGGGCCAGAAGCAATATTTTTGGACAAGCACCTGGGCGCACCCTCCCACGCGACGTATGAGGTCCCTCAAAAGGCGGACATGTCCGACACGAGTGGCTGAACCCCCTCCCCCCCCTCGGGCCCAAGGCTATAGCACACCGCCCCCGCTGCCTCCTTCGCGCCATGCGCCGCTGGGCCCGAAACACTATTTTTGGACAAGCCCCTGGGTAAACCCTCCCACGGGCCGTACGAGGTCCCACGAAAAGACTGGCCACATTTTCGGCACCGGAGCCTGAACCCCCTCCACCCCTGGGGCCCAAGGCTATAACCTGCTCCCGTTGGGCTTGAAGCACTATTTTAGTCAAGGCTCTGAGCACACCCTCCCGCGAGGCCACCGCGAGCCCTTGAATAGGCTGGATGCATTTCGACACCGGGTGGCTGAACCCCCCTCCTCACCCCCTCGGGCCCCAGGGTATAGCGCACGCCCTGCCCGCCTTGTTCGTGCCATGCGCCCTTTGGACAAGCTCTTGGGCGCACCCTCCCACAGGACGTATGAGGTCCCTCAAAAAGACTGCACACGTGTCCGACACCCGGAGTGGCTGAACCCCCCCCCCCGGGCCCAGGCGATAGCACCACCCCCGCTGCCTCCTTCGCGCCATGGGCCGCTGGGCAAGAAGCACTATTTTTGGACAAGCCCCTGGGCACACCCTCCAATGGGCCGTCCGAGGGCCCTCGAAAAGACTGGATGAATTTTCGACACCCGGAGTAGTTTAACCCTGCTCCCTACCCCCCTCGGACCCAAGGCTATAGCACCCGGAGAGTCTGAACCCCCCTCCCCAACCCCCTCGGGCCTAAGACTATAGCACAACGCCCGCGCCGCCTCGTTCGCGCCATGCGCCGCTGGGCCAGAAGCACTATTTTTTGACAAGCCACTGGGTGCACCGTCCCACGGGCCACGCGAGGTCCTTCGAAAATACTGGACACATTTTCGACACTCGGAGTGGCTGAACGCCCCTCCCCACCCCCTTCGGGCCCAAGGCTATAGCACACCGCCCCCGCCTCCTCCTTCGCGCCATGCGCCGCTGGGCCAAGCTTATTTTGGACAAGCCACTGGGAAAACCATCCCAGGGGCGGCGCGAGGGCCCTCGAGAAGACTGGGCACGTTTCTGGCACCCGGATTGGCTGAACAGCCCTCCCCACTCCCCTCGGGCACAAGGCTATATCACACCGCCCCTTCCGCCTCCTTCTTGGCTTGCGCCGCTGGGCCAGAAGCACTATTTTTGGACAAGCCCCTGGACGTACCCTCCGACGGGCCATACGAGGTCCCTCGAAAAGAATAGACATGTTTCTAACACCCAGAGTGGATGAACACCCGTGCCCACCCCCCTAGGGCCCAAGGTTATAGCACACCGCACCTGCCGCCTACTTCGCGCCATGCGCTGCTGGGCCAGAAGTCCTATTTTTGGACAAGCCCCGGGCCGCACCCTCCCACTGGCAGCACGAGATCCCTCGAAATGACTAGACGCGTTTCCGACACCCGGAGATGCTGATGCCACCTCCCCACCCACCTCGGGCCCAAGGCTATAGCACACCACCCCCGCCGCCTCCTTAGCGCCATGCGCCATTGGGCCAGAAGCACTATTTTTGGAAACCCTGGGCATACCCTCCCAGGGCCATCGGAGGTCCCTCGAAAGACTGGACGCATTTCCGACACCGGAGCCTGAACCCTTCCCCCTCGGGCCAAAGGCTATAGCACACCGACCGCGCCGACTCGCTGCGGCGTCGCCGCTCCGGCGCACAATTGTTGACAAGTCGCCAGGCACACCCTCCAACGGGCCGCACTAGGTCCCTCAAAAAGACTGGACGTGTTTTCGACACCCGAAGAGCCTGAACCCCCTCCCGCCCCGGCTATAGCACACCGTTCCTGCCACCCCCTTCGCGCCCTGTGTCGCTGGGCTTGAAGCACTATTTTTAGGCAAGCCTCTGAGCACACCCTCTCGTAGGCCGTACGCGGGCCCTTGAATTGCCTGGACGCATTTCTGACACCTGGAGCGGCTGAACACCCCTCTCCACCCCACTCGGGCCCAAGGTTATAGCACACCGCCCCCGCCGCCTCCTTAGCGCCATGTGCCGCTGGGCCAGAACCGCTATTTTTAGACAAGGCCTTGGTCGTACCCTCCTACGGGCTGTGCGAGATCCCTCGAAAAGACTGGATGCATTTTCGACACCCGGAGTGGCTGAACCCCCCTCCCCACCCCCCTCGGGGCCAAGGCTATAGCACACCGCCCCCGCGGCCTCCTTCGTGCCATGCGCCGCTGGGCCTGAAGCACTATTTTTGGACAAGCCCCTGGGCGAAGCCTCCCACGGGCCGCGCGAGGTCCCACAAAAGGATTGGCAGCGTTTCTGACACCCGGAGAACCTGAACCCCCTCCCCACCCCCTGGGCCCAAGGCTATAGCACACCGCCCTCGCCGCCTCCTTCGCGCCATGTGGCGCTGGGTCAGAAGCACTATTTTTGGACAAGCCCATGGATACACCCTCCCACGGGCCCTACACGGGCCCTTGAATAGACAAGACACGTTTATGGCAGCCGGAGTGGCTGAACACCACTCCCCACCCCCATCGGGCCCAACGCTATAGCACACCGCCCCCGCCGATTTCTTCGCGCCATGCGCCGCTGGTCCAGGAGCATTATTTTTGGACAAGCCCCTGGGCGCACCCTCCCGCAGGCTGCATATGGGCCCTAGCATAGACTGGACGCGTTTCTGACACTCGAAGTGGCTGAACACACCTCCCCACCCCCCTCGGGCCCAAGGTTATTGCATACCGCCCCCGCCGCCTCATTCTTGCCATGCGCCGCTGGGCTAGAAGCACTATTTTTGGACAAACCCCTGGGCGCGCCCTCCCACGGGCCGCGAGGTCCAACGAAACTAAGCGTGTTTCCGATCCCCGGGTAGCAAACCCCTCCCACCCCTCGGGCCCAAGGCTATGGCTCACCGCCCCCGCCCCGTCCTACGCGCCATGCGCTAGGCCAGAAGCACTATTTTTGGACATGTCACTGGGTGAACCTTCCCACGGGCTGCGTGAGGTCCCTTAAAAAGACTGGACATGTTTCTGACACCCGGAGTGGCAAACCTCCCTCCCCAAGCACCTCGGGCCCAAGGCTATAGACGCCCGCCCCGCGCTTTCTTTCGACATGCGCTGAAGCACTATTTTTGGACAAGCTCCTGGCTGCACCCTCCCCAGGCCGCAGAGGTTCCTCGGAATGACTACGTGTTTCCGGCCCGGAGGCCTGAACCGACCTCCACACCCCATTAAAGTTATAGCACACCGCCCGCCCGCTTCCTTGGCGCCGTGTACTATGGGCCAAAAGCACTATTTCTGGACAAGCCCATGGCCGCACCCTCCCTCGTGCCGCACCCGGGCCCTCGAAAAGACTGGACTTGTTTCCTACACTCGGAGTGGCTGAACCCCCTCCCCACCCCCCTCGGGCCAAAGGTATAGCACACGCTCCCTTGCTCGCCGCCCTCTTGCGGTAGCAGAAAGCACTTTTTAGGCAAGCCTCTGAGCGTACCCTCCTGTAGGCCGCACGTGCACCCTCGAATAGACTAGACACGTTTCTGACACCCGGAGTGGCTGAACACCCCTCCCCACCCCCCTCGGGCCCAAGCATATAGCACACCGCCCCAGCCGCTTCCGGCCAGCGCCTCGCCGCTTTGCCAGAAGCACTATTTTTGGACAAGGCCCTGCTCACGCCCTCTCACGGGCCGCCCGAGGTCCCTCGAAAAGACTGGATGAGTTTCCGACACCCGGAGTGGCTGTACCCCCCTCCTCACCCCCCTCGGGCCCACGGCTATAGCATACCGGCCCCGCCGCTTACTTCGCGCCATGCGCCGCTGGGCCAGAAGTACTATTTTTGGACAAGCCCCTGGGTAAACCCTCCCACATGCCGCGTGAGGTCCCTAGAAAAGCCTGGACGTGTTTTCGACACCCGGAGAGCCTGAACCCTCCTCCCCACCCCCCACAGGGCCCAAGGCTTATAGCACACGCTCCGCCGCCCAGCGACCTGTCGTAAGCACTATTTTTAGTAAAGCATCTGACCACACCCTCCCGCAGGCCACACGCGCGGACCCTCGAATAGGCTGGATGCCTTCGACAACCGAGCACACCCTCCCACCCTCCGGGGCCCAGGCTATAGCCAGCGCCCGCCACACCTTCTTCGTGCCATGCACCGCTGGGCCAGAAGCAATATTTTTGGACAAGCACCTGGGCGCACCCTCCCACGCGACGTATGAGGTCCCTCAAAAAGACTGGACATGTGTCCGACACCCGGAGTGGCTGAACCCCCCCTCCCCACCCCCCTCGGGCCCAAGGCTATAGCACACCGCCCCCGCTGCCTCCTTCGCGCCATGCGCCGCTGGGCCCGAAACACTATTTTTGGACAAGCCCCTGGGTAAACCCTCCCACGGGCCGTACGAGGTCCCACGAAAAGACTGGCCACATTTTCGGCACCCGGAGAGCCTGAACCCCCCTCCCCACCCCCCTGGGGCCCAAGGCTATAGCACACTGCTCCCGTTGGGCTTGAAGCACTATTTTTAGTCAAGGCTCTGAGCACACCCTCCCGCAGGCCACACGCAGGCCCTTGAATAGGCTGGATGCATTTCTGACACCCGGAGTGGCTGAACCCCCCTCCTCACCCCCTCGGGCCCAAGGTTATAGCGCACCGCCCCTGCCGCCTTGTTCGTGCCATGCGCCGCTAGGCCAGAAGCACTCTTTTTGGACAAGCTCTTGGGCGCACCCTCCCACAGGACGTATGAGGTCCCTCAAAAAGACTGCACACGTGTCCGACACCCGGAGTGGCTGAACCCCCCCCCCCCACCCCCCTCGGGCCCAAGGCTATAGCACACCGCCCCCGCTGCCTCCTTCGCGCCATGGGCCGCTGGGCAAGAAGCACTATTTTTGGACAAGCCCCTGGGCACACCCTCCAATGGGCCGTCCGAGGGCCCTCGAAAAGACTGGATGAATTTTCGACACCGAATGGTTAACCCTGCTCCCTACCCCCCTCGGACCCAAGGCTATAGCACCCGGAGAGTCTGAACCCCCCTCCCCAACCCCCTCGGGCCTAAGACTATAGCACAACGCCCGCGCCGCCTCGTTCGCGCCATGCGCCGCTGGGCCAGAAGCACTATTTTTTGACAAGCCACTGGGTGCACCGTCCCACGGGCCACGCGAGGTCCTTCGAAAATACTGGACACATTTTCGACACTCGGAGTGGCTGAACGCCCCTCCCCACCCCCTTCGGGCCCAAGGCTATAGCACACCGCCCCCGCCTCCTCCTTCGCGCCATGCGCCGCTGGGCCAGAAGCACTATTTTTGGACAAGCCACTGGGAAAACCATCCCAGGGGCGGCGCGAGGGCCCTCGAGAAGACTGGGCACGTTTCTGGCACCCGGATTGGCTGAACAGCCCTCCCCACTCCCCTCGGGCACAAGGCTATATCACACCGCCCCTTCGCCTCCTTCTTGGCTTGCTGGGCGAAGCACTATTTTGGACAAGCCCCTGGACGTACCCTCCGACGGGCCATACGAGGTCCCTCGAAAAGAATAGACATGTTTCTAACACCCAGAGTGGATGAACACCCGTGCCCACCCCCCTAGGGCCCAAGGTTATAGCACACCGCACCTGCCGCCTACTTCGCGCCATGCGCTGCTGGGCCAGAAGTCCTATTTTTGGACAAGCCCCGGGCCGCACCCTCCCACTGGCAGCACGAGATCCCTCGAAATGACTAGACGCGTTTCCGACACCCGGAGATGCTGATGCCACCTCCCCACCCACCTCGGGCCCAAGGCTATAGCACACCACCCCCGCCGCCTCCTTAGCGCCATGCGCCATTGGGCCAGAAGCACTATTTTTGGAGAAACCCCTGGGCATACCCTCCCAAGGGCCATCGGAGGTCCCTCGAAAAGACTGGACGCATTTCCGACACCCGGAGAGCCTGAACCCCCTTCCCCACCCCCTCGGGCCAAAGGCTATAGCACACCGACCGCGCCGACTCCTTTGCGGCATTCGCCGCTCCGGCAGAAGCACTATTGTTGGACAAGTCCTTGGGCACACCCTCCAACGGGCCGCACTAGGTCCCTCAAAAAGACTGGACGTGTTTCGACACCCGAAGAGCCTGAACCCCCCTCCCCACCCCCCCGGGGGCCCAAGGCTATAGCACACCGCCCCCGCCGCCTCCTTCGTGCCATGCGCCGCTGGGCCAGAAGCACTATTTTCGGACAAGCCCCTGGCCGCACCCTACCAGGGGCCGTGCGAGGTCCCACGAAAAGCCTGACCGCGTTTTCGACACCCGAAGAGCCTGAACCCCCCACCCACCTCGGGCCCAATGCTATAGCACACCGCCCCTGCCGCCTCGTTCGTGCCATGCGCCGCTGGGCCAGAAGCACTATTTTCGGACAAGCCCCTGGGCGCACCCTACCACGGGCCGTGCGAGGTCCCACGAAAAGCCTGACCGCGTTTCCGACACCCGAAGAGCCTGAACCCCCCTACCCCCCTCGGGCCCAATGCTATAGCACACCGCCCCTGCCGCCTCATTCGTGCCATGCGCCGCTGGGCCAGAAGAACTATGTTTGGACAAGCCCCTGGGCACACCCACCCACGGGCCGCACGAGGTCCCATGAAAAGACTGGCCGCGTTTCCGACACTCGGAGAGCCTGAACCCTTCTCCCTTCCACGGTCGGCCCCAAGGCAATAGCACACCGCCCCCGCCGCCTCCTTCGCGCCATGCGTCGCAAGGCCCGAAGCACTATTTTTGGACAAGCCCCAAGACCAACCCTCCCACGCGTCGCGCGAGGTCCGTCGAAAAGACTGGGCGTGTTTTCAACACCCGGAGAGCCTGAAGCCCCATCCCCACCACCCTGGGGCCCAAGGCTATAGCACACCGCTCCCGTCGCCTCCTTCGCCCCTTGTGTCGCTGGGCTTGAAGCACTATTTTTAGGTAAGTCTTTTAGCACACCCTCTCGCGGGCCCTCGAACAGGCTGGACGCATTTCAGACACCTGGAGTGGCTGAACATCCCTCCCCGCCCGCCACGGGCCCAAGGCTATAACCACGCCCGCGCTTCGCCGTGCCCTCTTGTTGGGCGAAGCACTATCTTTCGACAAGCCCCTGGACACCCTCCCTCACAGACGTCACGAGGTCCCTCGAAAAGCCCGGAGTGGCTGAACCCCCCCTCCCCACCCCCTCGGGCCCAAGGCTATAGCACACCGCCCTCACCGCCTCCTTCGTGCCATGCGCCGCTGGGCCAGAAGCACTATTTTGGACAAGCCCCTGGGCGGACCCTCCCACGGGCCGTGCGAGGTCCCATGAATAGACTGGCCACGTTTACGACACCCGGAGAGCTTGAAGCCCCCGCCCCGCCCCCCGCGGGCCCAGGTATAGCCGCCCCACCGCCTCGCCGTGCCATGCGCGTGGGCACTATTTTTGGACAAGCATCTGGGCGGATCCTCCACGGGCCGCGCAAGGTCCCACGAAAAGACTGTCCCGTTTCCGACACCAGGAGAGCCTGAACCCCCCTCCCACCCCCCTCGGGCCGAAGGCTATAGCACACTGCCCCCGCTGCCTCCTTCGTGCCATCCGCCTCTGGGCCAGAAGCACAATTTTTTGACAAGCCCCTGGGCGCACCCTCCCACGGGCCGGGTGAGGTCCCTCAAAAAGTCTGGACACATGTCCGACACTCGGAGTGGCTGAACCCTCCCCTCCCACCCCCCTCGGGCCCAAGGCTATAGCACACCGCCCCTGCCGCCTCGTTCGTGCCATGCGCCGCTGGGCCAGAAGCACTATTTTTTGACAAGCCCTTGGGCGCACCCTCCCACGGGCCTCACGAGGTCCCACGAAAAGACTGGCCGCGTTTCCGACACCCGGAGAGTTTGAATCCCCCTCCCCACCCCCTGGGGCCCAAGGCTATAGCACACCGCTCCCGCCGCCTTCTTCGCGACCTGTGCCGTTGGGCTTGAAGCACTATTTTTAGTCAAGCCTCTGAACACACCCTCCCGCAGGCCACACGCGGACCCTCGAATAGGCTGGATGCCTTTCTGACAACCGGAGCACACCCTCCCCACCCTCTGGGGCCCAAGGCTATAGCGCACCGCCCCTGCCACCTTCTTCGTGCCATGCACCGCTGGGCCAGAAGCAATATTTTTGGACAAGCACCTGGGCGCACCCTCCCACGCGACGTATGAGGTCCCTCAAAAAGACTGGACATGTGTTCGACACCCGGAGAGCCTAAACCCCTCCCCACCCTCTCGGGCCCAAGGCTACAGCACACTGCCCCCGCCGCATCCTTCGCGGCATGCGGCACTGGGCCCGAAGCACTATTTTTGGACAAGCCCCTGGGTGAACCCTCCTACGCGCCGTGCGAGGTCCCTCAAAAAGACTGGCCACATTTTCGGCCGAGGCTGAACCCCCCTCCCGCCCCACAGGGCCCAAGGCTATAACTGCTGCTCCCGTTGGGCTTGAAGCACTATTGTAGTCAAGGCTCTGACACACCCTCCGCGAGCCACCGCCCTTGAATAGGCTGGATGCATTTCTGACACCCGGAGTGGCTGAATCCCCCTCCTCACCCCCTCGGGCCCAAGGTTATAGCGCACCGCCCCTGCCGCCTTGTTCGTGCCATGCGCCGCTAGGCCAGAAGCACTCTTTTTGGACAAGCTCTTGGGCGCACCCTCCCACAGGACGTATGAGGTCCCTCAAAAAGACTGCACACGTGTCCGACACCGGGTGGCTGAACCCCCACCCCCCTCGGGCCCAAGGCTATAGCACACCGCCCCCGCTGCCTCCTTCGCGCCATGGGCCGCTGGGCAAGAAGCACTATTTTTGGACAAGCCCCTGGGCACACCCTCCAATGGGCCGTCCGAGGGCCCTCGAAAAGACTGGATGAATTTTCGACACCCGGAGTAGTTTAACCCTGCTCCCTACCCCCCTCGGACCCAAGGCTATAGCACCGAACCCCTCCCAACCCCCTCGGGCCTAAGACTATAGCACAACGCCCGCGCCGCCTCGTTCGCGCCATGCGCCGCTGGGCCAGAAGCACTATTTTTTGACAAGCCACTGGGTGCACCGTCCCACGGGCCACGCGAGGTCCTTCGAAAATACTGGACACATTTTCGACACTCGGAGTGGCTGAACGCCCCTCCCCACCCCCTTCGGGCCCAAGGCTATAGCACACCGCCCCCGCCTCCTCCTTCGCGCCATGCGCCGCTGGGCCAGAAGCACTATTTTTGGACAAGCCACTGGGAAAACCATCCCAGGGGCGGCGCGAGGGCCCTCGAGAAGACTGGGCACGTTTCTGGCACCCGGATTGGCTGAACAGCCCTCCCCACTCCCCTCGGGCACAAGGCTATATCACACCGCCCCTTCCGCCTCCTTCTTGGCTTGCGCCGCTGGGCCAGAAGCACTATTTTTGGACAAGCCCCTGGACGTACCCTCCGACGGGCCATACGAGGTCCCTCGAAAAGAATAGACATGTTTCTAACACCCAGAGTGGATGAACACCCGTGCCCACCCCCCTAGGGCCCAAGGTTATAGCACACCGCACCTGCCGCCTACTTCGCGCCATGCGCTGCTGGGCCAGAAGTCCTATTTTTGGACAAGCCCCGGGCCGCACCCTCCCACTGGCAGCACGAGATCCCTCGAAATGACTAGACGCGTTTCCGACACCCGGAGATGCTGATGCCACCTCCCCACCCACCTCGGGCCCAAGGCTATAGCACACCACCCCCGCCGCCTCCTTAGCGCCATGCGCCATTGGGCCAGAAGCACTATTTTTGGAGAAACCCCTGGGCATACCCTCCCAAGGGCCATCGGAGGTCCCTCGAAAAGACTGGACGCATTTCCGACACCCGGAGAGCCTGAACCCCCTTCCCCACCCCCTCGGGCCAAAGGCTATAGCACACCGACCGCGCCGACTCCTTTGCGGCATTCGCCGCTCCGGCAGAAGCACAATTGTTGGACAAGTCCTTGGGCACACCCTCCAACGGGCCGCACTAGGTCCCTCAAAAAGACTGGACGTGTTTTCGACACCCGAAGAGCCTGAACCCCCCTCCCCACCCAGGGCTAAGGCTATAGCACACGTTCCTGCCACCCGCCCGGCGCCTGTGTCGCTGGGCTTGAAGCACTATTTTTCGGCAAGCCTCTGAGCACACCTCTCGTAGGCCGTGCGGGCCCTTGAATTGCCTGGGCGATTTCGACACTGGGCGGCTGAACACCCTCTCCCACCTCGGGCCCAAGGTTATAACACACCGCCCCCGCCGCCTCCTTAGCGCCATGTGCCGCTGGGCCAGAACCGCTATTTTTAGACAAGGCCTTGGTCGTACCCTCCTACGGGCTGTGCGAGATCCCTCGAAAAGACTGGATGCATTTTCGACACCCGGAGTGGCTGAACCCCCCTCCCCACCCCCCTCGGGGCCAAGGCTATAGCACACCGCCCCCGCGGCCTCCTTCGTGCCATGCGCCGCTGGGCCTGAAGCACTATTTTTGGACAAGCCCCTGGGCGAAGCCTCCCACGGGCCGCGCGAGGTCCCACAAAAGGATTGGCAGCGTTTCTGACACCCGGAGAACCTGAACCCCCTCCCCACCCCCGGGGCCCAAGGCAAAAGCACACCGCCCGCCACCCCACCAAAGCGCCAAGTGGCGCTGGGGCAGAAGAACAAATTTTTGACAATCCCATGGAAACACCCACCCACGGGCCCTACACGGGCCCTTGAATAGACAAGACACGTTTATGGCAGCCGGAGTGGCTGAACACCACCCCCATCAGACGCCAGCACACCGCCCCCGCCGATTTCTTCGCGCCATGCGCCGCTGGTCCAGGAGCATTATTTTTGGACAAGCCCCTGGGCGCACCCTCCCGCAGGCTGCATATGGGCCCTAGCATAGACTGGACGCGTTTCTGACACTCGAAGTGGCTGAACACACCTCCCCACCCCCCTCGGGCCCAAGGTTATTGCATACCGCCCCCGCCGCCTCATTCTTGCCATGCGCCGCTGGGCTAGAAGCACTATTTTTGGACAAACCCCTGGGCGCGCCCTCCCACGGGCCGCGCAGGGTCCAACGAAAGGCTAAACGTGTTTCCGATCCCCGGAGTAGCAAACCCCCCTCCCCACCCCCCTCGGGCCCAAGGCTATGGCTCACCGCCCCCGCCACTTCCTTCGCGCCATGCGCCGCTAGGCCAGAAGCACTATTTTTGGACATGTCACTGGGTGAACCTTCCCACGGGCTGCGTGAGGTCCCTTAAAAAGACTGGACACGTTTCTGACACCCGGAGTGGCAAACCTCCCTCCCCAAGCACCTCGGGCCCAAGGCTATAGCACGCCGCCCCCGCCGCTTTCTTTGCGACATGCGCCGCTAGGCCAGAAGCACTATTTTTGGACAACTCCTGGCTGCACCCTCCACAGGCGCATGGGGTTCCTCGGAATGACTACGTGTTTCCGGCGCCGGAGAGCCTGAACCGACCTCCACACCCCCGTCAGACCCTAAGGCTATAGCTTTACCGCCCGCCCGCTTCGCCGCGCCGTGTGCCTATGGGCCAAGCACTATTCTGGACAAGCCCATGGCGCACCCTCCCTCGTGCCGCACCGGGCCTCGAAAAGACTGGACTTGTTTCCTACACTCGGGTGGCTGAACCCCCTCCCCACCCCCTCGGGCCAAAGGGTATAACACACGCGCCCGCCCGCCTCGCCAGCGCCCTGCGGCGCTGGGCTTGAAGCACTTTTTAGGCAAGCCTCTGAGCGTACCCTCCTGTAGGCCGCACGTGCACCCTCGAATAGACTAGACACGTTTCTGACACCCGGAGTGGCTGAACACCCCTCCCCAACCCCCTCGGGCCCAAGCTTATAGCACCCAACCCGCTTCGCCCGCGCCTGCGCGCTTTGCCAGAAGCACTATTTTTGGACAAGGCCCTGCTCACGCCCTCTCACGGGCCGCCCGAGGTCCCTCGAAAAGACTGGATGAGTTTCCGACACTCGGAGTGGCTGAACCCTCCCCTCCCACCCCCCTCGGGCCCAAGGCTATAGCACACCGCCCCTGCCGCCTCGTTCGTGCCATGCGCCGCTGGGCCAGAAGCACTATTTTTTGACAAGCCCTTGGGCGCACCCTCCCACGGGCCTCACGAGGTCCCACGAAAAGACTGGCCGCGTTTCCGACACCCGGAGAGTTTGAATCCCCCTCCCCACCCCCTGGGGCCCAAGGCTATAGCACACCGCTCCCGCCGCCTTCTTCGCGACCTGTGCCGTTGGGCTTGAAGCACTATTTTTAGTCAAGCCTCTGAACACACCCTCCCGCAGGCCACACGCGGACCCTCGAATAGGCTGGATGCCTTTCTGACAACCGGAGCACACCCTCCCCACCCTCTGGGGCCCAAGGCTATAGCGCACCGCCCCTGCCACCTTCTTCGTGCCATGCACCGCTGGGCCAGAAGCAATATTTTTGGACAAGCACCTGGGCGCACCCTCCCACGCGACGTATGAGGTCCCTCAAAAAGACTGGACATGTGTCCGACACCCGGAGTGGCTGAACCCCCCCTCCCCACCCCCCTCGGGCCCAAGGCTATAGCACACCGCCCCCGCTGCCTCCTTCGCGCCATGCGCCGCTGGGCCCGAAACACTATTTTTGGACAAGCCCCTGGGTAAACCCTCCCACGGGCCGTACGAGGTCCCACGAAAAGACTGGCCACATTTTCGGCACCGGAGGCTGAACCCCTCCCACCCCCTGGGCCCAAGGCTATAACACCTGCTCCCGGTGGGCTTGAAGCACTCCGTGTAGTCAAGGCTCTGAGCACACCCTCCGCGGGCCACCGCAGCCCTTGAATAGGCTGGATGCATTTCGACACCGGGTGGCTGAACCCCCTCCTCACCCCTCGGGCCCAAGGTTATAGCGCACCGCCCCTGCCGCCTTGTTCGAGCCATGCGCCGCTGGGCCAGAAGCACTCTTTTTGGACAAGCTCTTGGCGCGCACCCTCCCACAGGGGCGTGGTCCCTCAAAGACTGCACGTGTCGACACCGGAGTGGCTGAACCCCCACCCCCTCGGGCCCAAGGCTATAGCACACCGCCCCTGCCTCCTTGGCGCCATGGGCGCTGGGCAAGCACTATTTTGGACAAGCCCCTGGGCACACCCTCCAATGGGCCGTCCGAGGGCCCTCGAAAAGACTGGATGAATTTTCGACACCCGGAGTAGTTTAACCCTGCTCCCTACCCCCCTCGGACCCAAGGCTATAGCACCCGGAGAGTCTGAACCCCCCGCCCCCACCCCCGCGGGCCGAAGACGATAGCACAACGCCCGCGCCGCCGCGGTCGCGCCAGGCGCCGCGGGGCCCGAAGCACTATTTTTTGACAAGCCACTGGGTGCACCGTCCCACGAAGGCCGCGAGTCGCCGAAAATACTGGACACTTTTTCGACACTCGGAGTGGCTGAACGCCCCTCCCCACCCCCTTCGGGCCCAAGGCTATAGCACACCGCCCCCGCCTCCTCCTTCGCGCCATGCGCCGCTGGGCCAGAAGCACTATTTTTGGACAAGCCACTGGGAAAACCATCCCAGGGGCGGCGCGAGGGCCCTCGAGAAGACTGGGCACGTTTCTGGCACCCGGATTGGCTGAACAGCCCTCCCCACTCCCCTCGGGCACAAGGCTATATCACACCGCCCCTTCCGCCTCCTTCTTGGCTTGCGCCGCTGGGCCAGAAGCACTATTTTTGGACAAGCCCCTGGACGTACCCTCCGACGGGCCATACGAGGTCCCTCGAAAAGAATAGACATGTTTCTAACACCCAGAGTGGATGAACACCCGTGCCCACCCCCCTAGGGCCCAAGGTTATAGCACACCGCACCTGCCGCCTACTTCGCGCCATGCGCTGCTGGGCCAGAAGTCCTATTTTTGGACAAGCCCGGGCGCGCCTCAGCTGGCAGCACGAGATCCCTCGAAATGACTGAGCGTTTCCGACACCGGAGATGCTGATGCCACCTCCCACCCACCTCGGGCCCAAGGCTGCTTTACCACCCGCCGCCTCCTTAGCGCCATCGCCATTGGGCCGAAGCACTATTTTGGAGAAACCCACAGGCATACCCTCCCAAGGGCCATGAGGTCCTCGAAAAGACTGGGCGCATTTCCGACACCGGAGGCTGAACCCCTTCCCCGCCCCTCGGGCCAAAGGCTATAGCACACCGACGCGCCGACTCGCTGCGGCGTCGCCGCTCCGGCAAAGCACTATTGTTGGACAAGTCCTTGGGCACACCCTCCAGCAGGCGCACTAGGTCCCTCAAGACTGGGCGTGTTTCGACACCGAAGATGAACCTCCCACCCACCTCAGGGCCCATAGCACACCGTTCCGCCACCCCCGCGCCCGTGCCATGGGCTTGAAGCACTATTTTAGGCAAGCCTCGCACCCTCAGGCCGTGCGTGCGGGCCTTTTACTGACGGCGTTTCGACACAGAGCGGCTGAACACCCCACCCACCTCGGGCCGATGCACACCGCCCTGCCGCCTCGTTAGCGCCATGTGCGGCGGGCGAACCGCTATTTTAGACAAGGCCCTGGCGCACCTCCACGGGCGTGCGAGATCCCTCGAAAAGCCTGATGCGTTTCGACACCGAAGGTGGGAACCCCCTCCCCCTCGGGGCCAATGCTATATCACACCGCCCTGCCGCCTCATTCGTGCCATGCGCCGCGGGGCCTGAAGAACTATGTTTGGACAAGCCTGGGCACAGGCACCTCCCGCAGACGCGAGGTCCCATGAAAAGACTGGCCGCGTTTCCGACACTCGGAGAGCCTGAACCCTTCTCCCTTCCACGGTCGGCCCCAAGGCAATAGCACACCGCCCCCGCCGCCTCCTTCGCGCCATGCGTCGCAAGGCCCGAAGCACTATTTTTGGACAAGCCCCAAGACCAACCCTCCCACGCGTCGCGCGAGGTCCGTCGAAAAGACTGGGCGTGTTTTCAACACCCGGAGAGCCTGAAGCCCCATCCCCACCACCCTGGGGCCCAAGGCTATAGCACACCGCTCCCGTCGCCTCCTTCGCCCCTTGTGTCGCTGGGCTTGAAGCACTATTTTTAGGTAAGTCTTTTAGCACACCCTCTCGCGGGCCCTCGAACAGGCTGGACGCATTTCAGACACCTGGAGTGGCTGAACATCCCTCCCCGCCCGCCACGGGCCCAAGGCTATAGCACAGCGCCCCGCCGCTTCTTCGTGCCCTGCGCTGCTGGGCCAGAAGCACTATTTTTGGACAAGCCCCTGGACACACCCTCCCACGGGCCGTACGAGGTCCCTCGAAAAGCCCGGAGTGGCTGAGGCCCCTCCCACCCCTCGGGCCCCAAGGCTATAACACCTCCTCACCGCCTCCCGTGCCATGCGGCTGCGGAAAGCACTATTTTGGACAAGCCCCTGGGCGGACCCTCCCACGGGCCGTGCGAGGTCCCATGAATAGACTGGCCACGTTTACGACACCCGGAGAGCTTGAACCCCCCTCCACACCCCCCTCGGGCCCAGAGGTATAGCACACTGCCCCCACCGCCTCCTTCGTGCCATGCTGGGCGACGGCCTATTTTGGACAAGCATCTGGCGGATCCTCCACGGGCGCGCAGGTCCCGAAAACTGTCCGTTTGACACCGAGCACGAACCCCCTCCCACCCCCTCGGGCGAAGGCTATAACTGCCGCCCTGCCTCGCCCGTGCCATCCGCCTGCAGGCGAAGCACTATTTTTAGACATGCCCCTGGGCGCACCCTCACACGGGCCGTGCGAGGTCCCTCAAAAAGACTGGACACATGTCCAACACCCAGAGTGGCTGAACCCCCCCTCCCCACCCCCCTTGGGCCCAAGGCTATAGCACACCGCCCCCGCCGCCTCCTTCGTGCTATGCGCTGCTGGGCTAGAAGCACTATTTTCAGACAACCCCCTGGACGCACCCTCCCACCAGGCCTCACGAGGTCCCACGAAAGACTGGCAGCGTTTCCGACACCGGAGGTTTGAATCCCTCCCACCCCACAGGGCCCAAGGCTATAACACCGCTCCCGCCGACTTCTTCGCGACCTGTGAAGTTGGGATTGAATCACTATTTTTAGTCAAGCCTCTGAACACACCCTCCCGCAGGCCACACGCTGACCCTCGAATAGGCTGGATGACTTTCGACAACCGGGACACCCTCCCACCCTCACGGGGCCCAAGGCTATAAGCGCGCCCGCCCACCGCCACTTCCCGTGCCATGCACGCTGGGCGAAGCAATATTTTGGACAACCACCTGGGCGCACCCTCCCAGCGGCGTATGAGGTCCCTCAAAAGGCGGACATGTGTCCGACACCGGGTGGCTGATCCCCCCTCCCCACCCCCTCGGGCCCAAGGCTATAACACCGCCCCGCTGCCTCCTTGGCGCCATGCGCCCGCTGGGCCAAACACTATTTTGGACAAGCCCACAGGTAAACCCTCCCAGGCCGTCTCGAGGTCCCACAAAAAGACTGGCCACGTTTTCGGCACCGGGCCTGAACCCCTCCCACCCACAGGGCCCAGTATAACACCTTTGCTTGAAGCACTATTTTAGTCAAGGCTCTGAGCACACCCTCCGCGAGCCACGCAGCCCTTGAATAGGCTGGATGCATTTCGACACCGGGTGGCTGAACCCCCTCCTCACCCCTCGGGCCCAAGGTTATAGCGCCCCGCCCCTGCCGCCGTTTTCGTGCCATGCGCCGCTAGGCCATCATCACTCTTTATGTACAAGCTCTTGGGCGCACCCTCCCACAGGACGTATGACGTCCCTCACAAAGACTGCACACGTGTCCGACACCCGGAGTGGCTGAACCCCCCCCACCCCTCGGGCCCAAGGCTATACACCGCCCCGCTGCCTCCTTGCGCCATGGGCGGCTGGGCAAGCACTATTTTGGACAAGCCCTGGGCACACCCTCAATGGGCCGTCCGAGGGCCTCGAAAAGACTGGATGAATTTTCGACACCGAGATGGTTAACCACTGCTCCCTACCCCCCTCGGACCCAAGGCTATGCTTGCACCGTGAACCCCCCTCCCAACCCCTCGGGCCTAAGACTATAACTGCGCCGCGCCCGCCTCGTTCGCGCCATGCGCCCGCTGGGCCGAAGCACTATTTTTGACAAGCCACTTTGGGTGCACCGTCCACGACCCGCGAGTCGCCGAAAATACTGGACACATTTTCGACACTCGGAGTGGCTGAACGCCCCTCCCCACCCCCTTTGGGACCAAGGCTATAGCACACCGCCCCCGCCTCCTCCTTCGCGCCATGCGCCGCTGGGCCAGAAGCACTATTTTTGGACAAGCCACTGGGAAAACCATCCCAGGGGCGGCGCGAGGGCCCTCGAGAAGACTGGGCACGTTTCTGGCACCCGGATTGGCTGAACAGCCCTCCCCACTCCCCTCGGGCACAAGGCTATATCACACCGCCCCTTCGCCTCCTTCTTGGCTTGCGCCGCTGGGCCAGAAGCACTATTTTTGGACAAGCCCCTGGACGTACCCTCCGACGGGCCATACGAGGTCCCTCGAAAAGAATAGACATGTTTCTAACACCCAGAGTGGATGAACACCCGTGCCCACCCCCCTAGGGCCCAAGGTTATAGCACACCTGCACGCCTGCCCCGGCGCCATGCGCTCTTTGGGCAGTCCTATTTTTGGACAAGCCCCGGGCCGCACCCTCCCACTGGCAGCACGAGATCCCTCGAAATGACTAGACGCGTTTCCGACACCCGGAGATGCTGATGCCACCTCCCCACCCACCTCGGGCCCAAGGCTATAGCACACCACCCCCGCCGCCTCCTTAGCGCCATGCGCCATTGGGCCAGAAGCACTATTTTTGGAGAAACCCCTGGGCATACCCTCCCAAGGGCCATCGGAGGTCCCTCGAAAAGACTGGACGCATTTCCGACACCCGGAGAGCCTGAACCCCCTTCCCCACCCCCTCGGGCCAAAGGCTATAGCACACCGACCGCGCCGACTCCTTTGCGGCATTCGCCGCTCCGGCAGAAGCACAATTGTTGGACAAGTCCTTGGGCACACCCTCCAACGGGCCGCACTAGGTCCCTCAAAAAGACTGGACGTGTTTTCGACACCCGAAGAGCCTGAACCCCCCTCCCCACCCCCCCGGGGGCCCAAGGCTATAGCACACCGTTCCTGCCACCCCCTTCGCGCCCTGTGTCGCTGGGCTTGAAGCACTATTTTTAGGCAAGCCTCTGAGCACACCCTCTCGTAGGCCGTACGCGGGCCCTTGAATTGCCTGGACGCATTTCTGACACCTGGAGCGGCTGAACACCCCTCTCCACCCCACTCGGGCCCAAGGTTATAGCACACCGCCCCCGCCGCCTCCTTAGCGCCATGTGCCGCTGGGCCAGAACCGCTATTTTTAGACAAGGCCTTGGTCGTACCCTCCTACGGGCTGTGCGAGATCCCTCGAAAAGACTGGATGCATTTTCGACACCCGGAGTGGCTGAACCCCCCTCCCCACCCCCCTCGGGGCCAAGGCTAACACGCCCGCGGCCTCGCCGTGCCATGCGCCCGCTGGGCTGAAGCACTATTTTTGGACAAGCCCCTGGGCGAAGCCTCCCACGGACCGCGCGAGGTCCCACAAAAGGATTGGCAGCGTTTCTGACACCCGGAGAACCTGAACCCCCTCCCCACCCCCTGGGCCCAAGGCTATAGCACACCGCCCTCGCCGCCTCCTTCGCGCCATGTGGCGCTGGGTCAGAAGCACTATTTTTGGACAAGCCCATGGATACACCCTCCCACGGGCCCTACACGGGCCCTTGAATAGACAAGACACGTTTATGGCAGCCGGAGTGGCTGAACACCACTCCCCACCCCCATCGGGCCAGCTGCTTTAGCCCCGCCCGATTTCTTCGCGCCATGCGCCGCTGGTCCAGGAGCATTATTTTTGGACAAGCCCCTGGGCGCATCCTCCCGCAGGCTGCATATGGGCCCTAGCATAGACTGGACGCGTTTCTGACACTCGAAGTGGCTGAACACACCTCCCCACCCCCCTCGGGCCCAAGGTTGTGCACCGCCCCGCCGCCTCATTCTTGCCATGCGCGCTGGGCTGCTAAGCACTATTTTGGACAAACCCCTGGCGCGCCCTCCACGGGCGCGCGGGGTCCAAAGGCTAACGTGTTTCCGATCCCGGGTAGCAAACCCTCCCACCCCTCGGGCCCAAGGCTATGGCTCACCGCCCCCGCCACTTCCTTCGCGCCATGCGCCCGGCCAAAGCTTTTGACATGTCACTGGGTGAACCTTCCCACGGGCTGCGTGTGCTCCCTTAAAAAGACTGGACACGTTTCCTGACACCGGTGGCAAACCTCCCTCCCAAGCCCCTCGGGCCCAAAGGCTATACGCCGCCCCGCCGCTTTATTAGCGACATGCGCCGCTAGGCCAGAAGCACTATATTAGGACAAGCTCCTGGCTGCACACTCACACGGGCCGCATCAGGATCCTCGGAAGGACTACACGTGTTTCCGGCGCCGAGAGCCTGAACCGACCTCCACACACCCCGTCGGCCTAAGGCTATAACACACCGCCCGCCCGCTTCGCGCCGTGTGCCTATGGGCCAAATGCACTATTTCTGGACAAGCCCATGGCCGCACCCTCCCTCGTGCCGCACCCGGGCCCTCGAAAAGACTGGACTTGTTTCCTACACTCGGAGTGGCTGAACCCCCCGCCCCACCCCCCGCGGGGCCCAGGGTATAGCCCACCGCCCCCGCCGCCGCCGTCGCGCCCGGCGGGCTGGGCAAGCACTTTTAGGCAAGCCTCTGGCGTGCCCTCCTGTAGGCACGTGCACCCTCGAATAGAATAGACACGTTTCTGACACCCGGAGTGGCTGAACACCCCTCCCCAACCCCCTCGGGCCCAAGCTTATAGCACACCGCCCCAGCCGCTTCCTTCGCGCCCTGCGCCGCTTTGCCAGAAGCACTATTTTTGGACAAGGCCCTGCTCACGCCCTCTCACGGGCCGTCCGAGGTCCCTCGAAAAGACTGGATGAGTTTCCGACACCCGGAGTGGCTGTACCCCCCTCCTCACCCCCCTCGGGCCCACGGCTATAGCATACCGGCCCCGCCGCTTACTTCGCGCCATGCGCCGCTGGGCCAGAAGTACTATTTTTGGACAAGCCCCTGGGTAAACCCTCCCACACGCCGCGTGAGGTCCCTAGAAAAGCCTGGACGTGTTTTCGACACCCGGAGAGCCTGAACCCTCCTCCCCACTCCCCTGGGGCCCAAGGCTATAGCACACCGCTCCTGCCACCCCCTTCGCGCCATGTGTCGTTAGGCTTGAAGCATTATTTTTACGCAAGCCTCTAAGCAAGCCCTCCAGCAGGCCGTACGCGGGCCCTCGAATAGACTGGACGCATTTCTGACACCTGGAGTTGCTGAACACCCCTCCCCACCCCCCTCGGGCCCAAGGTTCTAGCACACCACCCCCGCCAACTCCTTAGCGCCATGTGCCGCTGGGCCAGAACCACTATTTTTGGACAAGGCCTTGGTCGTACCCTCCCACGGGCTGTGCGAGATCCCTCGAAAAGACTGGAAGCATTACCGAGACCCGGAGTGGCTAAACCCCCCTCCCCACCCCCCTCGGGCCCAAGGCCATAGTACACCGCCCCCGCCGCCTCCTTCGTGCCGTGCGCTGATAGGCTAGAAGCACTATTTCTTGACAAGCCCCTGGGCGCACCCTCCCAAGGGCCGCGCGAAGTCCCAGAAAAGGAATAGACGCGTTTCTGACACCCGGAGAGTCTGAACCCCCCTCCCCACCCCCTCCCCGCCGGCCTCCTTCGCGCCATGCGCCACTCGGCCAGAAGCACTATTTTTGGACAAGCCCCTACCGCACCCTCCGACAGGCCACGCGAGATCCCTTGAAAAGACGAGACGCATTTCCCACAACTGAAGTGGCTGAACCCCCCTGCCCACCCACCTCGGGCCCAAGGCTATAGCACGCTGCCCCCGCCACATTCGTCGCGTCATGCGTTGCTGGGCCAGAATCACTATTTTTGGACAAGCCCCTGGGCGTAATCTCCCACGTGCCACGCGAGGTCCATCAAAAGGACTGGACACGTTTCCGACACCCGGAATGGTTGAACCCCCCTCCCCACCCACCTCGGGCCCAAGGCTATAGCACGCCGCCCCCGCCGTTTCCTTCGCCCATGTACTGCTGGGCCAGAAGCACTATTTTTGGACAAGCCCCTGGGCGCACTCTCCCACGTTCCGCTGCCTCCTTCGTGCCATGCGTCGCTGGGCCAGAAGCACTATTTTTTGACAAGCCCCTGGGCGCACCCTCCCACTGGCCGGGCGAGGTCCCTCGAAAAGATTGGACGTGTTTTCGACACCCGGAGAGCCTGAACCCCCCTCCCCACCTCCCTCGGGCCAAGGGCTATAGCACACCGCACCCGCCGCCGCCTCCTTCGTGCCATGCACCGGGCGCGAAGCACTATTTTAAAGCCCACAGGCACACCATCCACAGGGCGCGAGGTCCCTCGAAAAGACTGGACGTGTTTTTGACACTCGGAGAGCCTGAACCCCCCGCCCCACTGCCCTCGGGCTAAGGCTACAGCACACCGCCCCGCTGCCTCCTTCGCGCCATTCACCGCTGGGCCAGAAGCACTATTTTTTGAAAGCCCCTCGACGCACCCTCCCACGGGCCGCGTGAGGTCCCTCGAAAAGACTGGACGTGTTTTTGATACCCTGAGAGCTTGAACCCCCCTCCCAACCCCCTCGGGCCAAGGGCTATTGCACACCGCCCCCGCCGCCTCCTTCGTGCCATTCCTCGCTGGGCCAGAAGCACTATTTTTCGACAAGCCCCTGGTCACACAATCCCACCGCCAGAGCGAGGTCCCATGAAGAGACTGGCCATGTTTCCGACACCCGGAGAGCCTGAACCCTCCTCCCCACCTCCATCGGGCGCAAGGCTATAGCACTCCGCCCCCACCGCCTCCTTCGCGCCCTACACCGCTGGGCCAGAAGCCCTATTTTTGGAAAGCCCCTGGACGCACCCTCCCACGGGCCGTGCGAGGTCCCTAAAAAAGACTGGACGTGTTTTCGACATCCTGATGGCCTGAACCCCCCTCCCCACCCCCCTCGGGCCAAGGGCTATTGCACACCGCCCTCGCCGCCTCCTTCGTGCCATGCGCCGCTGGGCCAGAAGCACTATTTTTTGACAAGCCCCTGGTCACACCATCCCACGGCCGGCGCGATGGCCCTCGAAGAGACTGGCCACGTTTCCGAGACCCGGAGAGCCTGAACCCCCTCCCCACCCCCCTCGTGCCCAAGGCTATAGCACACCGCCCCTGCTGCCTCCTTCGCGCCATGCACCGCTGGGCCAGAAGCACTATTATTTGAAAGCCCCTGGACGCAACCTCCCAGGGGCCGCGCGAGGTCCCTCGAAAAGACTGGACGTGTTTTCGACAACCTGAGAGCCTGAACCACCCTCCCCACCCCCCTCGGGCAAGGGCTATAGTACACCGCCCCCGCCGCCTCCTTCGGGCCATGCGCCGCTGGGCCAGAAGCTATTTTTGGACAAGCCCCTAGCCGCACCCTCCCACGGGCCTCGCGAGGTCCCACGAAGAGACTGGCCGCGTTTTCGACATCCGGAGAGCCTGAACCCCCTTCCCACCCCCTCGACCCCAAGGCTATAGCACACCGCCCCCGCCACCTCCTTCGCGCCATGCGCTGCTGGGCCAAAAGCACTATTTTTGGATAGCCCCTGGACGCACCATCTCACGGGCCGCGCGGGGTCCCTCGAAAAGACTGGCCGTGTTTTCGACACCCTGAGAGCCTGAACCCCCCTCCCCACCCCCCTCGGGCCAAGGGCTATAGCACACCGCCCTCGCTGCCTCCTTCGTGCCATGGGCCGCTGGGCTAGAAGCACTATTTTTTGACAAGCCCCTGGGCACACCATCCCACAGGCCGCGAGGTCCCACGAAGAGACTGGCCGCGTTTTCGACACCCAGAGGGCCTGAACCCCTCCTGCCCACCCCCCTTAGGCCCAAGGCTAGAGCACACCGCACCCGCCGCCTCCTTCGTGCCATGCACCGCTGGGCCAGAAGCACTATTTTTGGAAAGCCCCTGGGCACACCATCCCACGGGCCGCGCGAGGTACCTCGAAAAGACTGGACTTGTTTTCGACACTCGGAGAGCCTGAACCCCCCGCCCCACCGCCGTCGGGCCTAAGGTTACAGAACACCGCCCCCGCCGCCTCCTTCGCGCCCTTCACCGCTAGGCCAGAAGCACTATTTTTTGAAAGCCCCTGGACGTACCCTCCCACGGGCCGCGCGAGGTCCCTCGAAAAGACTGGACGTGTTTTCGACACCCTGAGAGCCTGAACCCCCCTCCCCACCCGCCTCGGGCCAAGGGCTATAGCACACCGCCCTCGCCGCCTCCTTCGTGCCATGCACCGCTGGGCCAGAAGCACTATTTTTGGAAAGCCCCTGGGCGCACCCTCCTACGGGCCGCTCAAGGTCCCTCGAATAGACTGCACGTGTTTCCGACACCCGGAGTGGTAAACCCCCCTCCGCACCCCCCTAGAGCCCGAAGCTATAGCATAACGCCCCCGCCGCCGTCTTTCCACCTTTCGCCGTTGGGCCCGAAACACTCTTTTTCGACAAGCCCCTGGCCGCACCCTCCCCCGGGCCGTACGAGGTCCCTCGAAAAGACTGGAGGTATTTCTGACACCCGGAATGGCTGAACCCCCCACACTCACACGGGCCGTGCGAGGTCCCACGAAAATACTGGCCGCATTTCCGACCCCGGGAGAGCCTGAACCCCCCTCCCCACCCACCTTGGGCCCGAGGCAATAGCACACCGCCCCCGCTGCCTCCTTCGTGCCATGGGCCGCTGGGCTAGAAGCACTATTTTTTGACAAGCCCCTGGGCGCACCCTATACAGGCCTGGCGAGGTCCTTTAAAAAGACTGGACACGTGTCCGACACTCGGAGTGGCTGAACCCTCCCTCTCCACCCCCTTCGGGCCCAAGGCTATAGCACACCGCCCCCGCCGCCTCCTTCGTGCCATGCGCCGCTAGGCCAGAAGCACTATTTTTGGACAAACCCCTGGGCGCACCCTACCTGGGGCCGCGCGAGGTCCCACGAAAAGCCTGACCGCGTTTCCGACAGAAGAGCCTGAACCCCCCCACCCCCCTCGGGCCCAATGCTATAGCACACCGACCCTGCCGCCTCATTCGTGCCATGCGCCGTTGGGCCAGAAGCACTATGTTTGGACAAGCCCCTGGGCACACCCACCCACGGGCCGCACGAGGTCCCATGAAAAGACTGGCCGCGTTTCCGACACCCGGAGAGCCTGAACCCCCCTCCCCACCACGGTCGGCCCCAAGGCCGCCAGCACCGCCCGCCGCCTCTTGGCCGCCATCGCAAGGCATTTTGGACAAGCCCCAAGACGAACCCTCCCACGCGTCGCGCGAGGTCCCTTAAAAAGACTGGGCGTGTTTTCAACACCCGGAGAGCATGAAGCCCCATCCCCACCACCCTGGGGCCCAAGGCTATAACACACCGCTCCCGCCGTCTCCTTCGCCCCTTGTGTCGCTGGGCTTGAAGCACTATTTTTAGGTAAGTCTTTTAGCACACCCTCCCGCGGGCGTCTGCGGGCCTCGGCTGAGCTGGGCGCATTTCAGACACAGGTGGCTGAACATCCCTCCCCGCCCCCCACTGGCCCAAGCCTATAGCACAGCGCCCCGCCGCTTCTTCGTGCCATGCGCTGCTGGGCCAGAAGCACTATTTTTCGACAAGCCCCTGGACACACCCTCCCACGGACCGTACGAGGTCCCTAAAAAAGACTGGACGCGTGTCCGACACCCGGAGTGGCTGAACCCCCCCTCCCCACCCCGTCGGGCCCAAGGCTATAGCACACCGCCCTAGCCGCCTCCTTCGTGCCATGCGCCGCTGGGCCAGAAGCACTATTTTGGACAAGCCCCTGGGCGGACCCTCCCACGGGCCGTACGAGGTCCCATGAATAGACTGGCCACGTTTCCGACATCCGGAGAGCTTGAACCCCCCTCCACACCCCCGTCGGGCCCAGGGCTATAGCACACTGCCCCCACCGCCTCCTTCGTGCCATGCGCCGCTGGGCCAGAAGCACTATTTTTGGACAAGCCCCTGGGCACACCCTCCCACGGGCCAAGTGAGGTCCCTCAAAAAGCCTGGACACGTGTCCGACACCCGGAGAGCCTGAACCCCCCTCCCCACCCCCCTCGGGCCCAGAGGTATAGCACACTGCCCCCACCGCCTCCTTCGTGCCATGCGCCGCTGGGCCAGAAACACTATTTTTGGACAAGCATCTGGGCGGATCCTCCACGGGCCGCGCAAGGTCCCACGAAAAGACTGTCCCGTTTCCGACACCAGGAGAGCCTGAACCCCCCTCCCACCCCCCTCGGGCCGAAGGCTATAGCACACTGCCCCCGCTGCCTCCTTCGTGCCATCTGCCGCTGGGCGAAGCCTGGCGCACCCTCCACGGGCGGGTGAGGTCCTCAAAAAGTCTGGACACATGTCCGACACTGAGTGGCTGAACCCTACCACCCTCGGGCCCACGGCTATAGCCACGCCCACTGCCGCCTCGTTCGTGCCATGCGCGGCTGGGCAGGCGAAGCACTATTTTTGGACAAGCCCTTGGTCGCACCCTCCCACGGGCCTCACGGGGTCCCAAGAAAAGACTGGCCCCGTTTTCGACACCCCGGAGAGCTTGAACCCCCGTCCCCAACCCCTGGGGCCCAAGGCTATAGCACACCGCTCCCGCCGCCTTCTTCTCGACCTGTGCCGTTGGGCTTGAAGCACTATTTTTAGTCAAGCCTCTGAGCACACCCTCCCGCAGGCCACACGCGGGCCCTCGAATAGGCTGGATGCCTTTCTGACAACCGGAGCACACCCTCCACACCCCCTGGGGCCCAAGGCTATAGCGCACCGCCCCTGCCGCCTCCTTCGTGCCATGCGCCGCTGGGCTAGAAGCACTATTTTTGGACAAGCACCTGCACGCACCCTCCCACGCGACGTATGAGGTCCCTCAAAAAGACTGGACACGTGTCCGACACCCGGAGTGGCTGAACCCCCCCCTCCCCACTCCCCTCGGGCCCAAGGCTATAGCACACCGCCCCCGCTGCCTCCTTCGCGCCATGCGCCGCTGGGCCCGAAACACTATTTTTGGACAAGCCCCTGGGCGCACTCGGCCATGGGCCCTGTGAGATCCCACGAAAGACTGGCCGCGTTTCCGACACCCGGAGAGCCTGAACCCCCATCCCCACCCCCCTCTGGCCCAAGGCTATAGCAAACCGCGCCCACCGCTTCCTTCGTGCCCTGCGGCGCTGGGCCAGAAGCACTATTTTTTGACAAGCCTCTGAGCACACCCTCCTGCAGGCCGCACGTGGGTCCTCGATTAGGCTGGATGCATTTGTGACGCCTGGAGTGGCTGAACACCCCTCCCCACCCCCCTCGAGCCCAAGGTTATAGCACACCGCCCCCGCCGCCTCCTTAGCGCCATGCGCCGCTGGGCCAGAAGCACTATTTTTGGACAAGCCCTTGGTCGCACCCTCCCACGGGCTGTGCGAGATCCCTTGAAAAGACTGGACGCATTTCCGACACCCGGAGAGCCTGAAACCCCATCCCCACCCCCCTGGGCCCAAGGCTATAGCGCACCGAACCTGCCGCCTCGTTCGTGCCATGCGCCGCTGGGCCAGAAGCACTATTTTTGGACAAGCCCCTGGCCGCACCTTCCCATGGGCCGCGCGAGGTCCCTCTACAAGTCTGGACACGTTTCCGAGAACCGGAGAGCCTGAACCCCCCTCCCCACCCCCCTAGGGCTCGAGGCTATAGCACACCGCTCCTGCCGCCTCCTTCGCGCCTTACGCCGCCAGGCTTGAAGCACTACTCTTAGTCAAGCCTCTGAGCGCACCCTCCCGCAGGCCGCACGCGGGCCCTCCAATAGACTGGATGCATTTCTGACACCCGGAGTGGCTGAACACTCCTCCCCACCCCCGCCGCCTACTTCGCGCCATGCGCCGCTTGGTCAGAACCACTATTTTTGGACAAGCCCCTAGGCGCACCCTCCCACGGGCCGCCTGAGGTCCCTCGAAAAGACTGGACGCATTTCCGACACTCGGAGTGGCTGAACCCCCTCCCCACCTCCCTCGGGCCCAAGGCTATAGCACGTCGCCCCCGTCGCCTCCTTCACGCCCTGCGCCACTGGGCCAGAAGCACTATTTTTGGACAAGCCCCTGGACGCACCCTCCGACAGGCCATTCGAGGTCCCTCGAAAAGAATGGACATGTTTCTAACACCCGGAGTGGATGAACACCCGTGCCCACCGCCCTCGGGCCCAAGGCTATAGCACACCGCTCCTGCCACCCCCTTCGCGCCCAGTGTCGCTGGGCTTAGCACCTGTTAGGCAAGCCTCTGAGCACACCCTCCCGTGAGGCCATCGCGGGCCCTTGAATTGGCTGGATGCATTTCGACACCAGGTGGCTGAACACCCTCTCCACCCTCTCGGGCCCAAGGTTATAGCCCCGCCCGCCTCCTTAAGCGCCATGTGCCCGGGCGAACAGCTATTTTTGGACAAGGCCAGTGGTACCCTCCAGCTGGCTGTGCGAGATCCCTCGAAAAGAATGGACTCATTACCGAGACCCGGAGTGGTTGAACCCCCTCCCCCCCCTCGAGGGCCCAAGGCCATAACTGCCCTGCCGCCTCCCGCCATGCCGTGCGCCGCTGGGCCAGAAGCACTTTTTTTGGACAAGCCCTTGGGCGAACCCTCCCACGGGCCGCGCGAGGTCCCACAAAAGGATTGGCAGCGTTTCTGACACCCGGAGAACCTGAACCCCCTCCCCACCCCCTGGGCCCAAGGCTATAGCACACCGCCCTCGCCGCCTCCTTCGCGCCATGTGGCGCTGGGCCAGAAGCACTATTTTGGACAAGCCCTTGGATACACCCTCCCACGGGCCCTTGAATAGACTAGACACGTTTATGGCAGCCGGAGTGGCTGAACACCCCTCCCCACCCCCATCGGGCCCAACGCTATAGCACGACGCCCCCGCCGCTTTCTTCGCGCCATGCGCCGCTGGTCCAGGAGCATTATTTTTGGACAAGCCCCTGGGCGCACCCTCCCGCAGGCCGCATATGGGCCCTAGCATAGACTGGACGCGTTTCGGACAATCGAAGTGGCTAAACACCCCTCCCCACCCCCATCGGGCCCAAGACTATAGCACACCGCTCCTGCCACCCCCTTCGCGCCATGTGTCGCTAGGCTTGAAGCACTATTTTTACGCAAGCCTCTAAGCACACCCTCCCGCAGGCCGCACGCGGGCCCTCGAATAGACTGGACGCATTTCTGACACCTGGAGTGGCTGAAGACCCCTCCCTACCCCCATCGGGCCCAATGTTATAGAACACCACCCCCGCCAACTCCTTATCGCCACGTGCCGCTGGGCCAGAACCATTATTTTTGGACAAGGCCTTGGTCGTACCCTCCCACTGGCTGTGCGAGATCCCTCGAAAAGACTGGACGCATTACCGAGACCCGGAGTGGCTGAACCCCCCTCCCCACCCCCCTCGAGCCCAAGGCCATAGCACACCGCCCCCGCCGCCTCCTTCGTGCCGTGCGCCGCTGAGCCAGAAGCACTATTTTTGGAAAAGCCCCTGGGCGCACCCTCCCATGGGCCGCGCGAAGTCCCAGAAAAGGAATAGACGCATTTCTGACACCCGGAGAGTATGAATCCCCCTCCCCGCCGGCCTCCTTCGCGCCATTCGCCACTCGGCCAAAAGCACTATTTTTGGACAAGCCCCTAGCCGCACCCTCCGGCAGGCCACGCGAGATCCCTTGAAAAGACGAGACACGTTTCCGACAACTGAAGTGGCTGAACCCCCCTGCCCACCAACCTCGGGCCCAAGGCTATAGCACGCTGCCCCGGCCACATCCGTCGGGTCATGCGTTGCTGGGCCAGAATCACTATTTTTGGACAAGCCCCTGGGCGTAATCTCCCACGTGCCACGCGAGGTCCATCAAAAAGACTGGACACGTTTCCGACACCCGGAGTGGCTGAACCCCCCTCCCCACCCACCTCGGGCCCATACAGCACGTCACTGGCCTTCCTTCATGCACTATGCACTGCCCGGCCAGTGGAGCATTATTTTGACAAGCCCCACAAGACTCTCCCCACGTTCCGCACGAGATCCTCAAAAGGACTAGACGCTGCTTCAGATATCTGAGAGCCTCAAGCCACCTCCCACCCACCTCGGCCCATAGCACACACCGCCTCACCCTCGCCCATGTAATACCGGGCTGGCTAATTATTTTAGACAAGCCTCGGGCACACCCCTCCAGAGGTCAGTCCCTGTGTCCCCGAAAAGACTCGAGACAAGCTTCTGACACTGAGAGCCTCAACCCCTGCCCTGAGGGCTAGAGTACACCGCCCCCGCTACCTTCTTCGAGCCATGGGCCGCTGGGCCAGAAGTACTATTTTTGGACAAGCCCATGGGCACAACCTCCCACGGGCCGTCCGAGGGCCCTTGAAAAGACTGGACGTATTTTCGACACTGGGAGTAGCTGAACCCTGCTCCCCACCCCCCTCGGGCCCAAGGCTATAGCACCCGGAGAGTCTGAACCCCCTTCCCACCCCCCTCGGGCCCAAGGCTATAGGACAACCCCCCCGCCGCCTACTTCGTGCCATGCGCGGCTTGGGCTTAAGCACTATTTTTAGACAAGCCCCTGATCTCTACTCCCTCCCACAGCTATAATGAGGTGCTCTCAAAAGATTAGACGTTGCTTCCGGAACCCCGAGATGCTGGGAGCCACCTCCCACTCCACCTGGGCCTGTATAGCACACTCCCTGCCGCCTTCAAGCGCCCATACGCCACTGGGCCGAAGCACCATTTTCGACAAGCTCCCTGACGAGACCCTCCCACAGCCATACGAGGTAGCCTCAAAAAGATTAGACGCTTCCTGAACCCCGAGATGGAGCCACCTCCCACCCACCCTCGGGCCTGTGGCACAGCACTTCCTCCGCCCGCTTCACGCCCATACACGCCACCGGGCTGTATACTATTTTTGGACAAGCGCCCATGCACTTCTTCCACATGCCTCATGCGAGGTCCATCAAATGACTGGACACGCCTCCGACAACCCCGAGAGCATGAAGCCACCTCCCACCACCTCCGGCACACATAGCACGCCCGCCCACTCCTTCAAGGCCATCTCGCTGCTGGGCCAGAAGTACTATTTCTGACGTTTCCCCAGGCGACTTCTCCCAGCTTGCTTGCGCGAGATCCCTCGAAAAGACTAGATGCATTTCCGACACCCGGAGAGCCTGAAGCCACCTCCCCACCCACCTCGGCTATTATAGCACTACCGCCGCCTCTTCTCGCCATGTGCCAGGCCAAGTACACTATTTTTGACAAGCCACTGGCACCTCCCACGGGCCGCGGAGGTCCAAAAAGACTGACTCATTTCTCCGACACCCGGAGGGCGGGAACGCTCCCCACCCCCTCAGCCCATACATAGCACACCTCCCGCCGCTTCTTCCCGCCCCATGCGCCTGGCCAAAACACTATTTTGACAAGCCACCGGCTGCATCTGACGGGCCGTAAGTGAAGCCCCTCCAAGACCTGAGGCGTTGGGACACCCGGCGGCCCTGGCCACCTCCCAACCCACCTCGAGCCCACATAGCACACCGCCATCACGCTTCCTTCAAGGCTACCATGCACCGGGCTGGAATTATATTTGACAGCCCTGGGCAGACCCTCCCATGCCGTCTGAGGTCCTCAAAAGATCGAGCGACGACACCCGAGAGCTCCTGAACTGCCTGTCCCGAGCTTTCCATAGCACACCGCCTCTGCCACTCCATTTCTGCGCCATGGCACTGGCACTATTTTGACAAGTTCTGGCACACCTCCCACGGAAGTCCTAGGGCTCTGGAAAGACTGGACGATTTCGACACCGGAGAAGTCGAACTCGCCTCCCACCCTCGGCCCAAGGCTATAGCACCCGGAGAGTCTGAACCCCCTCCCCACCCCCCTCGATCCCAAGACTATAGCACAATCGACCAGCTGCCTCCTTCATGCTACCGTCAAGGTGTATACTATTTTTAGATGTCACTGAAAACCATCCTGGGTACGCGAGGGCCCTCGAGAAGATCAGCATCGCTGACAATCTTGACCGGCCGAATGCCTCCCACCCCCTGGGCAGCACACATAGCACACCGCCACCAGAGTCTCCTTCGTGGCTTCACTGGGCTGAAGCACTATTTTAGATAAGCCCTGGCGAACCTCCCACGGGCCAGGCGAGGTACGTCAAAACATAGTGACTGCTTCCGACACCGAGAGCACCCTCCTGACCACCCTGGCCAAGGCACAGCACATCGCCCCACCGCCACCTTCGCCATGTGCCTTTGGGCTGAGCCAATATTTTGACCAGCCCCTGGTCAGACCCCTCCCACAGGCTGTGACGAGCGTAGCCTCGAAAACTGATATATTTCTAACACCCGGAGTGAATGAACACCCGTCCCCACCCCCTCCGCCCAAGGTTATAGCACACACTACTGGGTCCCACTTACTGCTACTTTGCATGCAATGGCCTCTCTATTTTTGGACAAGGCTGCACTCCCACGGCAGCATGAGATCCTCCAAAGACTAGATTTGCTGCAGTACCCTTGAGACGCTGGAGCAACCTCCCACCCACCCTGGCCCCAAGGCTATAGCACACCACCCCTCACGCCTCCTCATACGCACTGGGCTGTAAACACTATTTTGGATGCTCAATCACCTCATGGGCACATGAGGTCCCCTCAAAAGACTGACGTGACACTGACACCCTGAGAGCCTGAACTCCATCTGCCTGAGGCCACAGCACACCACCCCATAGCCTCCTTCACGCCCATGGAATCCTGGCCAAGAAGCACTATTTTTGGACAAGCCCCTGGGCACACCCTCCCGCGGGCGTGGTCCGAGGCCCCAAAAGATCGGACACATTTTTCGACACCTGAGTAGCTGAACCCTACTACCCACCCGCCGGGTCAAGGTCATGTGACGACCCAGAGTCCTGACCCTCCCACCCCCTGTGCCCAAGACTATAGCACGCCTCTCCCCTTCAGCGCCATCTGCCACAAGCCTGGGCACTATTTTGGACAAGCACCACACCCTTCAACAGGCCACATGAGGTCCGATGAATACACTACGACGCTACACCAAGACCCCTCAACCTCCTCCCACCCCTCGGGCCCAAGACTATAGCACACCGCCTGCCGCGCCTTCACACATGCCAATAGAGCATCATTTTTGGACAAGCCACTGGAAAACCCTCCCACGGGATGCGCGAGATCCCCCGAAAATACTCGGACGTGATTGACACCCTGAGTGCTGAACTGCCTCCCCACCCCCTGGTACACCGCGAGCACACCGCCTCGGCTCCTGGGCTTGCGCCGGGCCAAGCACTATTTTTGACAAGCTCCATGGGCACCTCCCACCGGCCGTGGCGAGGCCTTGAAAAGATAGACGGCTCGACACCAGTGATAGCCTGCACCCTCCCCACCCCCTTTGCCCAGAACACCGCCCCCACCGCCTCCCTTCCCCGCCTCTTCACTGGCTTGAAGAACCTTTTAGGGTAACCCCCAGCACCTCTCCCGTCACTGCTTACAGCCCATCAACAGAGGCACTATTTTAGGACACACCTGGTCAGACTCTCCGACGTCACGACGAGGTCTCGAAGGACTAGACGATTTCCAACACCGGAGAGCCTCCATCCACTGTGCCCATATTATAGCACACCGCCTCGCCGCCTCTTCGCGCCATGCCACGTCCAGCACTATTTGACAAGCCACTGGGCGCACCTCCCACGGGCTGCAGAGGTCCCTCGATAAGACCTGGACGCTGCTTCCAACAGCTGAGAGCCTGAACCCCTCCCCATCCAATTATAGCACACCGCCCACGCCACCATTGGCCATGCGCTACTGGGCTGTAATATTTTTGACAAGCCCATTACAACCCTCCCCAGCCATGGAGGTCCTCAAAAGGACTAGACACGTTTCTGACACCGGGAGTTGCTGAACACCCTCCCACCCCACCTCGGGCCCAAGAGTATAGCACACAGCCTCCGCTGCTTCTTTCGCGCCTCACTGGCTCAGCACCATTTTTAAGGCAAGCCTCCTGATCACACCTCCCGCCGGCCGCACACGGGCCCCTCGAACAGACTGACACTGCTTCCGATGCGAGCGGCTGAACCCCCACCCCTCGGCCCATAATATAGACACCTTCGCCTGCCTGCACTGGGCTGTAAGCACTATTTTGACATGCCTGAGCAAACCTCCCAGAGGCTGCGGTGAGGTCCCTTGAAAAGACTGGCACGTCTGACACCCGGAATGGCTCAACACCCTCCCACCGCCCCTCGTGCCCAAGACTATAGGACACCGCCTGGCTGCCACATCATGCCATGCGCCACTGGCCAAGCACTATTTTTTGACAAGCCCATGGGCGAACCCTCCCCCGGGCCGCGTGAGGTCCCTCGAAATGACTAGACACGATTCTGATACCCGAAGTGGCTGAACACCCACGACCCACCTCCCTCGGTCCCAACGCCATAGCACACCACCGCCGCCACTTTCGGCCATGCGCCCGCTGGCCAGAGAGCTATTTTGACAAGTCTTCCAGACCTCCCATCGGGCTGCATGAGGTCCCTCGAAAAGACTAGGCACGTTTCCGACACCCAGAGAGCCTGAACCCCCCTCCCCCCTCAACTCGGGCCCAAGCGCTTGCTCACCGCCCCCCCCGCCTCCGTCGCGCCCTGTGCCGCTGGGCCCGAAGCACTATTTTAGGACAATCCCCTGGCTGCACTTCTCCCACGGGCCGGCCATGAGGTCCTCGAAAGTCTAGTCACGCTTCCGAGCACCCGAGAACCCTGAACACACCTCCTCACCACCCTGGCCCAAGGCTATAGCACACTACCTCGCCGCCCTTCACAAACGCGCCTGGGCCAAGCACTATTTTGACAAGCCTCTGGCGACCCTCCCATCGGGCCGCCATGAGGTCCCTCGACAAGATCGACCTGCTTCCTACACCTGAGAGCCTGAACCCCCTCCCACCCCTCGGGCCCATAGCACTGGCCCCGCCTGCCTCCTTCACTGCCTACTGGCTCAAGCACTATTTTAGGCAAGCCTCCTGAAGACCCTCCTGCAGGCCCAACGCTGGCCTCGAATAAATGGACCTGTTTACACACCTGAGTGGCTGCTGAACACCCTCCACACATGCCTGGCCCAGGTTATAGCACACCGCACCCGCCGCCACCTTCCACGCGCCATGCTTGCCTAGAAGCACTATTTTGGACAAGCCCTGGTGCACCTCCCATGTGCCACGCTGAGGTCCATCAAAGACAGGTGATGCTGCCTGAGACCCAAGTGGCGTATCAGCTGCTCTGCCAGGCCATGCACCACCGCTGGCACTATTTTGCACAAGCCCTTGGTCGCACCCTCCCACGGGCCGCTGAGGAGGTCACCCGAAAAGACTGCAGGTTTCTAATCTGAGTGGCAAACCACCTTAACCCCTGCCCACATAGCACACCGCCTCACCGCCGCCTCCTTAGAGCCATGCGCCACCAGGCCAGGGGCAATATTTTCAGACATGCCACTGGATCGCACCTCCCACGGGCTGTGAGGTCACTAAAAGATTGACGTTGCTTCCGACACCCGAGTAGCTGAACCCCGCCCCACCCCTGGCCCAAGGTCGAGACACCGCCCGCCACAGCGCCGCTACAAGGCCATGCCAGAAGCAATATTTTTGGTCAAGCCCCTGGATGCACCCTAGTACAGGCTGCGTGAGGTCCCTCGAAAAGACGGGACGCGTTTCCGACAACCGGAGAGCCTATACCCCCCTCCCTAGCCCCCCTCGGCCCAAGGCTATAGCACACCGCCCCAGCGCCCTCCTTCGCGCCATGCGCTGGGTCGAAAACTATTTTTGACACGCCCCTGGTCAAGACACTCCCATCGGGCACATTACAAGGTACCTGAAAGACTGACGATTCACACCTGATTGGTCTGAACCGCCCGCCTCGGGCCCATACAGAGCACACCGGCCCCGCTGCCTGCTTTGAGCCATGAGCCATGAGCTGCCTATTTTTGGACAAGCCCTTGGTTGCACCCCTCCCACGGCATGTACGAGATCCCTTGAAAAGACTGGACACGTGTCCGGCACCGGAGGGCTGAATCCGCCTCCCCACCCCATTGGGCCCAAGTTATAGCACACCGCCCCCGCCGCCTGCTTAGCGCCATGTGCCGCTGGCCCAGAACCACTATTTTTGGACAAGCCCTTGGTCGTACCCTCCCACGGGCTGTGCTAGATTCCTCGAAAAGACTGGACACCTGTCCGACACCCGGAGTAGCTGAACCCCCTCCCGGCCCCCGGGCCCATAAGACGCCCGCGCCGTCTGTCCGCCTCCTTCGTGCCACGCGCCGCTGGGCCAGAAGCACTATTTTTGGACAAGCCCCTGGGCGCAACTCCCACAGGCTGCACGAGATCCCTTGAAAAGACTGGACGCGTTTCCAACACCCGAGTGTTGAACCCCTTCCCACCCCCACCGTCTCGCCTCCTTCGCCATGCCACCGGGCTGGCACTATTTTGGACAAGCCCCTGGCCGCACCCTCCCACGGGCTGTACGAGATCCCTCAAAAAGACTGGACACGTGTCCGACACCTGGAGAACCTGAACCCCCCTCCCCACCCCGCTCGGGCCCTAGGTTATAGCACACCGCCCCCGCCGCCTCCTTAGTGCCATTCGTCGCTGGGCCTGAAGCACTATTTTTGGACAAGCCCCAGCGCAAACCCTCCCACATGCCGCGCGAGGTCTATTGAAAAGACTGGACATGTTTTCGACACCCGGAGAAACTGAACCCCCCTCCCCACCCACCTGGGGCGCAAGGCTATAGCACACCGCTCCTGCCGCCTCCTTCGCGCCCTGTGTCACTGGGAATGAAGCACTATTTTTAGGCAAGCCTCTGAGTACACCCTCAGGCAGGCCGTACGCGGGCCCTCGAATAGATTGGACGATTTAGACCCCTGGAGTGGCTGAACACCCCTCCCCACCCCCCTCGGGCCCAAGGTTATAGCACACCGCCCCCGCCGCCTACTTAGCGCCATGCACCGCTGGGCCAGAACCACTATTTTTGGAGAAGCCCTTGGTCGTACCTTCCCACGGGCTGCGAGAACCTCGAAAAGACTGGATGCATTTCGACACCCGAGTGGCTGAATCCTCCACCCCCCCCTGGGCCTAAGGTTAGCACACCGCCGCCTCCTTAGCGGGCATGCGCCTGCAGGCTCAAGCACTATTTTTGGACAAGCACCTGGACGCACCATCCCACGGGCCACGCGAGGTCCCTCAAAAATACTGGACGCTATGTCGACACCCGAATAGCCTGAACCCCCCTTCCCACCCCCCTCGGGCCCAAGGCCATAGCACACCGCACAAGCCGCCACCGTCGCGCCCAGGGTCGCGGGGGGTGGAGCAGTATTTTTAGGCAAGCCACTGAGAACCCCCTCCCGCAGGCCACATACGGTCCTAAAAGACTGACGATTTCAGACAAATGGAGTGCCTGAACACACCTCCCCACCCCCTTTGGGCCCAAGGTTATAGCACACCGCCCCGGCCGCCTCCTTAGCGCCATGTGCCGCTGGGCCAGAACCACTATTTTTTGACAAGCCCTTGGTCGCACCCTCCCACGGGCTGTGCGAGATCCCTCGAAAAGACTAGACACGTGTCCGAAACCCGGAGTGGCTGAACCCCCCCTCCCCACCCCCCTCGGGCCCGAGGCTATAGCACAGCGCCCCCGCCGCCACCGTCTCCTTCGTGCCATGCGCCGCAGGGCCAGAAGCACTATTTTTGGACAAGCCCCTAGGCGCAACTCCCACGGGCCGCGCGACATCCCTTGAAAAGACTGGACGTGTTTCCAACACCCGAAGTGGCTGAACCCCCTCCCACCCCCTTGGCCCAAGTGCTATAGTACACCACCCTCACGCCTTCTTCAGGCCATGCGTCACCGGGCCAAAGCACTATTTTTGACAAGGCCGTCACCCTCCCAGGCCGCACATGAGGTCCCTCAAAAGACTGGATGCTGACACCCGAGAGCCCTGAACCCTCCCACCCCCTCGGGCCCAAAGCTATAGCACGCTGCCCCCGCTGCCTCCTTCTTGCCATTCGCCGCTGGGACCGAAGCACTATTTTTTGACAAGCCCCTAGGCGAACCCTCCCACGTGCCGCGCAAGGTCCCCCAAAAAGACTGGACGTGTTTTCGACACTCGGAGAGCCTGAACCCCCCCCATCCCCCCGGGGCCCAAGGCTATAGCACACCATTCCCTCCTCATACCGCCTGCGCTGGCCTCAAGCACTATTTTTGGTAAGCCTGAGCAAGCCTCCCGCAGGCCGCCCACGGGCCCTCGAATAGACTGGACGCATTTCTGACGCCTAAAGTGGCTGAATACCCCTCCCCACCCCCCTCGGGCCCAAGGGTGTAGCACATCGCCTCACGCCTCCTTAGTGCCATTCTGTCACTGGGTCAAGCACTATTTTTGGATAAGCCCCTGGGCAAACCCTCCCATGTGAACAGCCTCCCGCAGGCCACCCACGGGCCCTCTCCACCGCCCCCGCCGGCCACTTAGCTGTGTCATACTGGGCTGAAGCACTATTTTTGACAGCGCTTGGTCGCACCCTCCCACGGGCTGTGCGAGATCCCTCGAACAGACTGGACACGTGTCCGCGCCGGAGAACTGAACCCTCCCACCCCCCTCGGCCCTGTGTTATAGCACACGGGCCATCGAAAAGACTGGACGTGTTTCCTACACTCGGAGTGGCTGGTCCCCCCTCCCCACCCCCTTCAGGCCCAAGGTTGTAGCACACCGCCCCCGCCGCCTCCTTAGCGCCATGCGCCGCTGGGCCCGAAGCACAATTTTTGGACAAGCCCCTGGGCAAACACTCCCATGTGCCGCGCGAGGTCCCTCGAAAAGACTGGACGGGTTTTAGACACCCGGAGAGCCTGAAACCCCCTCCCCACCCCCCTGGGGCCCAAGGCTTCAAGCACTATTTTTAGGCAAGCCTCTGAGCACACCCTCCCGCAGGCCGCACACGGGCCCTCGGATGGACTGGATGCATTTCTGACACCTGAAGTGGCTGAACCCCTCCCACCCCCCTGGCCCAAGGCATAGCACACTCCCCCACAGATTGTGCCATGCGCCGCTGGGCCAGAAGCACTATTTTTGGACAAGCCCCTGGGCGCACCCTCCCACGGGCCACACGAGGTCCCACAAAAGGACATGCAGTGTTTCCGACACCCGGAGAACCTAAACCCCCTCCCCACCCCCTCGGTCCCAAGGCTATAGTACACCGCCCCCGCCGCCTCCTTCGCGCCATGTGCCGACGGGTCAAAAGCACTATTTTTGGACAAGCCCCTGGTCACACCCTCCCACGGGCCGGACACGGTCCCTTCGAAAAGACTGGACGTGTTTCCTACACTCGGAGTGGCTGAACACCCCTCCCCACCCCCTCGGGCACAAGGGTATAGCACACCGCCCCCGCCGCCTCCTTAGCGCCATGTGCCGCTGGGCCCGAAGCACTATTTTTAGGCAAAGCCCTGCGCAAACCCTCCCACGTGCCGTATGAGATCCCTCGAAAAGACTGGATGCTGACACCTGAGAGCCTGAACCCTCCCACCCCTCGGGCACAGGGCTATAGCACACCGCTCCTGCCGCCTTCGCGCCTGGTCGCTTGGGTCACACTATTTTTAGGCAAGCCTCTGAGCACACCCTCCCGGAGGCCGTACGCGGGACCTCGAATAGACTGAAAACATTTCTGACACCTGGAGTGGCTGAACCCCCCCCCCCCACCCCCCCCCCCCGGGCCCAAGGTTATACCACACCGCCCCAGCCGCCTCTTTAGCGCCATGTGCCGCTGGGCCAGAACCACTATTTCTGGACAAGGCCTTGGTCGATTCTCCCATGGGCTGTACGAGATCCCAAAAGATAGACACATTTCACACCCGGAGCGGCAGAACCCCCCCCACCCCGCTGGGCCCACAGCACACCGCCCCGCCGCCACTTGGCCATGCGCGGCTGGGGCGCTATTTTTGGACAAGCCCCTGGGCACACCCTCCCACGGCCCGCGCAAGGTCCCACAAAAGGATTGGCAGCGTTTCTAACACCCGGAGAACCTGAACCCCCTCCCCAACCCCCGGGCCCAAGGCTATAGCACACCGCCATCGCCGCCTCCTTCGCGCCATATGGCGCTGGGCCAGAAGCACTATTTTTGGACAAACCCCTAGATGCACCCTCCCACGGGCTCTACACGGGCCCTCGAATAGACTGGACACGTTTATGACACCCGGAGTGGCTGAACACCCCTCCCAACCCCCCCATCGGGCCCAACGCTATAACACACCGCCCCCGCCGCTTTCTTCGCGCCATGCGCTGCTGGACCAGGAGCACTATTTTGGGCAAGCCCCTGGACGCACCCTCACACGGGTCCCGCGAGGTACCTTGAAAAGACTGGATGTGTTTCCGACAATCGGAGAACCTGAACCCCCTTCCCCACCCCTCTCAGGCCCATATAGCAAGCGCGCCCCGCCGCCTCAGACCTTGCGCTGGCTTGATTTAACTATTTTTAGGCAAACGTCTGAGCGCACCCTCCCGCAGGCCGCATGTGGGCCCTAGAATAGACTGGACGCATTTTTGACACTCAAAGTGGCTGCACACCCCTCCCCACCCCCCCCGGCCGCAAGGTTATAGCACACCACCTCACAGATCCTTCGCGCCAAGCACCGGCCAAGCACTATTTTTGGACAAGCCCCTGGGCGCCTCCCACGGGCCGCGCGAGGTCCCTCGAAAAGACTAAACGCTTTTCCGACACCCGGAGTGGCAAACCCCGCTCCCCACCCCCTCGGCCCAAGGCTAGCACCGCCTCACCGCCTTCCTCATGACATGTGCCGCTAGGCCAGAAGCACTATTTTGGGACAAGCCCCTGGCCTCACCCTCCCACGGGCCACATGAGGTCCCTGGAAATGACTACACGTGTTTCCGACGCCCGGAGAGCCAGAACCCACCTCCACACCCCCGTCGGGCCTAAGGCTACAGCACACCGCCTCCGCCGCCTCCTTCGCGCCATGTGCCAATGGGCCAAAAGCACTATTTTTGGACAAGCCCCAGGCCGCACCCTCCCACGTGCCACACACGGGCCCTCGAAAAGACTGGACGTCTTTCCTACACTCGGAGTGGCTGAACCCCCCTCCCCACCCTCCTCGGGCCCAAGATTTGCGCAGTTTGAAGCACTATTTTTGGGCAAGCCTCTGAGCGCACCCTCTCGCAGGCCGCACATGGGCCCTCGAATAGACTGGATACATTTCTGACACCCGGAGTGGCTGAACACCCCTCCCCACCCCCCTCGGGCCCAAGCTTATAGCACACCGCCATCGCCGCCTCCTTTGCGCCGTATGGCGCTGGGCCAGAAGCACTATTTTTGGACAAACCCCTGGATGCACCCTCCCACGGGCTCTACACGGGCCCTCGAATAGACTGGACACGTTTATGACACCCGGAGTGGCTGAACACCCCTCCCAACCCCCATCAGGCCCAACGCTATAACACACCGCCCCCGCCGCTTTCTCCGCGCCATGCGCCGCTGGGCCAGGAGCACTATTTTTGGACAAGCCCCTGGGCGCACTCTACCAGCTGCCGAGCGAGCTCTATCAAAAAGATTGGATGCGTTTCCGACACCCGGAGTGGCCGAAACCCCCTCCCCACCCCGCTCGGGCAGAAGGCTATAGGACACTGCTCCCGCCGCGTCCTTCGCGCCATGCACCGCAGGGCCAGAAGTACTATTTTTGGACAAGCCCCTGGGCGCACCCTCTCACGGGCGCCCAAGGTCCCTCGAATAGTCGGGACGCATTTCTGACACCCGGAGTGATTGAACACCCCTCTCCACCCCCCTGGGGCCCAAGGATATAGCATATTGCTAGCACCGCCGCCTCCTTCGCGCCATGCGCCGCTGGGCCAGAAGCACTATTTTTGAAAAAGCTTTTGGCCACACCCTCCCACGGGCCGTGCAACGTCCGTCGACAAGACTGGATGCATTTTCGACACCCGGAGAGCCTGAACCCCCCTCCCCACCCCCCTCGGGCCCAAGCCTATAGCACACTGCGCCCAACGCAGCCTTCGCGCCCTGCGCCGCTGGGCTTGAAGCACTATTTTTGGGCAAGCCTCTAAGCACACCCTCCCGCAGGCCGCACGTTGGCCCTCGAATAGACTGGACGCATTTCTGGCTGAACACCCCTCCCCACCCCCCTCGGGCCCAAAGTTATAGCATACCGCCCCCGCCGCCTCCTTAGTGCCTTGTGCCGCAGGGCCAGAACCACTATTTTTGGACAAGGCCTTGGTCGTACCCTCCCACGGGCTGTGCGAGATCCCTCGAAAAGACTGGATGCATTTCTGACACCCGGTGTGGCTGAACCCCCCTCCCTAACTCCCTCGGGCCTAAGGCCATAGGACACCGCCCCCACCTCTCCCTTCGTGCCATGCGCCGCTGGGCTAGACGCACTATTTTTGGACAAGCCCTTGGGCGCACCCTCGCACTGGCTGCGCGAGGTCCCTCGAAAAGACTGGACACGTTTCCAACACCCGTAGAGCATGAACCTACCTGGCCGCGCCCCGCCGCCTCACCTTCGCGCCTCACTGCTGGCTTAAAGCTATATTTCTAGGCAAGCCTCTCAGCGCACCCTCCCGCAGACCACGCGCAGGCCCTCGAATAGACTGGACGCATTTTTGATAACCGGAGTGGCTGAACACCCCACCCCACACCCCTCGGGCCCAAGGTTATAGCACACCGCCACTGCCGCCTCCTTCGCGCCATGCGCCGTTTGGCTAGAAGCACTATTTTTGGACAAGCCCCTGGGCGCACTCTCCCATGTGCCGCGTGAGGTCCATCAAAAAGACTGGACGCGTTTCTGACACCCGGAGTGGCTGAACCCCCCTCCCCACCCTTCTCAGGCCCAAGGCTATAGGATACTGCTCGCGCCGCCTCCTTCGCGAACTGCGCTGCTGGGCCAGAAGCACTATTTTTCAAGATGCCTCTGAGCGAACCCTCCCGCGGGTTGCGTTAGGGACCTTGAAAAGACTGGGCACGTTTCTGACACCCGGAGTTGCTGAACACCCCTCCCCACCCCTCTCAGGCCCAAGGCTATAGCACACCGCCCCCGCCGCCTCCTTCGTGCCATGCGCCGCTGGGCCAGAAGCACTATTTTTGGACAAGGCCCTGGCCGAACCCTTCCACGGGCCACAGGAGGTCTCTCAAAAAGACTGGATGCATTCCCGACACCTGGAGAACCTGAAGCCGCCTCCCTACCCACTCGGGCCCAAGGCTATAGCACACCGCTCCCGGCGCCTCCTCCGCGCCCGGCGCTACTGGCCTTGAAGCACAATTTTTAGGCAAGCCTCTGAGCGCACCCTCGCGCAGCCCTCACGCTGGCCCTCGAATAGACTGGACGCGTTTCTGACACCCGGAGTGGCTGAACACCCCTCCCCACCCCTTTTGCGCCGAAGGTTATTGCACACCGCCCCCGCCGCTGGGCCAGAAGCACTATTTTTGGACAAACGCTTGGGCGCACCCTCCCACGGGCCGTGCGAGGTCCCTTGAAAGACTAGACACATTTCTGACACTCGGAGTGGCTGAACCCCCCTCCCCACCTCCCTCGCGCCCAAGGCTATAGCACACCGCCCCCGCTGCCCCCTTCGTGACATGCGCCGCTGGGTCAGAAGCACTATTTTTGGACAAGCCCTTGGGCGCACCCTACCACGGGCCACGCGAGGTCCCTCAAAATGACTTGACGTGTTGCTGACACCCGAAGAGCCTGAACCCCCCTCCTACCGCCCTCGGGCCCAAGGCTATAGCACACCGCTCCCGCCGCCTCCTTTGCGCCCGGCGCCCCTGGGGTTGAAGCACTATTTTTAGGCAAGCCTCTGAGCGCATCCTCCCGCAGGCCGCACGCGGGGCCACGAATATACTGGACGCGTTTCTGACACTCGGAGTGGCTGAACACCCCTCCCCACCCCCCTGGGGCCCAAGGTGATAGCACATCGCCCCACCGCCTCCTTCGCGTCGTGCGCCTCTGGGCCAGAAGAACTATTATTGGACAAGCCCCTGGGCGCACCCTCCAACGGGCCGCGCGAGGTCTCTCGAAAAGACTGGCTCGAAAAGACTGGACACTTTTCCGACACCCGGAGATCCTGAACCCCCCTCCCCACCCCCCTCGGGCCCAAGGCTATAGCACACCGCCCCCGCCGCCTCCTTCGCGCCATGCGCCAAGGGGTCAGAAGCACTATTTTCTGACAAGCCCCTAGGCGTACCCTCCCACAGGTCGCGCGAGGTCCCTCGAAAAGACTAGACACTTTTCCGACACCCGGAGAGCCTAAACCCCCCTCGCCACCCCCCCGGGCCCAAGGCTATAGCACACTGCTCCCAACGCCTCCTTCGCGCAATGCGCCGCTGGGCGTGAAGCACTATTTTTAGGCAAGCCTCTAAGCGCACCCACCTGCAGGCCGCACGCAGGCCTTCGAATAGACTGGACAAGTTTCTGACACCCGGAGGGGCTGAACCCCCCTCCCTAACTCCCCCGGGCCCAAGGCTATACCACACCGCCCCCGCCTCTCCCTTCGTGCCATGCGCCGCTGGGCTAGAAGCACTAGTTTTGGACAAACCCCCGGGCGCACCCTCCCACGGGCCGCGTGAGGTCCCTCGAAAAGACTGGACACATTTCCGACACCCGGAGAGCCTGAACCCACCTCTCCACCCCCCTCGGGCAAAAGGCTATAGCACACCGCCCCCGCCGCCTCCTTCGCGCCATGCGCCGCTGGGCCAGAAGCACTACTTTTAGACAAGCCCCTAGGCACACCCTCCCACGGGCCGCGCGAGGTCCTTCGACAAGAGTGGATGCATTTCCGACACCCGGAGAGCCTGAACCCCCCTCCCCACCCCCTCGGGCCCAAGGCTATAGCACACCGCTCCCAACGCCTCCTTCGCGCCCTGCGTTGCTGGGCTTCAAGCACTATTTTTAGGTAAGCCTCTGAGCACACCCTCCCACAGGCCGTACACGGGCCCTCGAATAGACTGGATTCATTTCTGATCCCCGGGGTGGCTGAACACCCCTCCCCACCCCCCTTGTGCCCAAGGTTATTGCACACCACCCCTACCGCCTACTTCGCGCCATACGCCGCTAGGTAAGAAGCACTATTTTTGGACAAACCATGGGGCGTACCCTCCCATGGGCCGTGCAAGGTCCCTTGAAAAGACTGGACAGGTTTCCGACACCCGGAGAGCCTAAACCCCCCTCGGGCCCAAGGCTATAGCACACCGCTCCCGCCGCATCCTTCGCGCACTGCGCTGCTGGGCTTGAAGCACTATTTTTAGGCAAGCCTCTGAGCGCACCCTCCCGCAGGCCGCACGCAGACCCTCAAATAGATTAGACGCGTTTCTAACACCCGGAGTGGCTTAACACCCCTCCCCACCCCCCTTGGGCCCGAGGTTATTGCACATAGCCCCCGCCGCCTCCTTCGCATCATGCGCCACTGGGCTAGAAGCACTATTTTTGGACAAACCCTTGGGCACACCCTCCCACGGGCCGTGCAAGGTCCCTTGAAAAGACTAGACACGTCTATGACACCCGCAGTGGCTGAATCCCCCTCCCCACCTCCCTCGCGTCCAAGGATATAGCACACCGCCCCCGCCGCCTCCTTCTTGCCATGCGCCACTGGCCCAGAAGCACTATTTTTGGACAAGCCCCTGGGTACATCCTCCCACGGGACGTCCGAGGTCCCTCGAAAAGACTGGACGCGTTTCCGATACCCGGAGTGTCTGAACCCCCCTCCCCACCCCCCTCGGGCCCAAGGCTATAGCACACCGCCCCCGCTGCTCATTTTGTGCCATGCGCCGCTGGGCCAGAAGCAATATTTTGACAAGCCTCTGGGCGCATCCTCCCACGGGACGTCCGAGGTCTCTCGAAAAGACTGGACGCATTTCCGACACCCGGAGTGGCTGAACCTCCCTCCCCACACCCCATCGGGTCCAATGCTATGGCACACCGCCCCTGCCGCTTACTTTGTGCCATGCGCCGTTGGCCAAGAAGCACTCTTTTTTGGCAAGCCACTAGGCGAACCCTACCACGGGCAGTGTGAGGTCCCTTGAAAAGACTGGATGTGTTTCTGACACCCGGAGAGCCTGAACCCCCCTCCCCACCCCCCTCGGGCCCAAGGCTATAGCACACCACCCCGCCCGCCTACTTCGCGCCATACGCCACTCGGCAGACACACTATTTTTTGACAAGCCCCTGACCCCCCCTCCCCACCCCCCTCGGGCCCAAGGCTATAGCACACCGCCCCTGCCGCCTCATTCCCGCCATGCGCCGCTGGGTCAAAAGCACTATTTTTGGACAAGCCACTGGGCGCACCTTCCGACGGTCCGCACGAGGTCCCTCGAAAAGACTGGAAGCGTTTCCGACACCCGGAGAGTCTGAAGCCCCCTTCCCGCCCCCTCCCTGCCGGCCTCCTTCGCGCCATGCGTCACTCGGCCAGAAGAACTATATTTGGACAAGCCCCTAGCCGCACCCTCCCACAGGCCACGCGAGATCATCAAAAAGACGAGTCGTGGTTCCGTCAACTGAAGTGGCTGAACCCCCCTCCCCACCCACCTCGGGCCCAAGGCTATAGCACGCTGCCCCCGCTGCTTCCGTCGCGCCATACGCTGCTGGGCCAGAATCACTATTTTTGGACAAGCCCCTGGGCGTACTCTCCCCCGTGCCACGCGAGGTCCACTAAAAGACTGGACGCGTTTCCGACACCAGGAGTGGCTGAACCCCCCTCCCCACCCACCTCGGGCCCAAGGCTATAGCACGCCGCCCCCGCCGCTTCCTTCGCGCCATGCACTGCTGGGCCAGAAGCACTATTTTTGGACAAGCCCCTGGGCACACTCTCCCAAGTTCTGCGCAAGATCCCTCAAAAAGACTAGACACATTTCAGATACCCAGAGAGCCTGAAGCCACCTCCCCACCCACCTCGGCCCCAAGGCTATAGCACACCGCCCCCGCTGCCTCCTTCGCGCCATGCACCGCTGGGTCAAAAGCGGTATTTTTGGACAAGCCCCTGGGCACACCCTCCCGCGGGCCGTCCCAGGTCTCTCGAAAAAACTGGACACGCCCGACAGAGCCTGAACTCGTCAACCCGGCTTAGCACACCGCCCACGCCTCACATACTGGGCCAGAAGCACTATTTTTTGACAAGCCCCTGGGCACAACCTCCCACGGGCCGTCCGAGGGCCCTTGAAAAGAATGGATGCATTTTCGACACTGGGAGTATCTGAACCCTGCTGCCCACCCCCCTCGGGCCCAAGGCTATAGCACCCAGAGAGTCTGAACCCCCTCCCCACCCCCACCCCCCTCGGTCCCAAGACTATAGCCCAACGGGCCCGCCGTCTCCTTCGCACTATTTTTGGACAAGCCCCTGGGCGCACTCTCCCACGTGCCGTGCGAGGTCCATCTAAAAGACTGGACGAGTTTCCGACACCGGGAGTGGCTGAACCCCTCCCACCGCCTCGGGCCCACATAGCACACCGCCTCCTTCGCTATGCTGGGCTGGCACTATTTTCAGACAACCCCCTGGACGCACCCTCCCACGGGCTGTGCGAGGTCCCTCAAAATGATTAGACGCGTTTCCGGTACCCGGAGATGCTGGAGCCACCTCCCCACCGACCTCGGGTCCATACATAGCACCCCGCTTCCTTTGCCATGCGCCATGAGCTGTAAGCAATTTTGCCGCCAGGGCGCACTCTTCCACGTTCCGCGCAAGGTCCATCAAAAAGACTGGACGCGTTTCCCACACCCAGAGTGGCTGAACCCCCCTCCCCACCCCCCTTGGGCCCAATGCTATAGCACACCGCCCCGCCTGCCTCCTTCGCGCCATGCGCCGCTCGGCCAGAAGCAGTATTTTTGGACAAGCCCCTGGCCGCACCCTCCCATAGGCAGTGCGAGATCCTTCAAAAAGACTAGACTCATTTCCGACAACCTAAGAGCCCGAAGCCACCTCCCCACCCACGTCGGGCACAAGGCTATAGCACGCCGCCCCCGCCACTTCCTTCACGCCATTCGCTGCTGGGCCAGAAGCACTATTTTTGGACAAGCCCCTAGGCGCACTCTCCTAGTTCCTGCGCGAGATCCCTCGAAAAGGCTCGATGCGTTTCCGACACTCAGAGAGCCTGAAGCCACCTCCCCACCCACCTCGGGCCCAAGGCTATAGCACACCGCCCCCGCTGCCTCCTTTGCGCCATGCGCCGCTAGGCCAGAAGCACTATCTTGATAACAGTCCGCCCACCCACGGCCGCGGTCCGACAAAGACTGACGCTTTCGGCCCGGAGTGGCGAACGCCTCCCACCCCCTAAGGCCCAAGCACACCGCCCCCGCCGCCTCCTTCCCGCCATGCGCCGCTGGTCCAAAAGCACTATTCTTGGACAAGCCACTGGGCGCACCCTCCGACGGGCCGCGTGAGGCCTCTCCAAAAGACTGGACGCGTTTCAGACACCCGGAGGGCCTGAAGCCACCTCCCAACCCACCTCGGGCCCGAGCCTATAGCACACCGCCCCCCATGGGCACTGGGCCAAGCACTATTTCGGACAAGCCCTACACACCCTCCCACGGGCTGCCTGAGGCCCCCAAGACGCATTTTCGACACCGGGAGTAGCTGAACCTTGCTCCCCACCCCCCTCGGGCCCAAGGCTATAGCACCCGGAGAGTCTGAACCCCCTCCCCACCCCCCTCGATCCCAAGACTATAGCACAACGACCCCACCGCCTCCTTATCGCCTTGCGCTGCTCGGACAGAAGCACTAATTTTTGACAATCCACTGGGAAATCCGTCCTGGGGGGCACGCGAGGGCCCTCGAGAAGACTGCTTTCGACACGAGGGCTGAACAGCCTCCCCACCCCCGGGCTAAGCACAGACGCACGCCTTCCGTGGCTGCGCCCACTGCTGTACACTATTTTTGGACAAGCCCCTGGGCGCAACCTCCCACGGGCCATTCGAGGTCTCTCGAAAATATAGGACGCGTTTCCGACACCAGGAGAGCCCCCTCCCCACCCCCCTCGGGCCCAAGGCTATAGCACATCGCCCCCACCACCACCTTCGCGCCATGCGCCTCTGGGCCAGAACCAATATTTTTGGACCAGCCCCTGGCCGCACCCTCCCACGGGGCATATGTGACCCCTCGAAAAGACTGGACATATTTCTAACACCCGGAGTGGATGAACACCCGTCCCCACCCCCCTCGGGCTCAAGGTTATAGCACACCGCGCCCGCCGCCTACTTTGCGCCTTGCGCTGCTTGGCCAGAAGCCCTATTTTTGGACAAGCCCTTGGCCATACTCTCCCACGGGCAGCACGAGATCCCTCGAAAAGACTAGACGCGTTTCCGGCACCCCGAGACGCTGGATCCACCTCCTCACCCACCTCGGGCCCAAGGCTATAGCACACCTCCCCCACCGTCCCCTTCTCACACTGTGCCGCTGGGCTTGAAGCACTATTTTTAGGCAAGCCCCTAAGCACACCCTCCCGCCGCCTCGTTCGCGCCATGCGCCGCTGGGCCTGAAGCACTATTTTAGGACAATCCCCTGGCCGCACTCTCCGTCGGGCCGCGTGAGGTCTCTAGAAAAGACTAGACGCGTTTCCGACACTCGAAGAGCCTTAACCCACCTCTCCACCCCCCTCAGGCCCAAGGCGATAGCACACCGCCCCCACCGCCACCTTCTCGCCCGGTGCCGCTGGACTTGAAGCACTATTTTTAGGCAAGCCCCTGAGCACACCCTCCCGCCGCCTCGTTCGCGCCATGGGCCGCTGGGCCAGAAGCACTATTTTTGGACAAACCCCTGGCCGCACCCTCCCACGGGCCGCGCGAGGTCCCTCGACAAGACTGGACGCGTTTCCGACATCCGGAGAGCCCAAACCCCCCTCCCCACCCGTCTCGGGCCCAAGGCTATAGCACACCGCCCCCGCCGCTTACTTTGTACCGTCCGCCGCTAGGCCAGAAGCACTATTTTTGGACAAGCCCATGGGCAAACACCCTCCCTCATGCCGCAGGAGGTCCCTCAAAAGGACTAGACATGTTTCTAACACCCGGAGTGGCTGAACACCCCCTTCCCACCCCCCTCGGGCCTAAGGGTATAGCACACCGCTCCCGCCGCCTCCTTCGCGCCCTGCGTCGCTGGGCTTGAAGCACTATTTTAAGGCAAGCCTCTGAGCACACCCTCCCGCAGGCCGTACACGGGCCTTCGAATAGACTGGACACGTTTCTGACACCCGGAGTGGATGAACCCCCCTCCCCAACCCCCTCGGGCCCAAGGCTATAGGACACTCCTCCCGCCGCCTCCTTTGCGCCCTGCGCCGCTGGACCAGAAGCACTATTTTTGGACATGCCTCTGAACGAAACCTCCCGTGGGCTGCGTGAGGGCCCTTGAAAAGACTGGGCACGTTTCTGACACCCGGAGTGGCTGAACACCCCTCCCCACGGCCATCAGGCCCAAGGCTATAGGACACCGCCCCGGGCGCCTACTTCATGCCATGCGCAGATGGGCCAGAAGCACTATTTTTTGACAAACACATGGGCGATCCCTCCCCTGGGACGCGGGAGGTCCCTCGAAAGGACTAGACACGTTTTTGATACCCGGAGTGGCTGAACACCCCCTCCCCACCTCCCTCGGGCCCAACGCTATAGCACGCCACCCCCTTCGTGCCATGCGCCGCTGGGCCAGAGCACTATTTTTGGACAAGCCCCTGGGCGCACCCTTCCACGGGCCGCGCGAGGTCTCTTGAAAAGACTGGGCACGTTTCCGACTCCCGGAGAGCCTGAACCCCCCTCCCAACCCCCCTCGGGCCCAAGGCTATAGCACACCGCCCCCGCTGCCTACTTCGTGCCATGCGTCGCTGAGCTAGGAGCACTATTTTTGGACAAGCCACTTGGTACACCCTCCTACGGGCCGCGCGAGGTCCCTCAAAAAGACTACACGTGTTTCCGACACCTGGAGAACCTGAAGCACCCTCCCCACCCCCCTCGGGACCAAGGCTATAGCACACCGCTCCCGCCGCCTCCTTCGCGTCCTGCGCCGCTAGGCTTGAAGCAATATTTTTATGCCAGCCTCTGAGAGCACCCTCCGCAGCCGCGCGCAGACCCTCGAATACACTGGACGCGTTTCGGACACCCGGAATGGCTGAACAACCCTCCCCACCCCCCCCCGGGCCCAACGCTACAGCACATCGCCCCCGCCGCCTCCTTCGCACCATCCGCCGCTGGGCCAGAAGCTCTATTTTTTGACAAGCCACTGGGTGCACCCTCCAACGGGCCGCGCGAGGTCCCTCGGAAAGACTGGACGCATTTCCGACACCTGAAGAGCCTGAAGCCACCTCCCCACCCACCTCGGGCCCAAGGCTATAGCACGCCACCCCTGCCGCTTCCTTTGCGCCAGGCGCTGCTGAGCCAGAAGCACTATTTTTGGACAAGCCCCTGGATGTACTCTCCCATGTGCCGCCCGAGGTCCATCAAAAAGACTGGATGCGTTTCCGATGCCCGGAGTTGCTGAACCCCCCTCCCCACCCACCTCGGGCCCAAGGCTATAGCACGCCGCCCCCGGCGCTTCCTTCGCGCCATGCGCTGCTGGGCTAGAAGCACTATTTTTGGACAAGCCCATGGGAACACCCTCCCACGGGCCATCCGAGATCCCTTGAAAAGACTGCACGCATTTCCAACACCAGGAGAGCCTGAACCCCCATCGGGCCCGAGACTATAGCACACCGCCCCCACTGCCTCCTTTGCGCCATGGGCCGCTGGGACAGAAGCACTATTTTTGGACAAGCCCCTGGGCACACCCTCCCTCGGGTCGTCCGAGGGCCCTCGAAAAGGCTGGACGCATTTTCGACACCCGGAGTAGCTGAACCCTGCTCCCCACCCCCCTCGGGCCCAAGGCTATAGCACCCGGAGAGTCTCAACCACCCCTCCCCACCCCCCTCGGGCCCAAGATTATAGCACAACGCCCCCGCCGCCTCCTTCGCGCCATGCGCCGCTGGGCCAGAAGCACTATTTTTGGACAAGCCACTGGGTGCACCCTCCCACGGGCCGCGCAAGGTCACTCGAAAATACTGGACGCGTTTCCGACACCCAGAGTGGCTGAACGCCCCTCCCATCCCCCCTCGGGCCCAAGGCTATAGCACACCGCCCCTGCCGCCTCCTTCGCGCCATGCACTGCTGGGCTAGAAGCTCTATTTTTCGACAAGCCACTGGGAAAACCATACCAGGGGCCGCGCGAGGGCCCTCGAAAAGGCTGGACACGTTTCTAACACCCGGAGTGGATGAACCCCCCTCCCCACCCCCCTCGGGCCCAAGGCTATAGCACACCGCCCCGCCTGCCTCCTTTGCGCCATGCGTCGCTCGGCCAGAATCACTATTTTTGGACAAGCCCCTGGCCACACCCCCCACGGCCCGCGCGAGATCCTCCAAAAGACTAGACGGGTTTCCGATACCACGAGCACAAGCCACCTCCATTACCCACCTCGGGCCCAGGCTATAACGCCCGCCCGCGCCTTCGCCGCCATCGCGCGGGCGAAGCACTATTTTTGGACAAGCCCCTGGCCGTACCTTCCAACGGGCCGCACGAGATCCCTTGAAGAGACTAGACGGGTTTCGACACCCGGAGAGCCTGAAGCCACCTCCCCACCCACCTCGGGCCCAAGGCTACAGCACACCGCCCCCGCCGCCTCCTTCGCGCCATTCCCTGCTCAGCTTGAAGCACTATCTTTGGACAAGTGCCTGGGCGCACGCTCTGACGGGCCGTTATAGGTCCTTCAATAAGACTGGATGCGTTTCTGACACCCGGAGAGCCTGAACCCCCGTCCCCACTGCCCTCGGGCCCAAGGCTATAGCACACCGCTCCGGCCGCCTACTTCGCGCCTTGCGCCGCTGGGCTTGAAGTGCTATTTTTAGGCAAGCCTCTGAGCGCACGCTCCTGCAGGCTGCACGAAGCCCTCGAATAGACTGGACGCATTTTTGACACCTGGAGTGGCTGAACACCCCTCCCCACCCCCCTCTGGCCCAAGGTTATAGCACACTGTCCCCGCCGACTTCTTCGCGCCATGCGGCGCTGGGCCAGAAGCACTATTTTTGGACAAGCCCCTGGGCGCACCCTCCCACGGCATCATGAGGTCCCTCAAAAAGACTGGATAGGTTTCTGACACCCAGAGCGGCGGAACCCCCCTCCCTACCCACCTCGGCCCCACGGCTATAGCACACCGCCCCTGCTTCGCTCCATGCGCTGCTGGGCCGGAAGCACTATTTTTAGACAAGCCCCTAGGCACACCCTCCCACTGGCCATCCAAGGTCCCTCGAAAAGACTGGACGCGTTCCAACACCTGGAGAGACTGTACCCCCTTCGCCACCCCCCTCAGGCCAACAGCTATGGCACATCGCCCGCGCCACCTCCTTCGCGCCATTCGCCGCTCGGGCAGAAGCACTATTTTTGGACAAGCCCCAGGGCGCACCCTCCCACGGGCCGCACTAGGCCCCTCAAAAATACTGGATGCGTTTCCGACACCCGGAGAGCCTGAACCCCCCTCCCCACCCCCCTCAGGCCCAAGGCTATAGCACACTGCTCCGGCCGCTTCCTTCATGCCCTGCGCCGCTGGGCTTGAAGCACTATTTTTAGGCAAGCCTCTGAGCGCACCCTCCCGCAGGCCGCACGCAGGCCTTCGAATAGATTGGACGTGTTTCTGACACCCGGAGTGGCTGAACACCCTACCTCACACCCTCGGGCCCAAGGTTATAGCACACCGCCCCCGCCGCCTCATTCGCGCCATGCGCCGCTTGCCCAGAAGCGTTATTTTTGGACAAGCCCCTGGGTGCACTCTCCCATGTGCCGCATGAGGTCCATCAAAAAGATAGGACGCGTTTCCGACACCCGGAGTGGCTGAACCGCCGTCCCCACCCACCTCGGGCCCAAGGCTATAGGACACCGCTCCCGCCGCCTCCTTCGTGCCCTGCGCCGCTGGGCTTGAAGCAATATTTTTAGGCAAGCCTCTGAGCGCACACTCCTGCAGGCCGTACGCGGAACCTCGAATAGACTGGACGTGTTTCTGACACCGGGAGTAGCTGAACACCCGTCTCTAGCCCCCCCCGGGCCCAAGGTTATTGCACACCATCCCAGCCGGCTCCTTCGTGCCATACGCCGTTGGGCCAGAAGCACTATTTTTGGAGAAGCCCCTGGACTCACCCTCCCACGGCTCGCGCGAGGTACCTCAAAAAGACTGGATACGTTTCGGACGCTCGGAGAGCCTGAACCCCCCTCCCCACCCCCCTCGAGCCCAAGGCTATAGCACACCGCCCCCGCCGCCTCCTTCACGCCATGCGCCGCAGGGCCAGAAGCCCTATTTCTGGACAAGCCCCTGGCTGCACCCTCCAACGGGCCGCACGAGACCCCTTGGAAAGTCTAGACGCATTTCGACACCCGGAGAGCCTGACGCCACCTCCCCACCCACCTCAGGCCCAAGGTTATAGCACACCGCCCCCTTCTCGCCCTGTGCCGATGGGCTTGAAACACTATTTTTAGGCAAGCCCCTGAGCACACCCTCCCGACACCTCGTTCGCGGCATGCGCCGCTGGGCCAGAAGCACTATTTTAGGACAATCCCCTGGCCGCACTCTCCGTGTGGCCGCGCGAGGTCTCTCGAAAAGACTAGACGCGTTTCTGACACTCGAAGAGCCTGAACCCACCTCTCCACCCCCTCAGGCCAAAGGCGATAGCACACCGCCCCCTTCTCGTCCTGTGCCGCTGGGCTTGAAGCACTATTTTTAGGCAAGCCCCTGACCACACCCTCCCGCCGCCTCGTTCGCGCCATAGGCCGCTGGGCCAGAAGCTCTATTTTTGGACAAGCCCCTGGCCGCACCCTCCCACGGGCCGCGCGAGGTCCCTCGACAAGACTGGACGCGTTTCCGACATCCGGAGAGCCCGAACCCCCCTCCCCACCCGTCTCGGGCCCAAGGCTATAGCACACCGCCCCCGCCGCTTACTTTGTGCCACGCGCCGCTGGGCCAGAGCACTATATTTGGACAAGCCACTTGGCACACCCTCCCACGGGCCGCGCGAGGTCCCTCAAAAAGACTACACGTGTTTCCGACACCTGGAGAACCTGAAGCGCCCTCCCCACCCCCCTCGGGACCAAGGCTATAGCACACCGCTCCCGCTGCCTCCTTTGCGTCCTGCACCGCTGAGAGCACCCTCCCGCAGCCGCGCACAGACCCTCGAATACACTGGACGCGTTTCGGACACCCGGAGTGGCTGAACACCCCTCCCCACCCCCCTCGGGACCAAGGCTACAGCACACCGCCCCCGCCGCCTCCTTCGCACCACCCGCCGCTGGTCCAGAAGCGTTATTTTTGGACAAGCCACTGGGTGCACCCTCCCATGGGCCGCGCGAGGTCCCTTGAAAAGACTGGACGCATTTCCGACACTCGAAGAGCCTGAAGCCACCTCCCCACCCACCTCGGGCCCAAGGCTATAGCACGCCACCCCTGCCGCTTCCTTCGCACCATGCGCTGCTGGGCCATAAGCACTATTTTTAGACACGCCCCTGGGTGTGCTCTCCCAAGTGCCGCGCGAGGTCCATCAAAAAGACTGGATGCGTTTCCGATGCCCGGAGTGGCTGTACCCCCCTCCCCACCCACCTCGGGCCCAAGGCTATAGCACGCTGCCCCCGCCGCTTCCTTCGCGCCATGCGCTGCTGGGCTAGAAGCACTATTTTTGGACAAGCCCATGGGCACACCCTCCCACAGGCCGTCCAAGGTCCCTTGAAAAGACTGCACGCATTTCCGACACCAGGAGAGCCTGAACCCCCATCGGGCCCGAGACTATAGCACACCGCCCCCACTGCCTACTTTGCGCCATGGGCCGCTGGGACAGAAGCACTATTTTTGGACAAGCCCATGGGCACACCCTCCCCCGGGTCGTCCGAGGGCCCTCGAAAAGGCTGGACGCATTTTCGACACCCGGAGTAGCTGAACCCCGCTCCGGCCGTCTCCCAGCGCCCGCGCTTGCAGCAAACTATTTTTGGCAAGCTCTCGGCGCACCCTCCATAAACGCGCCGTGGGCCCTCGAATAAACTGAATGCGTTTCTGACACCCGGAGTGGCTGAAAGCCCTTCGCCACCCCCCCGGGCCCAAGGTTATAGCACAACGTCCCCGCCGGCTCCTTTGTGCCATGCGCCGCTGGGCCAAAAGCGCTATTTTTGGACAAGCCCCTGGCCGCACCCTCCCACGGGCCGCGCGAGATCGCATGAAAAGACTAGATGCATTTCCGACACACGGAGGGCCTGAACCCCCCTCGCCACCCCCCTCAGGCCCAAGGCTATAGCACACCGCCCCCGCCGCCTCCTTCTCGCCATGCGCCGCAGGACCAGAAGCCGTATATTTGGACAAGCCCCTGGCCGCACCCTCCAACGGGCCGCACGAGATCTCTTGAAAAGACTAGACGCGTTTCGACACCCTGAGAGCCTGAAGCCACCTCCCCACCCACCTCGGGCCTAAGGCTATAAAACACATCCCCCGCCGCCTGCTTCGCGCCATTCGACGCTCGGATAGAAGCACTATTTTTGGACAAACCCCTGGGTGCACCCTCCCACGGGCCGCATGAGGTCCCTCAAAAGGACTGGACGGGTTTCTGACACCCGGAGTGGCTGAACCCCCCTCCCCACCCACCTCGGCCCCAAGGCTATAGCACACTGCCCCCGCTGCTTCCTTCGCACCATGCGCTGCTGGGCGAGAAGCACTATTTTTGGTCAAGCCTCAGGCCCCACCCTCCCACGGGCCGCGTTAGGTCCCATGAAAAGACTAGATGCATTTCCGAAACCCGGAGTGGCTGAACCATCCTCCCCACCCCCCTCGGGCCCGAGGCTATAGCACACCGCCCCCGCCGCCTCATTCGCACCATGCGCCGCCGGGCCAGAAGCCCTATTTTTGGACAAGCCCTTGAGCACACCCTCCCACGGGCCGTCCGAGGTCCTTTGAAAAGACTGGACGTGTTTCCGACACCCGGAGAGCCTGAACCGCCCTCCCCACGCCCCTCGGGCCCAAGGCTATAGCACACCGCCCCCGCCGGCTCCTTCGTGCGATGCGCCGCTGGGCCAGAAGCACTATTTTTGGTCAAGCCCCTGGCTACACCCTCCCACGGGCCGCGTGAGGTCCTTCGAAAAGACTAGACGCGTTTCCGACGCCCGAAGAGCCTGAACCCCCTCCCCACCCCCCTCGGGCCCAAGGCTATAGCACACCGCCCCCGCTACCTCCTTCGCGCCATGCGCCACTGGGCCAGAAGCACTATTTTTGGACAAGTCTCTGGGCGCACTATCCCACGGGCTGCGGGCCAAAAGAGCGTTTCTAACACTGGCTGAACCCCTCCCCCCGTCGTGCCCAGGCTCTAGCAGCGCCGCGCCGGCCCAGTACTATTTTTGGACAACCACTGGGCGCACCCTCCCACAGGCCGCGCAAGGTCCCTCGAAAAGACTGGACGTGTTTCCAACACCCGGAGTTGCTGAACGCCCCTCCCCATCCCCCTCGGGCCCAAGGCTATAGCACACCGCCCCCGCCGCCTCCTTCGCGCTATGCGCCTCTGGGCCATAAGCAATATCTTTGGACTAGCCCCTGGCCGCACCCTACCACGGGCCGCACGCGAGCCCTCGAAAAGATTGGACACGTTTCTAACAGCCGGAGTGGATAAACACCCCTCCCCACCCCCTCGGGCCCACGGTTATAGGACACCGCGCCCGCCCGCCTCCGCACCGCTGCTGGCGAAGCACTATTTTGACAAGCCCCTAGCGCGCCCTCCCATGGTCTGCGAGGTCCTCAAAAAAATGGATCACGATTGAACCCCTTCCCACCCCTCGGGTCATAGCACACCGCCCCCAAGGTGGGCAAAATCAGATTGGATGGTTCGAATCAACCCGTCATTTCGGGTTGATCGGGTTAGATAAAATCCATCCGAACTTCATCCGATTTTTAACCCGATCCGATCGATAATTGATTGGATCGAGCATCGGATGAAGTTCGATCAATCGATTGATCAATTCGGGTTAATTCGGGTCAATTCGGATTAATTTCTATGCAATTTTGAGCATTTTCTTTGCCTTTAAATGAATCATTAGCACACCCGCTGAAAATTCATCATAAATATTTAACAAATACCAATTTGTTGTAGAGAACGCTTTGTTGTACCAGAACCAAATCGTTAACAATTAATTGAAATTAATTGGAAAAAGCAATGACTATAAGCGGAAGCGAACAAACCAGCAATAAATAAAACCAGAATAATAGAAATTAAAGCACAGGCGGTGTCCTTACCAATTAGGTTCGTTGGTACTTGTTCCCGAGGATAGCAGACACGGTAACTAGTCAAGCAGACGGTTACTCGTGAACCCAGCGTGAAAATCAGTAAGCGAAGAGCGATGAGAAGAAAGAAGGAAGAGCGAGAGCGATGCGATATGTATTGTGGTGTAAATGAAAGAAAAGGCGCCCTTTATGTTTATGTTTGTGCGAATGTGAATACTTATTGAAAGCAAGGAACAACAATTCAGCGCAATGAACAATTAATCTGATTTATGAATTTTCAATTCGATTATTGCCAAATCTAATTGATTCATTTAGTGATTATTGTGGCTGATTTTTCAGCCATGCTTTGGGTCGCAGATAAATTAGCATATTAATATGCTATTTTCCAACAATCTTTAATTTATCCATGGGCTAAAACATAAAGGCAATCCCTCCCAAATCCATTAATTCACATGAAGAATAATAATAGTAGTAATGATAATAATAATGTTGACCAATGAAATTTCAATTAAAAAACCCTCTTGTCACCTTATTAACTAAGACCTTTCTCTCCCACCTTCCATGTCCTCCCTCGTTCATCCACCTTCCTAATCATTTTTTTACCAATTCTCAACCAACAAAAAAGGAAAACTGTTAACATATATGTTTTCATAAAATTGATTTTGATGATAACAAACAAGATTAATTTTTTAATCATTCTTTAAAATCATTAAAGATTTGTCATCATCAAAAAGGGGGAGATTGTTAACATATATGTTTACATATTATTGATTTTGATGATAACAAATAAGATTAAGAATGATTAAGTTTTTAAAAAGTTAAATTATTTTTTATACATTTTAAATAAATCATTATTTTCATATTATAAATGTTTTATATTTAATGAAAAATAATTTTATGAAATTGATTGTTTTTCAAGTTTATGGTTTAATTGAAAGTGTTTTGAAAACTTGAAAATCAACAAGTATTGTTTGAAATTATGGAGAATGACTTATTTGAAAAGTGTTATAGTATTTTGGACCATTTCATAATTTCAAAAGATTTTGAGATTCACAAAGCATTATATAGAAATTCTGAAATTGGACCTATTTGTAAAGTTTTATAACATTTTAGGTCATAGTACAGTTATAGAAGGTTTTGGGGTAAAACTGTAATTTTTGGTAAACAGTTCACTGTAGCAGTCACTGTAGCGAACGCCTAACCGTTTACAGAAAATGGTGAACCGTTTATTTCCAGATTGTTAACCTTGAACCATTTAGTAAAAACGGTTAAGCCAAATATATTTTGCAGGTCTCTGAAAATTACCCCTTCACCGTTTACAGGAAAACGGTGAACCGTTTATTTCCAGAATGTTAACCTTGAACCATTTAGTAAAAACGGTTAAGCCAAATCTATTTTACAGGTCTCTGGAAATCACCTTTTCACCGTTTACAGGAAAACGGTGAACTGTTTATTTCCAGATTGTTAACCTTGAACCGTTTAGTAAGAACGGTTAAGCCAAATTTATTTTGCAGGTCTCTGGAAATTACCCTTGAACCGTTTATAAGAAAACGGTTAACCGTTTATTTCCAGATTGTTAACCTTGAACCGTTTAGTAAGAACGGTTAAGCCAAATTTATTTTGCAGGTCTCTAGAAATTACCCTTGAACCGTTTATTTGAAATTCAGCGCAAGGTAACTTTGACCAGCGCAAACGGTTAACCGTTAATAGGTTAACCTTGATCCGTTTTCTGGCAAAAAGTGCATAACTTGTGCATTGCACACTTGTATTTCAAAAACTACTATAGAATTAAATTCAAATTAAATTCAAATGAATGAAAATTAAAAATTAACACAAAGCATAAAAATAAAATTAACACAAAGTTTAAATTTAATAGTCTTCATCCAAAGCACAATGTCCAATTCTAATTTCTAAACATCAATCTTTAGAACACAAAGTCACAAAATTAAACATAATTAAATAGTTTTCATTTTCCAAAACACAAATGACAAAGTTCCAAAACACAACAAAGTTTAAATGTAAATGTAGATCAACTTTGTCCACGACCCAACCATTCCTCGCAAGCACTTCGACAACTTTTAACTTCAACTTCTTCCACTCCAAGTTGAAGAATTGAAGCATCTATCCCCTAGAGAAGAATTGAAAAAATAACATATGATAACTGTTTAACTACTTTCTTTAATCCGTATTGTAAATAAAGGGACATTAAACACAAACACATATGCCCAATTCATGTGTGTACTTCATTAAATATAAGGAAAAAAAATTTAGTCAATCGTAGCTTATTTCATGGCATTCATCACCAAGTAAAGTTAACAATAATTCTATGTGATACGATTCCGCCAACTTCAATGTGTCTAAAATAAATAAAACAATTATAATGTCCATTATTTTTTTTACCAATTTAATAGTCTCCATTATAAACTTACAATTTAACTTAAAACTTAAAAGTTAAAACTATAACATCTACTGTCTATTATTATAGTTTAAATTACAATCTAAACATATGATATCAAATTATAAATAATAATATCTAGTAAAAATTACCTTTTAAATATCCATAACACCCATATCAGCGCTCACTGTTTCGACTGTTGAAGCTTGTGATCTTACAAACTCTTTAAAATGTCAAAAAATAAAATAAAATTATTAACAAACTTAAGTACATGTAGATGCTATTTATAAAGTTATAATACATTAACTTTATAAAGTTCGAGAAAAATATTACCTTCTTGTAGCTCCATATGAAATATCTGCTCCTTAATATCTTCCTGAAGGTTGTAAACTGGATTAGCAAAAAGTTTAGCTTGTAACCAATTTTCGGTACATATCAATGCCTCAATCATACAAGGGGTCAAAGAACTCTGATATTCGTCAATGACGTGACGCCCAGTGCTAAAGGCAGATTCAGATGCCACTATGGAAGCGAGGGCGAGGACATCCCGCAATTTTCTCTAATATCGGATACTTGATCCATTAACCTTCCACCAAAGTAAAACATTGAGCTTAAGATTGCTCGGATCTTCAAGGTCACTCAAATATCGTTCCACCTCGGATCGACTCTCTTGCCCTCATTACGAACAAACACTTTCGAGCATACCCGAAGAAAGGCGAGAAACTCGAAAATGTCATCACTTTCGCCACTAGGAACCTCCGTAAACCAACCTCGGTTGTAAAATATGGAGAATAACTTGTACCACCATAGCTACCGCTGAACACTCTCACTACCGTGGATGGTGTGGGCGGAGCACATTGCACTATATGCATCATAAAGCTCATTCAACAAATCGCCGTTGTCTTGGTCATTTCTTCAACCTTGCGAACCATCATTGGCAAAATAATCTCAAAAATATGTTTGGCAAAATCCATTTTAGCTCGTGGATCAAGAATAGAGCAACAATCAACATTTTATTTATCTTCACGAAGACTCCCAATATTTATCAAAATTTTCCCTCGTATTATAAGTCATAGCCACCACCCAAGGATCTCTACTGCCTCTCTAATGCAATCAATGAGCTCTCAATTAATCCAATGGTATCATAACAAAGATTAAGTCACACTCGAAGAGGCAGAAAATAACAATGTGGCATCACAAAATACCTTCAAAAACTTCACAATTCGTTATGCACTCTCCTAATCCTCAACTCCCGGCGGGCCCACTCTCTTATCATTATTTTCTTTCTCAAGAAAATATGTCTCATATGGTTTATCCACCTCTGCCATTCTATCAAATGCCGCTTGAAACTTCAACGCGGTCATCAACGTTAAATGGGTGGAATTCCACGTAGGACAATATAAAACAACCATTCAATTTGGACATCTCATCTGTTGAGCACCTTTGTTTAAATGCACCGTAGCCTCGTAGTGGACGATCTCATACTTGGCATTCCGGATGGCGGCAACACTAGCATGTAATTCATTCAATCAAGGAAACGCATCAAATTCAAAATATCGCTGTGGCGGCTTCGTACATATCATCATCACACGGCTTCATCATTCCTCCATGAAAGCAATTGCATAGTCACATAATTAACAGCAACATCATTTGTAGTGGCATTATCAACGATTATTGCAAACAACCTCTCTATCCCCCAATCTTGTAAATCAGCTACAATCTTTTTACCGATCGATTTCCCTCTATGATCTTCAATCACATTGAAACTAATAATCCTCCTATTCAAACACCAGTCACTATCAATAAAATGAGCTGTGATCACCATATAACTCATATTTTGAACGAGTCCGCCGTCGGTGGTGATAGACACCCGCTGCTTGTTGTTGCAAATCAAACTCTTTATCATTGCCTTTTCTTCCAAAAATAAATCCATAACATCCCTACCAACAGTTCTCCGAGATGGCGTAACAAAATGCGGAATGGCTACACTACAGAAATGCCTAAACCTTTTGTTATCCACAAAACTAAGTGGCAACTCCCCCATAATGATCATTTTGGTGACTGCCCTTCTACAAGCATCTTGACTCCACCCTTTAGCCAAAACCATATTACTTGCATTTCCTTCCCCACCCTCAGCTATCAAGTTTTGTTGACTTCCCTCTTGTTGTTCCCGGAATGTCTTGTATGCAAGGCAAGTCTTTATATGATTTCTCATATTTGTAATCCCATCACGCCTTGAATGACATTGATATTGTCTACCACAATAGTTGCACTTGCATTTGTTTGAATTATCCTCAAGTAAAGTGAAATGATTCCACGTCGCAGATCTTTTCTTCATCGGTGGTCTTTTCCGCTTTGCCTTTTGAGTTCCTTCCATTTGAACACTTGGATTGTCATCATCACTCATCGAATTCGATCTTGAGTGTCCAGACATCTAAACATACAAACAATTAATTGTTAATCATTAATTCAAAAATCAAAACACAAAAAGATTATTAAAAAAATCTACTTAATGGTTAGTATTACACATTGATTCAAATAATTATTAATTTAATTTTATGAAACTTTTTTAAATTGATATTTCCAATTTTCCATCATAATATTTATATGTGATCAAGAATTCAAGATGCATATTCCATAAAAGAAAATCAAGAAATTAATGTAATTAATTAATTTATAATATCTAGTTATCCATTGGCCAAAATAATGTAATATTAATTGCATATCAATTATCCATATCTTAATTCTTATTACAAACCCCTAATTTTATGCCCAAATTATTAATTTAATTTTATGAAACTTTTTTAAATTGATATTTCCAATTTTCCATCATAATATTTATATGTGATCAAGAATTCAAGATGCATATTCCATAAAAGAAAATCAAGAAATTAATGTAATTAATTAATTTATAATATCTAATTATCCATTGGCCAAAATAATATAATATTAATTGCATATCCAATTATCCATATCTTAATTCTTATTACAAACCCCTAATTTTTATGCCCAAATTATATGACATATATAATTATATATATTGTAACATAATATTTAATTTTAATTTTTAAGCTACCAAATCTATTCATACAAAAAAAAATCAATTATTAATAATAACAAAAAATTAATGCCCGATTTTTTCATTTTATTGTTGAAATCTAACAATACATAATTGTATATCATTTGCAATTTAACATACCAAGTACCAACCAAATTACAAATTTACAATTAAGTGATTAACTTCACTTTCTCAATTCTCATACAACATTATAACATATAGCAAATTAACAGTATATAATTAATGCATATATAGTTATATACCATAAGTATAATTGTATAAAGGCAAGGCCGGCTTCCAATTCCAAAACTCCAAGTCTCCAAGTCTCCAAGTCTCCAAGTCTCCACTCTCCAACGATTTTAGTCTTTTAAAGACTCAACACTCAACAGGATCGGGTGGATCTTCAAGGGCAGCTAGCCGGGTGAATCTTCAACCGGATCGGGTGATGGTGGAGTGAAGGATTGAAGGCGTGGATCCGGTGCTTAAAACTTGGAAGCAGCAGATCTATAGATCGGGTCACGAACTCACGATGGTGCGTGGCTGCATGCGGTGGCTGCTGACCGGATGAAGCAGCAGATTTGCAGATCGCGATTGACGGTTGGTTAACCGTTCTCGGCAATTCTTTGCGTGTGGGTCGTGTAATATGCATTGCGGTGTTGCCTGTCAGTAATGGGATGCCATGGATGGATGTGGCCGTGTAGGTTGCGCTTCGAAATAAATTGCTGCCATTGCCATTGCTTATTGAGAGTTGAGTGCTGGGTTGTCTGTGATTGTGCTTCGGTTGTACTTGTGGTGCTGGATTGGCTGGCTGTATGCTAAGCGTTAAGCCGTTAATGGTAGAGGGTTTGTGAAATTTGTGAGGGGCTGACGGATGAGGCTTGAGCTTGAAGTTGTGCGTTTGTGTCTGTGTGAAAGTGAAAGTGAAAGTGAAAATGTGAAATGTGTCGTTTGTGTGTTTGTGAATTGTGATGTGTTGTGTGGCTGTCCGTGACTCCGTGTGTGTGTTTGCTTGCTGTGAGGCGTGAGCCGTGGTAGTGATTATGCATGCAGGCTAAAAAAATTCTCAAATTCAGCCATTCGGGTTTGGTTTTTTTTTTTTTTCTCAACCCGATCGGATTTTCGGATCGGATCGGGTTTCACCCCATCCGATCACGATCCGATCTGGTTGATACAATTTCACCCGATCCGATCCAAATCCAAAAATTTTTGGATCGGATCGAGTCGGGTCGGATATTTTGCCCACCCTACCGCCCTCGCCGTTTCCCTTGAGCCATGCGCTGCTGGGCGAGAAGCACTGTTTTTGGTCAAGCCTCTGGCCGCACCTACCCACGGGCCGCGTGAGGTCCCTTGAAAAGACTGGACGCATTTCTGACACTCGGAGTGGCTGAACCCCCCTCCCCACCCCCCTCGGGCCCAAGGCTATAGCACACCGCCGCCGCCGCCGCCTCATTCGCGCCATGCGCCGCTGGGCCATAAGTACTATTTTTGGACAACCACTGGGCGCACCCTCCCACGGGCCGCGCAAGGTCCCTCGAAAAGACTGGACGTGTTTCCAACACCCGGAGTTGCTGAACGCCCCTCCCCATCCCCCTCGGGCCCAAGGCTATAGCACACCGCCCATGCTGCCTCTTTGGACTAGCCCCTGGCCGCACCCTCCCACGGGCCGCACGCGAGCCCTCGAAAAGATTGGACACGTTTCTAACAGCCGGAGTGGATAAACACCCCTCCCCACCCCCTCGGGCCCACGGTTATAGGACACCGCGCCCGCCGCCTCCTTCGCACCATGCACTGCTGAGCAAGAAGCACTATTTTTGGACAAGCCCCTGGGTGCACCCTCCCATGGTCTGCGCGAGGTCCCTCAAAATGACTGGATGCGATTCCGACACCCGGAGAGCCTGAACCCCCCTTCCCACCCCCCTCGGGTCCAAGGCTATAGCACACCGCCCCCGCCGCCTCCTTCGCGCCTTGTGCCGCAGGGCCAAAGGCTCAATTTTTGCACAAGCCTCTGGCCGCACCCTCCCACGGCCCGCACGAGATCCCTTGAAAAGACTAGACGCGTTTCCGATACCCGAAGAGCCTGAAGCCACCTCCCCACCCACCTCGGGCCCTTGAAAGGACTGGACGCGTTTCCGACACTCGGAGTGGCTGAACCCCCCTCCCCACCCCCGTTGGGTCCAAGCCTATAGCACACCGCTCCGGCCACCTCCTTCGCACCCTACGCCGCTGGGCTTGAAGCACTATTTTTAGGCAAGCCTCTGAGCGCACCCTCCTTCAGGCTGTACGCGGACCCTCGACTAGACTGGACGCGTTCCTGACACCCGGAGTGGCTGAACACCCCTCTTCACCCCCCTCGGGCCCAAGGTTATAGCACACCGTCCCCGCCGGCTACTTCGCGCCATGCACCGCTAGGGCAGAAGCACTATTTCTGGACAATCCCCTGGCCGCACCCTCCTACGGGCCGCGTGAGATCCCTTGAAAAGACTAGACGTGTTTCCGACACCCGGAGAGCCTGAAGCCACCTCCCCACCCGCCTCGGCCCAAGGCTATAGCACACCGCCCCCGCCGCCTACTTCCCGCCATGCGCCGCTGGGCCAGAAGCACTATTTTTCGACAAGCCGCTGGGCCAGAAGCACTATTTTTCGACAAGCCCCTGGGCACACCCTCCCACGGGCCGTCCGAGGTCCCTCGAAATGACTGGATACATTTCCGACACTCGGAGTGGCTGAACCCCCCTCCCCACCCCCCTCGGGTCCAAGGCTATATAGCACACCGCTCCAGCCGCCTCCTTCGCGCCCTGTGCCTCTGGGCTTGAAGCACTATTTTGAGGCAAGCCTCTGAGCGCACCCAACCACAGGCCGCACGCGGGCCCTCGAATTGACTGGATGCATTTTTGACACCCGGAGTGGCTGAACACCCCTCGCCACCCCCCTCGGGCCCAAGGTTAAAGCACACCGTCCCCGCAGGCTCTTTTGCGCCAAGCGCCGTTGGGCCAGAAGCACTATTTTTGGACAAGCCCTTGGCCGAACCCTACCACGGGCCTGCGAGGTCCCTCAAAAAGACTGGACTGGTTTCTGACATCCAGAGTGGCTGAACCCCCCTCCCCACCCGCCTCGGGCCCAAGGCTATAGCACACCACCACCACCGCTTCCTTCGCGCCATGCGCTGCTGGGCCAGAAACACTATTTTTGGACAAGCCATTGGGCGAACCCTCCCACATGCCGCGCAAGGTCCCTCGAAAAGACTGGACGCATTTCTGACACCCGGAGTGGCTGAACCCTGCTCCCCACCCCCCTCGGGCCCAAGGCTATAGCACACTGCTCATGCCGTCTCCTTCGTGCCATACGCCGCTGGGCTAGAAGCACTATTTTTGGCAAGCCCCTGGTCGCACCCTCCCACGGGCCGCGCGAGGTCCCTCGACAAGATTGGACGTGTTTTCGACACCCGGAGAACCTGAACCCCCCTCGGGACCCACCTCGGGCCCAAGGCTATAGCACACCGCTCTTGCCGCCTTCTTCGCGCCCTACACCGCTGGGCTTGAAGCACTATTTTTAGGTACCCTCCCGCAGGCTGAACGCGGGCCCTCAAAAAGACTAGACGAGTTTCTAACACCCAGAGTGGTGGAACACCCCTCCCCACCCTCCTCGGGCCCAAGGCTATAGGACACCACCCCAGCCTCCTCCTTCTCGCCATGCCCCGCTGGGACAGAAGTACTATTTTTGGACAAGCCCCTGGACGTACCCTCCCACGGGCCACGCAAGATCCCTCGAAAAGATTGGACGCGTTTCCGACAACCGAAGTAGCTGAACCCTCCTCCGCATCCCCCTCGGGCCCAAGGCTATAGCGCACTGCCCCCACTGCCTCCTTCACGCCATGTGTCGCTGGGCCAGAAGCACCATTTTTGGACAAGCCACAAGGCGCACCCTCCCACGGGCCGCGCGAGGTCCCTTGAAAAGACTGGACGCATTTCCGAAACCTTGAGTGGCTGAACCCCCCTCTCCACCCCCTCGGGCCCAAGGCTATAGAACATCGCCCCCGCCGCCTCCTTCGCGCCATGCACCGCTAGGCCAGAAGTACTATTTTTGGACAAACCACTGGGCGCACCCTCCCACTAGTGGCGCGAGGGCCCTCGAAAAGGCTAGACGTGTTTCTGATAGCCGGAGTGGCTGAACCCCCCTCCCCACCCTCCACGGGCCCAAGGCTATAGCACATTGGCCCATCGCCTCCTCCGCGCCATGTACCGCTGGGCCAGAATCACTATTCTTGGACAAGCCTCTTGGTGAAGTCTCCCACTGGCCACGCGAGGGCCCTCGAAAACACTATTTTCTTGCTATAGCACCCCCTCCCCAGCCTTCTCAAAAATATGGCTATCGCACACTGGCCGCACGCCTACTTCACGCCTTGCGCCGCTGGGTCAGAAGCACTATTTTTTGGGCAAGCCTCCTGGCGCTAAACCCTACAGTCCCTGCGAGGGTCCTCAAAAAGATTGCACGCATTTCTGACACCCAGAGTTGCTGAACCCCCTGGCCCAACCCCCACGGGCCCAAGAGTATAGCACACCGCCTCCTTCGCTCATTGCGCCGCTGTCCCAGAAACACTATTTTTTGTCAAGCCTCGAGGCGTAGCCTCCCGGCCGCGCGAGTGCCCTTAGAAATACTGGACACGTTTCCGACAACCTGAGTGGCTGAAGGCTATAGCACACCGCCCTCACCGCCAACTTCGTGCCCTGCGCCGCTGGGCCAGAAGCACTATTTTTTCGTAAGCCTCTTGGCACAGCCTCCGGCGACCCCGCGAGGGCCCTCGAAAATACTGGACATGTTTTTGACAGCCGAAGTGGCAGAATCTCCCTACCCACCCCCCACGGGCGCAAGGCTATAGCACACCTCCCCCGCCACCATGTTCGCACCTTGCGCCGCTGCGCCAGAAGCACTATTTTTGGACAAGCCTCTGGGCGCAGCCACCTAAAGGTCCCGCGACTATCCTCGAAAAGACTGGACACCTTTCGGACACCTGGAGTGGCTGAAACCCCCTCCCTATCCCCCACGGGCCCAAGGCTATATCACACCGCCCTGCCGCCTTCTTCGCGCCTTTCGCCGCTGGGATAGAAGTAATATTTTTGGGCAAACCTCTGGGCGAAACCTCCTGCAGGCCCAGCGAGGGCCCTAAAAAAAACTGGACCCCCCGCGCGACACCCAGAGTGGCTAAACCCCCCTCCCGACCTCCCACGGGCCTAAGGCTATAGCACACCGCCCCTACCGCCTCCTTCGCACCTTGCGCTACTGGGCCAAAAGCACTATTTTTAGGGAAGCCTCTGTGCGTAGCCTCCTACTGGCCATACGAGGGCCCTCAAAACAACTGGATGCATTTCCAACACACGGAGTAGCTGAACCCCCCTTCCCAGCGCCCACAGGCACAAGGCTAATGTACACCGCCCCCGCCCCCTCCTTCGTGCCTTGCGCCGCAGGGCCAGAAGCACTATTTTAGGGCAAGCCTCTGGCCGCGGCCTCTTACAGGCTCCGCGAGGGCCCTCGAAAAGACTGGACTCGTTTCTGATAGCCGGAGTGGCTGAACCCCCCTCCCCACCCCCCACGGGCCCAAGGCTATAGCACATCGCCCCAGCCGCCTCCTTCGCGCCTTGAACTGCTAGGCCAGAAGCACTATTTTTGGGCAAACCTCTGGGCACAACGTCCTACAGGCCGGGCGAGTGTCCTAAAAAAGACTGGACTTTTTTTGGACACCCGAAGTGGTTGAACCCTACGCCCCACCCCCCACGGGCCCAAGGCTATAGGACACCGCCCCTGCCGCCTCCTTCTCGCCCTAGGCCGCTAGGCTAGAAACACTATTTTTGGGCAAGCCTTTGGGCACAGCCTCTTACAGGACCCATGAGGTTCCTCGAAAAGACTAGACACATTTTGGACACCCGGAGTTGCTGATCCCCCCTCCCCACCCCACACAGGCCCAAGGCTATAGCACTCCACCCCCGCCGCCTCCTTCGTGCCTTGCGCCAGTGGGCCGGAAGCACTATGGCTACAGCCTCCAGCTGGCTGAGTGAGGGCCCTAGATTTGACTGGACGCATTTCTGACACCTGGAGTGGCTGAACCGCCTTCCCTACCCCCCATGGGACCAAGGCTATAGCACACTACCCCAGCCGCCTATTTTGCGCCTTGCGCCATTAGGCCAGAAGCACTATTTTTGACCAAGCCTATGGGCACAACGTCCAACCGGCCGGGTGAGTGTCCTAAAAAAGACTGGACTTTTTTCGGACACCCGGAGTGGTTGAACCCCACGCCCCACCCCCACGGGCCCAAGGCTATAGTACACCGCCCCTACCGCCTCCTTCTCGCCCTGTGCCGCTAGGCTAGAAACACTATTTTTGGGCAAGCCTCTGGGCACAGCCTCCTCCAGGCCCCGCGACTGTCCTTAAAAAGACTGGACATTTTTCGAACTCCCGGAGTGGCTGAAACCCCCCGCCCCAACCCCACAGGCCTAAGGGTATAGCATACCGCCCCTGCCGCCTGACTCGCTCCTTGCGCCGCTTAGCCAGGAGCACTCTTTTTGGAAAAGCCTCTAGGCGCAACCTCCTACAGACCCCGCAAGTTTCTGAACCCCCATCCCCACCCCCCTCGCGCCTTGTGCTGATGGGCCAGAAGCACTAATTTTGGACAAGCCTCTTGGCGTAGCCTCCTACAAGTCCTGGGAGGGTCCTCGAAAAGACTAGACGCATTTTCGATACCAGGAATGCATGAACCCCCTTCCCCACCCCCACGGGCCAAAGGCTACAGCACACCGCCCCCGCCGCCTCCTTCGCGTCTTGCGCCGCTAGGACCGAAGCACTATTTTTGGGCCAGCCTCTGGGCGCAGTCTCCCACTGGGCGGGCGAGGGTCCTGTAAAATAGTGGACATGTTTCCGGCACCCGGAGCGCCTGAACCCGCCTCCCCACCCCCCACGGGCCCAAGGCTATAGCACACCGCCCCCGCCGCCTCCTTCACGCCATGCGCTGCTGGGCCAGAAGGACTATTTTTGGACAAGCCCTTGGGCCCACCCTCCCACGGGCCGTCCAAGGTCCCTCAAAGAGTTAAGATGCGTTTCCGACACCCGGAGAGCCTGAACGCCCCTCCCCGCCCCCCTCGGGCCCAAGACAATAGCACAACGCCCCCGCTGCCTCCTTCGCGCCATCCGCCTCTGGGCCAGAAGCAATTTTTTTCGACCAGCCCCTGACCGCACCCTCCCATGGGCCGCACGCGGGCCTTCGAAAAGACTGGACACATTTCTAACATCTGGAGTGGATGAACACCCCTCCCCACCCCCCTCGGGCCCAAGGCTATAGCACACCGCGCCCGCCGCCTCCTTCGCGCCTTGCACTGCTGGGCCATAAGCACTATTTTCGGAGAACCCCTGGTCGCACCATCCCATGGACCGCATGAGATCCGTCAAAAAGACTAGACGCGTTTCTGACACACGGAGAACCTGAAGCCACCTCGGGGCCAAGGCTATAGCACACCGTCCCTGCCTCCTCCGTCACGCCATGCGCCGCTAGGCCAGAAGCACTATTTTTTAACAAGCCCCTGGGCCCACCCTCCCACGGGCCGTCGAGGTCCCTCAAAGAGTTAAGATGCGTTTCCGACACCCGGAGAGCCTAAACCCCCCTCCCCACCCCCCTCGGGCCCAAGACAATAACTGCGCCCGCGCCTCGCCATCCACCTGGGCGAAGCTTAATTTTTGACCAACCCCTGGTCGCACCATCCCACGGGCCGCGCGAGATCCCTCGAAAAGACTAGAGACGTTTCCGACACCCGGAGAGCCTGAAGCCACCTCCGCACCCACCTCGGGCCCAAGGCTATAGCACACCGCCCCTGCCGCCTCCTTCGCGCCATGCGTCTCTGGGCCAGAAGCAATATTTTTGGACCAGCCCCTGGCCGCACCCTCCCACGGGCCGCACGCGGGCCCTCAAAAAGACTGGACACGTTTTTAACACCAGGAGTGGATGAACACCCCTGCCCACCCTCCCACGGGCCGTCCGAGGTCCCTCAAAAAGATAGGACACATTTCCAACTCCCGGAGAGCCTAAACCCCCCTCACCACCCCCCTCGGGCCCAAGGCTATAGCACACCGCCCCCGCCGCCATCTTCGCGCCACGCGCCGCAGGGCCAGAAGCCCTATTTTTGTACAAGCCCCTGGCCGCAGCCTCCCGCGGGCCGCGCGAGATCCCTCGAAAAGGCTAGACACGTTTCCGACACCCGGAAAGCTTGAAGCCACCTCCCCACCCACCTCGGGTCCATGGCTATAGCACACCGCACCCGCCGCCTCCTTCGCACCTTACGCTGCTGGGCCTGAAGCACTTTTTTTGCAGAACCTCCTGGCAGCACCGTCCCACAGTCTGTGTGAGATCCCTCGAAAAGACTGGACGCGTTTCCGACGCCCGGAGAGCCTGAACCCCCCCCCCCACCCCCCTCGGGCCCAAGGCTATAGCACACCGCCCCCGCCGCCTCCTTCGCGCCATGCGCCTCTGGGCCAGAAGCAATATTTTTGGACCAGCCCCTGGCCGCACCCTCCCACGGGCCGCACGCCAGCCCTCGAAAAGACTGGACACGTTTCTAACACCCGGAGTGGATGAACACACCTCCGCACACCCCCCGGGCCTAAGGCTATAGTACACTGCAACCGCCACCTCCTTCGCGCCATGCGCTGCTAGGCCAGAAGCACTATTTTTGGATAAGCCCCTGGGCACACCCTCCCACGGGCCGCGAGAGGTTCCTGAAAAAGACTGGATGCATTTCCGACAGCCGGAGAACCTGAAACCCCCTCCCCACCCCCCTCGGGCCCAAGGCTATAGCACACCGCCCCCGCCGCCATCTTCGCGCCACGCCCCGCAGGGCCAGAAGCACTATTTTTGTACAAGCCCCTGGCCGCAGCCTCCCGCGGGCCGCGCGAGATCCCTCGAAAAGGCTAGACACGTTTCCGACACCCGGAAAGCTTGAAGCCACCTCCCCACCCACCTCGGGTCCATGGCTATAGCACACCGCGCCCGCCGCCTCCTTCGCACCTTACGCTGCTGGGCCTGAAGCACTTTTTTTGGAGAACCTCCTGGCCGTACCGTCCCACAGTCTGTGTGAGATCCCTCGAAAAGACTGGACGCGTTTCCGACGCCCGGAGAGCCTGAAGCCACCTCCCCAGCCACCTCGGGCCCAAGGCTATAGCACACCGCCCCCGCCGCCTTCTTGGCGCCACGCGCCGCAGGGCTAGAAGCCCTATTTTTGCACAAGCCCCTGGTCGCACCCTCCCACGGTCCGCGCGAGATCCCTCGAAAAGACTAGACACGTTTCCGACACCCGGAGAGCCTGAAGCCACCTCCGTACCCACCTCGGGCCCAAGGCTACAGCACACCGCCCCTGCCGCCTCCTTCGCGCCATGCGTCTCTGGGCCAGAAGCAATATTTTTGGACCAGCCCCTGGCCGCACCCTCCCACGGGCCGCACGCGGGCCCTCAAAAAGACTGGACACGTTTTTAACACCAGGAGTGGATGAACACCCCTGCCCACCCTCCCACGGGCCGTCCGAGGTCCCTCAAAAAGATAGGACACATTTCCAACTCCCGGAGAGCCTAAACCCCCCTCACCACCCCCCTCGAGCCCAAGGCTATAGCACACCGGCCCCGCCGCCATCTTCGCGCCACGCGGGCCGAAGCCTATTTTGTACAAGCCCCTGGCCGCAGCCTCCCGCGGGCCGCGCGATATCCCTCGAAAAGGCTAGACACGTTTCCGACAACCGGAAAGCTTGAAGCCACCTCCCCACCCACCTCGGGTCCATGGCTATAGCACACCGCGCCCGCCGCCTCCTTCGCACCTTACGCTGCTGGGCCTGGAGCACTTTTTTTGCAGAACCTCCTGGCCGCAACGTCCCACAGTCTGTGTGAGATCCCTCGAAAAGACTGGACGCGTTTCCGACGCCCGGAGAGCCTGAACCCCCCCCACCCCCCTCGGGCCCAAGGCTATAGCACACCGCCCCGCCGCCTCCTTCGCGCCATGCGCCTCTGGGCCAGAAGCAATATTTTTGGACCAGCCCCTGGCCGCACCCTCCCACGGGCCGTACGCCAGCCCTCGAAAAGACTGGACACGTTTCTAACACCCGGAGTGGATGAACACACCTCCGCACACCCCCCGGGCCTAAGGCTATAGTACACTGCAACCGCCACCTCCTTCGCGCCATGCGCTGCTAGGCCAGAAGCACTATTTTTGGATAAGCCCCTGGGCACACCCTCCCACGGGCCGCGCGAGGTTCCTGAAAAAGACTGGATGCATTTCCGACACCCAGAGAGCCTGAAACCCCCTCCCCACCCCCCTCGGGCCCAAGGCTATAGCACACCGCCCCCGCCGCCATCTTCGCGCCACGCCCCGCAGGGCCAGAAGCACTATTTTTGTACAAGCCCCTGGCCGCAGCCTCCCGCGGGCCGCGCGAGATCCCTCGAAAAGGCTAGACACGTTTCCGACACCCGGAAAGCTTGAAGCCACCTCCCCACCCACCTCGGGTCCATGGCTATAGCACACCGCGCCCGCCGCCTCCTTCGCACCTTACGCTGCTGAGCCTGAAGCACTTTTTTTGGAGAACCTCCTGGCTGTACCGTCCCACAGTCTGTGTGAGATCCCTCGAAAAGACTGGACGCGTTTCCGACGCCCGGAGAGCCTGAAGCCACCTCCCCAGCCACCTCGGGCCCAAGGCTATAGCACACCGCCCCCGCCGCCTTCTTGGCGCCACGCGCCGCAGGGCTAGAAGCCCTATTTTTGCACAAGCCCCTGGTCACACCCTCCCACAGTCCGCGCGAGATCCCTCGAAAAGACTAGACACGTTTCCGACACCCGGAGAGCCTGAAGCCACCTCCCCAGCCACCTCGGGCCCAAGGCTATAGCACACCGCCCCCGCCACCACCTTCGCGCCATGCGCCGCTGGGCCAGAAGTACTATTTTTGGACAAGCCCCTGGGCACACCATCCAACGGGCCATCCTAGGTCCCTCGAAAAGACTGGACACGTTTCCGACACTCAGAGTGGCTGAACCCCCTCGGCTCCAAGTCTATAGCACACCGCTTCAGCCGCCTCCTTCGCGCTCTGCGCCGCTGGGCTAGAAGCACTATTTTTTGGCAAGCCTCTGAACGCACCCTCCCACAAGCCGCACGCGGGACCTTGAATAAACTGGACGCATTTCTGTCATCCAGAGTGGCTGAACACCCCTCGCTACCCCTCTCGGGCCCAAGGTTATAGCACACCATCCCTGCCGGCTACCTCGCACCATGCGCCACTGGGCCAGAAGCACTATTTTTGGACAAGCCCCTGGGCGAACCATCCCACGGGCCGCGGAGGTCCCTCAAAAAGACAGGACGGGTTTCTGACATCTGGAGTGGCTCCTTCACGCCATGCGCCACTAGGCTAGAGGCACTATTTTTGTACAAGCCACTAGGCAAACCCTCCTATGGGCCGCGTGAGGTCCCTCAAAAAGACTGGTCGCGTTTTCGACACCCGGGAGAGTCCGAATCCCCCTTCCCATCCCCGTCGGGCCCAAGGCTATAGCACACCACCCCCGCCGCCTCTTTCGTGCCATGCACTACTGGACCAGAAGCACTATTTTTGGACAAGCCTCTGGGCGCGCCCTCCCACGGGCCGTGCGAGGTCCCTCAAAAAGACCGAACGTGTTTCTGATATCCGGAGTGGCTGAACCCCCCTCCCCACTCCCCTTGGGCCCAAGGCTATAGCACACCGCCCCCGCCGCTTCCTTCGCGCCACGCGCTGCTGGGCCAGAAGAACTATTTTTCGACAAGCCACTGGGAAATCCCTGCCACAAGCCGTGCGAGGGACCTCGAAAAGATTGGGCACGTTTCTGACACCCGGAGTGGCCGAACAGCCCTCCCTACCCCCCTCGGGCCCAAGGCTGTAGCACACCTGCCCAGCCGCCTTCTTCGTAGCATGCGCCATTGGGCCAGAAACACTATTTTTGGACAAGCCCCTGGACGCACCCTCCCACGGGCCGCGTGAGATCCCTCGAAAAGACTAGACACGTTTCCGACACCCGGAGAGCCTGAAGCCACCTCCCCAGCCACCTCGGGCCCAAGGCTATAGCGCACCGCCCCCGCCACCACCTTCGCGCCATACGCCGCTGGGCCAGAAGTACTATTTTTAGACAAGCCCCTGGGCACACCATCCAACGGGCCATACTAGGTCCCTCGAAAAGACTGGACACGTTTCCGACACTCGGAGTGGCAGAACCCCCTCGGCTCCAAGTCTATAGCACACCGCTTCAGCCGCCTCCTTCGCGCCCTGCGCCGCTGGGCTTGAAGCACTATTTTTTGGCAAGCCTCTGAACGCACCCTCCCACAAGCCGCACGCGGGATCTCGAATAAACTGGACGCATTTCTGTCATCCCGAGTGGCTGAACACCCCTCGCTACCCCTCTCGGGCCCAAGGTTATAGCACACCATCCCTGCCGGCTACCTCGCACCATGCGCCACTGGGCCAGAAGCACTATTTTTGGACAAGCCACTGGGTGAGCTCTCCCACGGGCCGCGTGAGGTCCCTCGAAAAGACTGGATGCATTTTCGACACCCGGAGAGTCTGAACCCCTCCCCTTCCCGAGACAAAGGCTAGCACCCCGCCCGCCTCCTTGGCGCCAGCGCCCGCGAAGCATTATTTTTTATCAAGCCCCTGGGCACACCCTCCCACGGGCTGCGCGAGGTCCTTGGGGAGGACTGGACATCTTTCTGACCCTCGAAGAGCCTGAACCCCCCTCCCCATCCCCCTCGGGCCCAAGGCTATAGCACACCGCCCCCGCAGCTTCCTTCACGCAATGCGCTGCTGGGCCAGAAGATCTATTTTTCGACAAGCCAGTGGGAAATCCCTCCCACAAGCCGCGCGAGGGCCCTTGAAAAGACTGGGCACGTTTCTGACACCCGGACTGGCCGAACAGCCTTCCCCACCCCCCTCGGGCCCAAAGCTGTAGCACACCTCCCACGCCGCCTCCTTCGTGCCATGCGCCGCCGGGCCAGAAGCACTATTTTTCGACAAGCCACTTGGCGCACCCTCCCATGGGCCCCGCGAGGTCCCTCAAAAAGACTGGACGTGTTTCTGACATCCGGAGTGGCTGAACCCCCCTCGGGCCAAAGGCTATAGCACACCTCCCCCGCCGCCTTTTTCACGCCATGCGCCGCTAGGCTAGAAGCACTATTTTTGTACAAGCCACTGGGCGAACCCTCCCATGGGCCGCGCGAGGTCCCTCAAAAAGACTGGACGTGTTTCCGACAGCCGGAGAGTCTGAATCCCCTCTTCCCATCCCCGTCGGGCCCAGGCTATAGCACACCACCCCCGGTGCCTACTTCGTGCCATGCGCCGCTAGGCCAGAAGCACTATTTTTGGACAAGCCACTTGGTACACCCTCCCACGGGCCGCGCGAGGTCCCTCAAAAAGACAGGACGGGTTTCCGACATCCGGAGTGGCTGAACCCCCCTCCCCACCCCCCTCGGGCCCAAGGCTGTAGCACACCTCCCCCGCCGCCTCCTTCACGCCATGCGCCGCTAGGCTAGAAGCACTATTTTTGTACAAGCCACTGGACGAACCCTCCCATGGGCCGCGCGAGGTCCCTCGAAAAGACTGGACGTGTTTCCGACAGCCGGAGAGTCTGAATCCCCCCTTCCCATCCCCGTCGGGCCCAAGGCTATAGCACACCACCCCCGGTGCCTACTTCGTGCCATGCGCCGCTTGGCCAGAAGCACTATTTTTGGACAAGCTACTGGGCACACCCTCCCACGGGCCGCGCGAGGTCCCTCAAAAAGACTGGACGTGTTTCTGACATACGGAGTGGCTGAACCCCCCTCCCTACCCCCCTCGGGCCCAAGGCTATAGTACACCGCCCCCGCCGCTTCCTTTGCGCCATGCGCTGCTGAGCCAGAAGATCTATTTTTTGTCAAGCCACTGGAAAATCCCTCCCACAAGCCGCCCGAGCGACCTCGAAAAGACTGGGCATGTTTCTGACACCCGAAGTTGCCGAACAGCCCTCCCCACCCCCCTCGGGCCCAAGGCTGTAGCACACCTCCCCCGCCGCCTCTTTTGTGGCATGCGCCATTGGGCCAGAAGCACTATTTTTGGACAAGCCCTCCCACTGGCCGCACAAGGTCCCTTGAAAAGACTGGACCCATTTTCGATACCCGGAGTGGCTGAACCCCCCTCCCTACCCCCCTCGGGGCAAAGGCTATAGCACACCGCCTCCACCCTCTCCTTCGCGCCCTGCGCCACTGGTCCACAAGCACTATTTTTGGGAAAGCCTCTGGTTGAAACCTCCCGCGGGCTACGCGAGAGCCCTCGAAAAGACTAGACTCATTTTCGACAACGGGAGTGCCTAAACCCCCCGCCCAACCCCCCACGGGCCCAAGGCTATAGCACACCGCCCGCCCCAGCCGCCCCCTTCGTGCCTTGCGTCGTTGGGTTAGAAGTACTATTTTTTGCCAAACCTCAGGGCGCATCCTTCTCCTGTCCGCGCGAGGGGCATTGAAAAGACTGGACGTGTTTCCGACAGCCGGCGTGGCTGAACCCACCTCCCCACGCTCTACGGGCCCAAGGCTATAGCACACTGCCCCCGCCGCTTCCTTCGCGCCATGCGCTGCTAGGCCAGAAGATCTATTTTTCCACAAGCCACTGGGAAATCCCTCCCACAAGCCGTGCGTGGGCCCTCAAAAAGATTGGGCACGTTTCTGACACCCGGAGTGGCTGAACAGCCCTGCCCACCCCCCTCAGGCCCAAGGCTGTAGCACACCTCCCCCGCCGCCTCCATCGTGGCATCCGCCATTGGGTCAGAACCACTATTTTTGGACAAGCCCCTGGGCGCACCCTCCCACGGGCCAGATGAGATCCCTCGAAAAGGCTAGATGCGTTTCCAACACCCGAAAGCCTGAAGCCACCTCCCCACCCACCTCGGGCCCAAGGCTATAGCACACCGCCCCCGCCACCTCCTTCGCGCCAAGCGCCGCTGGGCCAGAAGCATTATTTTTTATCAAGCCCCTTGGCACACCCTCCCACGGGCTGCGCGAGGTCCTTGGAGAGGACTGGACATGTTTCTGACCCTCGAAGAGCCTGAACCCCCCTCCCCACCCCCCTCGGGCCCAAGGCTATAGCACACCGCGCCCTTGCGGCTTCCTTCCTTTCTTGACAAGCCAGTGGGAAATCCCTCCCACAAGCCGCGTGAGGGTCCTTGAAAAGACTGGGCACGTTTCTGACACCCGGACTGGCCGAACAGCCTTCCCCACCCCCCTCGGGCCCAAAGCTATAGCACACCTCCCCCGCCGCCTCCTTCGTGCCATACGCAGCTGGGCCAGAAGCACTATTTTTCGACAAGCCACTGGGCGCACCCTCCCATGGGCCGCGTGAGGTCCCTCAAAAAGACTGGACGTGTTTCTGATATCCGGAGTGGCTGAACCCCCCTCGGGCCCAAGGCTATAGCACACCGCCCCCGCCGCTTCCTTTGCGCCATGCGCTGCTGGGCCAGAAGATCTATTTTTCGACAAGCCACTGGAAAATCCCTCCCACAAGCCGCCTGAGGACCCTCGAAAAGACTGGGCATGTTTCTGATACCCGAAGTGCCCGAACAGCCCTCCCCACCCCCCTCGGGCCCAAGGCTGTAGCACACCTCCCCCGCCGCCTATTTTGTGGCATGCGCCATTGGGCCAGAAGCACTATTTTTGGACAACCACTGGGTAAGCCCTCCCACTGGCCGCGCGAGGTCCCTTGAAAACACTGGACCTATTTTCGACACCCGGAGTGGCTGAACCCCCCTCCCTACCCCCCTCGGGGCAAAGGCTATAGCACACCGCCTCCACCCTCTCCTTCGCGCCATGCGCCGCTGGGCCACAAGCACTATTTTTGGGAAAGCCTCTGGCTGAAACCTCCCGCGGGCTGCGCGAGAGCCCTCGAAAAGACTAGACTCATTTCCGACAATGGGAGTGCCTAAACCCCCGCCCAACCCCCCACGGGCCCAAGGCTATAGCACACGGCCCGCCCCAGCCGCCCCCTTCGTGCCTTGCGTCGTTGGGCTAGAAGTACTATTTTTTGCCAAACCTCCGGGCGCATCCTTCTCATGCCCGTACGAGGGGCATTGAAAAGACTGGACGTGTTTCCGATAGCCGGCGTGGCTGAGCCCTCCTCCCCACGCTCTACGGGCCCAAGGCTATAGCACACAAGCCCCGCCGTCTACTTCGCGATGGCCCTCGAAAAGACAAGACTCGTTTCCGACACCCGGAGTAGCGGAACCCCCTGCCCCACTCCCCATGCGCCCAACGCTATAGTACACCGCCCCCGCCGCCTCCTTCTCACCCAGTGCCGCTGCCCTAGAAACACTAATTATGGGCAAGCCTCTGGGCGTAGTCTCCCACTGGCTGCACGAGGGCCCTCGAAAAAACTGGACGCGTTTCCGACACTCGGAGTGGCTGAAAGGTCATAGGCGCAGCCTCCCACTCGCCGCGCAAAGGTCCTCATAAAGACTAGATGTGTTTCTGATACTCGGATGGCTGAACGCCCCTCCCAAAAACACTAATTTTGAGCAAGCCTCTAGGCGCAGCCTCCTACAGGCCCCGCGAAAGTCCTCGATAATACTTGATGCGTTTCCGACACTCAGAGTGGCTGAACACCCCTCCCTACCCCCACGGGCCAAAGGCTATAGAACACTGCCCCGCCGCCTCTTTCGCCCCTTGCGCCGCTGGGCCAGAAGCACTATTTTTTGGCAAGCCTCTGGCAGCAACCTCCTGCTGGCCGCGCAAGGGCCCTCGAAAAGACTAGCCGCATTTCTGACACCCAGAGTTACTGAACCCCCCTCCCCACCCTCCACGGGCCTAAGGCTGAAATACACCGCCACCGCCGCCTCTTTCGCGCCTTGGGCCGCTGGGCTAGAAGCAGCATTTTTCGAAAAGCGTCTGGTCACACGATCCTGCAGGCCACGCGGGGGTACTCGAAAAGACTGGATGCATTTCCGACACCCGGAGTAGCTGAACTCCCTTCCCTACCCCTCATGGACCCAAGGCTATAGCAGACCGCCTTCGCTGCCTCCTTTGCTCCTTGCGCAGCTAGGCCAGAAATGTTAGTTTTGGGCAAGCCTCTGAGCGTAGCCTTCCACTAGCCGCGCGAGGGCCCTCAAAAAGACTAGTTGCGTTTCCAACCCCCGGAGTGGCTGAACCCCCCTCGCCACCCCCACGAGCGCAAGGCTATTGAACACCGCCCCTACCGCCTCTTCCGCGCCTTGCGCCACTAGGCCAGAAATTCTATTTTTGGGCAAGCCTCTGGGCGCAGCCTTCCACTCGCCACACAAAGGTCCTCAAAAAGACTAGATGCGTTTCCGACACTCGGATGGCTGAACACCCCTCCCCAGCCTCGTACAGGCCCCGCGAGAACGTTCGAAAAGATTGGACGGGTTTTCGATACATGGAATGGCTGAACCCCCCACCCCTCCTTCACGCCTTGGGCTGCTGGGCCAGAAGCAGCATTTTTGGGCACGCATCTGGTCACACATCTAGTCACCCGACCCGGAGTAGATGAACTCCCCTCCCTACCCCTCATGGACCCAAGGCTATAGCAGACTGCCCCCGCTTCCTCCTTCGTGCCTTGCCCAGCTAGGCCAGAAATGTTAGTTTTGGGCAAGCCTCTTAGCGTAGCCTTCCACTAGCCACGCGAGGGCCCTCAAAAATACTAGTTGCGTTTCCAACCCCCGGAGTGGCTGAAACCCCCCCTCCCCACCCCCCTCGAAAATATGGCTATAACACACCGCCCCTGCCACCTCCTTCGCGCCTTGTGCCGCTGGGCCAGAACCACTCTTTTAGGGTAAGCCTCATCTCGCTAAACCCTACAGGCCCTGCCAAGGTCCTTGAAAAGATTGGAAGCATACCCGACAGCTGGGGTGGTTGAACCCCCCTGCCCACCCTCCACAATTCCAAGGCTATAGCACACCGCCACTGCCGACTCCTTCGCGGCTTATTCCGCTGGGCCAGAAGCACTATTTTTGGCCAAGCGTCTGGGCGCAGCCTCCTAAAGGCCCCATAAGGGTCCTTGAAAAGACAAGACGCGTTTCGACACCCGGAGTGGCAGAACCCTCCCCCCCACCCCCCACGGGCCCAAGGCTATTACACAACGCCCCTGCCGCCTGCTTCGCTCCTTGCGCCGCTGGGCCAGAAGCACTATTTTTTAGAAAGCCTCTGGCCGTACACTCCTGCTGGCCGCACGAGGGCTCTCCAAAAGACTGAACTCATTTTCGTCACCTGAAGTGGCTGAACCCCCCTTCCCACCCCCACGGGCCCAAGGCTATAGTACACCGCCCCCGCTGCCTCCTACACCCTTTACGCCGCTGGGCCAGAAGCACTATTTTTAGGCACGCCTCTGAGCGCAGCCTCCCACTGGCCGCGTGAGGGCCCTCTAAAAAATTGTACGCATTTTCAACAGACGGAGTGGCTGAACCCCCCTCCCCACTCCCCACGCGTCCAAGGCTATAGCATACTATCGCCGCCGCCTCCGTCGCACCTTACGCCGCTGGGTCAGAAGCACTACTTTTGGGCAAGCCCCTGGGCGTAGCCTCCCACTAGCCGCGCGAGTTCTCTTGAAAAGACTAGACTCGTTTCCGACACCCGGAATGGCTGAACTCCCCGCCCCACCCACTCGGGCCCAAGGTTATAACACAACGCCCCTGCCGCCTCCTTCTCGCCCTGCGTCGCTGGGCCAGGACCACTATTTTTGGGCAAGCATCTGAGCGCAGGCTGCATTTGGCCACGACAGTGCCCTCGACAAAACTGGACGAGCATCTGACGCCTGGAGTAGCTGACCCCCCTCCCCACCCCCCGCGGACCCCAGGCTATAACACATCGCCCCCGCCGCCTACTTCGCGCCTTGCGCCGCTGGGCCAGAAACACTATTTCTGGGCAAGCCTCTGGGCGAAGCCTCCTTTAGGCCTCGCGAGGGCCCTCGAAAGGACTGGACCCATTTCCGACACCCAAAGTGCCGGAACCCGCCTCCCCACCCCCCATGGGCCCAATGCTATAGCGCATCGCCCCCGCCGCCTCTTTCTTGCCTTGCGCCGCTGAGCTAGAAGCACTATTTTTGGGCAAGCCTCTAGACGCAGCCTCCCACTGGTGGTGCGAGAGCGCTCGAAAGGACTAGATGCATTTCCGACCGCCGGAGTGGCTGAACCCCCCTCCCCACCCTCCACAGGCCCAAGGCTATAGCACACTGCCCCCGTCGCCTCCTCCGCGCCTTGTACAGCTGGGCCAGCATCACTATTTTTGGACAAGCCTCTTGGCGCAGTCTCCCACTGGCCGCGTGAGGGTACTCGAAAATACTATTTTTTACTATAGCACCCCCTCTCCACCCTTCTCGAAAATATGGCTATAGCACACTACCCACGCCGCCTCCTTCGCACCTTGCGCTGCTGGGCCAGAACCACTATTTTTGGGAAAGCCTCTGGGTATACCGTTCTACTGGCTGTGCGAGTGCCCTTGAAAAGACTGGACGCATTTTTGACACCCGGAGAAGTTAAAGCCCCCTCCCCATCCTCCACGAGCCCAAGCCTATAGGACACTGCCCCCTTCCGTTCCTCCTTCGTCCCTTGAGGCGCTAAAACAGAAGCACTTTTTTTGGGAAAGCGTCTGGGCGTAGCCTCCTACAGGCCTCGCGAGGGTCTTCCAAAAGTTTGGATGTGTTTCGGATGGCCGGAGTGGCTGAAGCCCCCTCCCCACCCTCCACAGGCCCAAGACTATAGCACACCGCCCCCGCCGCCTCCTTCGCGCTTTTCGCGCTGGGCCAGAGGCACTATTTTTAGGCAAGCCTCCAGGCGCATCCCCCTACCGGCCGCACGAGGGCCTTCGAAAAGACCAGACGCATTTTCGACACACGGAGTGGCTGAACAACCCACCCCACCCCACCCTATCCCCCACGGGCTCAAGGCTATATTACACCGCCAACGCCGCCTCCTTCGCGCCTTGCGCTGCTGGGCCAGAAGTACTATTTTCAGACAAACCTTTGGGCGCAGCCTCCTGCAGGCCGCGCGAGGGCCCTCGAAAGGACTGGATGCATTTCCGACACCCGGAGTCGGTAAACCCTCGCCCCCACCCCCCACGGGCCTAAGGCTATAGCACACCGACCCTGCTGCCTCCTTCGCACTTTACGCTGCAGAGCCAGAAGCACTATTTTTGGGCAAGCCGCTGCGCGCAGCCTCCTACTGGCCATGCGAAGGCCCTCGAAACAACTGGACGCATTTTCGACAGCCGGAGTGGCTGAACCCACCTCCCAACCCTCCAAGAGCCCAAGGCTATAGCACACCGCCCCCGCCGAATCTTTCGTGCCTTGCGCCACTGGGCCAGAGGCACTATTTTTTGGCAAGCCTCTGTACGTAGCCTCCTACTGGCCATACGAGGGCCCTCGAAATAACTGGACGCATTTCCGACACACGAAGTAGCTAAACCCCCTTCCCACCCCACACGGGCACAAGGCTATAGCACACCACCACCGTCGCCTCCTTCGTCCCTTGCGCCGCTAAGCTAGAAGCATTATTTTAGGAAAGCCTCTGTGTTCAGGCTCCTACGGGCCTCGCGAGTGTCCTCGAAAAGATTGGACGCGTTTCTGATGGCCGGAGTGGCTAAACCCCCTCCCCACCCTCCACGGGCCCAAAGCTATAGCACATCTCCCCCACCGCCTACTTCGCGCCTTGCGCCGCTGGGCCAAAAGCACTATTTTTGGGCAATCCTCCTGGCACTAAACACTACAGGCCCCGCGAGGGACCTCGAAAAGTTTGGACGCGCTTCCAACAGCCGGAGTGGCTGAACACCCTCCTCTCACTCCGCGGGCCCAAGGCTACAGTACACCGCCCTGCCGCATCCTTCGCTCCTTGCGCTACTGGGCCAGAAGCACTATTTTTGGGCAAGCCTCTGGACGCAGCCACCTACGGGCCTCTCGAGGGTCCCCAAAAATATTGGACGCGTTTTCGACAGCCAGAGTGGCTGAACCCCCCTCCCCACCCTCCACGAGCCCAATGTTATAGCACACCGCCCCCGCCACCTTTTTCGTCCCTTGCGCCGCTAAGCTAGAAGCACTTTTTTTGGGAACGCCTCTTGGTGCAGTTTCCTACAGGCCTCACGATGGTCCTCGAAAAGATTGGACGCATTTTCGATGGCCGGAGTGGCCGAACCCCCCTCCCCACCCTCCACGGGCCTAAGGCTATAGCACACCGCCCCCACCGCCTCTTTCAAGCCTTTTACCGCTGGGCCAGAAGCAGTATTTTTGGGCAAGCCTCTGGGCACAGCCTCCTACAGGCCCCGCTAGGGTCATCGAAAATACTGGACGCGCTTCCGACATCCGGTGTGGCTGAATCCCCCTCCCCACCCCCACGGGCCCAAGGCTATAGGACACCGCCCCCGCCGCCTTCTTCAAGCCATGCGCCGCTGGGCCAGAAGCACTATTTTTAGGCAAGCCTCTAGCCGCAGACTCCTACAGGCCCCGCGAGTGTCCTCGAAATAACTGGGGCCTTCGGACACCGTAGTGCTGAACCCCCTCCCAACCCAGTGACCTAGGCTATAGCTCACCGCCCCCGCCGCCTCCTTCGCGACTTACGCCGCTGGGCTAGAAGCACTATTTTTGGGCAAGCCTCTGGGCGTAGCCTCCCTCTTGTCTCGTAAGGGCCCTTGAAAAGATTGGACTCGTTTCCAACACCCAGAGTTGATAAACCCCCCGCCCTTCCCCAGAGGCTCGAGGCTATAGCACACCGCATTATTTCTTACAAGCCTCCTACAGGACCCGCGAGGTTCCTCGAAAAGACTGGATGCATATTGGACACCCGGGGTTACTGAGCCCCCCTCCCCACCCCACACGGGACCAATGCCGTAGCACACCACCCCACCGCCTCCTTCACTCCTTACGCCGCTGGGCAAGAAGCACTATTTTTTAGCAAGCCTCTGACCGCATCCTCATGCTGGCCGCACAAGGCCCTAGATCTGACTAGACGTGTTTCTGACACTCGGTGTGGCTGAACCCCCCTCCCTACCCCCCATGCGACCAAGGCTATAGCACACTGCCCCAGCCGCCTACATCGTGCCTAGAACCGCTAGGCTAGAAGCACTATTTTTCGGGAAGCCTCTGGGCACCATGTCTTACAGGCCGGGCGAGTGTCCTAAAAAATACTTGACTTTTTTCGGGCACCTGGAGTGGTTGAACCCCACACCCCACCCCCCACGGGCCCAAGCCTATAGCACACCGCCCTTGCCGCCTACTTCTCGCCCTGCGCCGCTAGGCTAGAAACACTATTTTTGGCCAAGCTTCTGGGCATAGCCTCCTATAGGCCCTCCGAGTGTCCTCAAAAAGACTAGACGTGTTTCTGACACCCGGAGTGGCTGAACCCCCCTCCCTACCCTCCACGGGCCCAAGGCTATAGCACACCGCCCCCACTGCCTCCTTCAAGCCTTTTGCCGCAGGGCCAGAAGCACTATTTTTTAGCAAGCCTCTGGCCGCCCCCTCCAGCTGGCCGCTCGAGGGCCTAGATATGACTGGACATGTTTCTGACGCCCGGAGTGGTTGAACCCCCTCCCCACAGGACCAAGGCTATAGCACATCGGCCCAGCCGCCTCCTTCGCGCCTTAAACCTCTAGGCCAGAAGCACTATTTTTGGCAAGCCTCTGGACACAACGTCCTACAAGTCGGGCGAGTGTCCTAAAAATGACTGGACATTTTTCAGACACCCAGAGTGGTTGAACCCCAAGCCACACCCCCCGCGGGCCCAAGGCTATAGCATACAGCCCCTGCCGCCTCCTTCTCGCCCTGCGCCGCTAGGCTAGAGACACTATTTTTGGGCAAGCCTCTGGGCATAGCCTCCTATAGGCCTCGCGAGTGTCCTCAAAAAGACTAGACGTGTTTCGAACACCCGGAGTGGCTGAACCCCCCGCCCCAGCCCCACGGGCCCAAGGCTATAGCATACCGCCCCTACCGCTTCATTTGCGCCTTGCGCCGCTTAGCCCGGAGCACTCTTTTTGGAAACTCCTCTAGGCGCAACCTCTTGCAGACACCGCGAGTGTCCTCGAAAAGACTAGATGCGTTTTCAACACCAGGAGTGGCTAAACCCCCATCTCTACCCCCCTCGCGCCTTGTGCTGACGGGCCAGAAGCACTATTTTTGGACAAGCCTCTTAGCGCAGCCTTTTACAGGCCCTGCGAGGGTCCTTAGAAAGACTGGACGCATTTCCAACACCAAGAGTGGCTGAACCCCCCTCCCCACCCCCACAGGACAAAGGCTATAGCACACCGCCCCCGCCGCCTCCTTCGCGCCTTGCGCCGCTGGGGCCGAAACACTATTTTTGGGCAAGCCTCTGGGCGTGGCCCCCCACTTGTCGCGCAAGGGACCTCGAAAAGCCTGGACTCGTTTCCGAGACCGGGAGTGGATGATCCCCCAGCCCTTCCCCCCACGGGCCCGAGCCTATAGCACACCCTCTGGACGCAGCCTCCCACTGGGCGTGCGAGGGTCCTATAAAATACTGGACACATTTCCGACACCCGAGTGCCTGAACCCGCCTCCCCACCCCCCACGGGCCCAAGGCTATAGCACACCGCCCCCGCCGCCTTCTTCGAGCCATGCGCCACTGGGCCAGAAGCACTATTTTTAGGCAAGCCTCTAGCCGCAGCCTCCTACAGGGCCCACGAGTGTCCTCGAAATAACTGGACCCCTTTCAGACACCCGTAGTGGCTGAACCCCCCTCCCCAACCCCAGGGGCCTTAGGCTATAGCACACCGCCCCCGCCGCCTCCTTCGCGACTTATGCCGCTGGGCCCGAAGTACTATTTTTGGGCAAGCCTTTGGGCTTAGCCTCCCACTTGTCGCGCAAGGGACCTCGAAAAGCCTGGACTCATTTCCGAGACCTGGAGTGGATGAAACCCCAGCCCTTCCCCCCACAGGCCCGAGCCTACAGCACACCGCCCCCACCGCTTTTTTCTGCCCCTACGCCGCTGGGCCAGAAACACTATTTTTGGGAAAGCCTCTAGGCGCAGCCTCCCACTGGGTGCGCGAGTGTCCTGTAAAATACTGGACGTATTTCAGACTCCAGTAATGGCTGATCCCCCCTCCCACCCCATACGGGCCCAGGGCTATAACATACCACCCCCGCCGCCTACTTCGCGCCTTCCGCCGGTGGGCCAGAAGCACTATTTTTGGGCAAGCTTATGGCTGCAGCCTCCAGCTAGCCGTACGAGGGCCATAGATATGACTGGACGCATTTCTGACACCCGGAGTCGCTGAACCGCCTTCCCCACTCCCCACGAGACCAAGGCTATAGCACACCACCACAGCCTATTATAGGCGCCGCGAGTGTCCTAGAAAAGACTGGACGCATTTCAGACGCACGGAATGGCTGAACCCCCATCCCCATCCCCCACTGGCCCTAGGCTATAGCCCACAGCCCCCGCCGCTTCTTTCGCGCCTTGTGCCACTAGGCCAGAGGCACTAGTTTTGGACAAGCCTCTTGGTACAGCCTTCTACAAGTCCCGCAAGACTGGCCGCGTTTCCGACACCCGGAGTGGCTGATCCCCCCTCCCCATCCCCAAGAGCCCAAGGCTACAGCACATAGCCCCCGCCGCCTCCTTCGCGTCTTACGCCGCTTGGCCAGAAGTACACTTTTTGGACAAGCCTCTAGGAGCAGCCTCCTACAGGCACTGAGAGTGTCCTCAAAAAGACTGGACGAATTTTTGACTCCTGCAGTGGCTGAACCTCCCTCCCCACCCCCCCACAGGCCCAAGGCTATAGCATACCGCCCCCGCCTCCTCGTTCGTGCTTTAGCCGCTGGGCCAGAATCAATATTTTTGGGCAAGCCTCTGGGCGCAGTCTCCCAATGGCTGCGCGGGGGCCCTTTTAAAGACTAGATGCGTTTCCGACACCCGGAGTGGCTGAACCCCCCTTCCCACCCCCCACGAACTAAAGGCTATAGCATACCGCCCCAGCCATCTCTTTCGCGCCTTGCGCCACTGGGCCAGAAGCACTCTTTCTGGACAACCCTCTGGGTGCAGCCTCCTACAGACCCCACGAGTGTTCTCAAAAAGACGGGACACATTTCGAACACCCGGAGTGGCTGAACCCCCCTCCCCAACCCCACGGGCCCAAGGCTAGAGCACATCGCCCCCGCCGTTCCATTCGCGTCTTGCTCCGCTGGGCCAGAAGCACTATTATTCGGCAAGCCTCTGGGCGAAGCCTTCTATAAGCCCTCGGAGGGTCCTTCAAAATATAGATGTGTTTTCAACACCAGGAGTGGCTGAAACCCCTCCCCACCCCCTACGGGCCCAAGGCTACAGCACACCGCCCCCGCCGCCTCCTTCACGCCTTGTGCCGCAGGGCCAGAAGCACTATTTTTAGGCAAGCATCTTGGCGCAGCCTCCTACAGGCCACGCAAGAGTCCTTGAAAGGATTGGACGCATTTCTGACACCCGGAGTGGCTGAATTTCCCTCCCCACCCCCACGAACCAAATACTACAGCACACCGCCCCAGCCGCCTCCCTCGCATCTTGCGCCACTAGGCCAGAAGCATTCTTTTTCGGCAAGCCTCTGGGCACAGCCTCCTACAGGCACCGCGAGTGCCCTCAAAAAGACTGGACGTGTTTCGAACACCCAGAGTGGCCAAACCCCCCACCCCACCCCCCAACAGGCACAAGGCTATAGCACACCGCCCCTGCCGCCTTCTTCTCGCCCAGCGCCGCTGAGCTATAAATAGTATTTTTGGGCTAGCCTCTAGGCACAACCACCTACAGGCTCCGCGAGTGTCCTAAAAAAGACTGGACGTGTTTCAGACACCCGTTGTTGCCGAACCCCCGGCCCCATGCCAGGCTATAGCACCACCGCTCGCTTCTTCTCGACCCGGTAATTTGGCCAGGAATATTTTTGGGAAGGCCTCGCTGACCTCCCGCTGGCCGTGCGAGGTCCCTCTAAAATACTGGTCACGTTTCCGATACCCGGAGTGGCTGAACCCCCCTACCCACCCCCACGAGCCCAAGGCCATAGCACACCACCCCTGCTGCCTTATTCCCGCATTTCTCCGCTGAGCCAGAAGCACCATTTTCAGGCAAGCCTATGGGAAAAACTTCCTACAGGCCCTAGGAGGGTCCTCAAAAATACTGGATGCTTTTTCAACACCAGGAGTAGCTGAACTCCCCTCCCCACCCTCCACGGGCCCAAAGCTATAGCACACCGCCCCCGCCGCCTCGTTCGCGCCTTTTACTGCTGGGCCAGAAGTACTATTTTTGGACAAGCCTCTTGGCGCAACCTCCTACAAGCCCCGCGACAGTACTTGATAAGACTGGACATGTTTCCGATTCCCGAATTGGCTGAACCCCCCTCCCCACCCCCACGAGCCCAAGGCTACAGCACACGGCCCTCGTCACCTCCTTCGCGCCTTGCTCCACTGGGCCAGAAGCACTCTTGTTGGACAAGCCTCTGGGCGTAGCCTCCTATATGACCCTCGAGTGTCCTCGAAATGACTGGACGCGTTTCAGACACCCGGAGTGGCTAAACACCACCACCCACCCTCACGGGACCAACGCGATAGCACACTGTCCCCACCGCCTACTTCGCTCCTTGCGCCGCTGTGCCAAAAGCACTATTCTTAGGCAAGCCTCTGGCCACAACCTCCCACTGGCCGTACAATGGCCCTCAAAAAGACTGGACGTATTTCTGATACCCGGAGGGGCGGAACCCCCCTCCCCACCCCCCACAGGCCCAAAGCTATAGTATGCCGCCACCGCCGCCTCCTTCGCGCCTTGCGCCGCTAGGCCAGAAGCACTGATTTTGGGCAAGCCTCTGACCGCAGCCTCCTGCTGCCTACACGAGGGCCCTCGAAAAGACTGGACAAATGTCCAAGACCTGGAGTGGCTGAACCCCCCCACCCCCCACCCCCCACGGGATCGAGCCTATAGCATACCGCCATAGCCGCCTCATTCGCGCCCTGCGCCGCAGGGCCAGAAGCACTATTTTTGGGCAAACCTCTGGGCGCACCCTCCCACGACCAGCATGAGGGCTCTTGAAAAGACGGGCCACATTTCCGACACCCGTAGTGGCTGAACCCCCCTCCCCACCCCCTCGGGCCTAAGCCTAGAGCACACCGCACCGCCGCCTCTTTCGCCCCTTGTGCCGCTGGGCCAGAGCACTATTTATAGGCAAGCCTCTGGGCGGATCCTCCTACAGGACCCATGAGGGCCCTCGAATAGACTGGACGTATTTCCGACATCCAGAGTGGCTAAAACCCCTCCCGCCTCACAGGGCCCAAGTCACACCGCCCCCCCGCCTCCTTTGCCCGCTGCGGGCGGAAGCCTTGTTTTTGGGCAAGCCTCAGCATCTGACCTCTACAGGACCCACGAGGGTCCTCAAAAAGACTGGATATGTTTTCAATACCCGGACTGGCTGAAACCCCCTCCCCACCCCTAGGCTAGGCAACACCCCGTCGCCTCCTTGGCGCCTTATACGGACAAAAGCACTATTTTTGAACGCCTCGGCGCGACCTCTGACCCTCGAGTGTCCTCGAAAAGACTAGATGTGTTTTCAATACCCGGAGTGGCTGAAACCCCCTCCCGGCAGACCCAGCTATAACACCGACCCGCCATCTTCGCCGCGTCGTGGGCGGTAAGTACTATTTTGGGCAATCCTGCAGGCAGCCTGCAGGCCCGCGGTGTCCTCAAAAGACTAGATGGGTTTCAATGCCGGGTGGCTGAAACCCTCCCTACCCCCCCCAGACCCAGGCTGCTGCCGACCAGCCGGCTCTTTCGCGCCTTACACGTGCGAAATTATTTTGGGTCAGCCTGGGCCTTGACCTCCTGCCCCCGAGGGCCCTCGAAAAGGCTGAACCCATTTTCGACACCCAGAGTGGCTAAACCGCCCTCCCACGGGCCCCAGCTGCTTTACCGCCCGCCTCGCCCCTTGCTTGGTGGACCAGAAGCACTATTTTTGGGCAAGCCGCTGGGTGAAGCCTCCACAGGCCTCGTGAGGGTCCTCGAAAAGATTGGACGCGTTTTCGACAGCTAGAGTGGCTGAACCCCCCTCCCCACCCTCCACGAGCCCAAGGCTATAGCACACCGCCCATTGCATCTTCGCACCTTGTGCGGCGGGCGGAAGCACTATTTTTGGCAAGCCTGCGCCCTTCTGCCTGCGAGGGTCCTCAAAACAACTGGACGCATTTCCGACACACGGAGTAGCTGAACCCCCCTTCCCACCCCCCACGGGCACAAGGCTATAGCACACCGTCCCCCCTCCCCTGGCCTATTTCGCACGTTGCGCCGCTGGGCCAGAAACACTATTTTTAGGACTAGACGCATTTCTTACTGGCCACGCGACGGCCCACAAAAGGACTAGACGCGTTTCTGACCACCGGAGTGGATAAACCCCCCTCCCCACCCCCCACAGGCCCAACGTTGTAGCACACCGCCCCCGCCCCTTCCTTCGCGCCTTGTGCCGCTGGGCCAGAAGCACTATTTTGGGCAAGCCTCTTTGCGCAGCCTTCTACTGGCCGCGAGACATCCCTGAAGAGACAGCACGTATTTCCAACACGGTGCTGAACCTCCTCCCACCCCCAGGCTTCCATAGCGCCCCCCCCCCGCCTCTTTCGCGCATTGCGCCTCAAGGCAGAAGCACTATTTTTGGGCAAGCCCATGGGCGCAGCCTCCTACAGGGCTCGCGAGGGTCCTCAAGAATATTGGAAGCATTTCTGATAGCCGGAATGGCTGAACCCCCCTCCCCATCCTCCATGGGCCCAAGGCTATAGCACACCGCCCCCACCGCCTCCTTCGCGCCTTACGCCGCTGGGCCAGAAGCACTATTTTTGGGCAAGCCTCTTGGGGAAGCCTCCTACTAGCCGCGTGAGGGCCCTCGAAAAGACTGGACGCATTTCCGACACCCGGAGTGGCTAAACCCCCCTCCCCATGCCCCACGGGCCCAAGGCTATACCACACCGCCCCCGCTGCCTCCTTCGCGTCTAGCGTTGCTTGGCCAGAAGTACTATTTTTGGTCAAGCCTCTGGGCACAGCCTCCTATAGGCCTTCCGAGGGTCCTCGAAAAGATGGACACGTTTCCGACAGTCGGAGTGGTTGAACTCCCCCCACCCTACACGGGGCCAAGGCACACTGCCACCGCCGCCTCCTTCGTCCCCTGCGCCGCTAAGCCAGAAGCACTTTCTTTAGGAAAGCCTCTGGGTTCAGCCTCCTACAGGCCTCGCGAGCATCCTCAAAAAGATTGGACGCGTTTCAGATGGCCGAAGTGGCTGAACCCCCCTCCCCACCCTCCGCGAGCCCAAATCTATAGCACATCGCCCCCACCGCCTCTTTCGCGCCATGCGCCGTTGGGATAGAAGCGCTAGTTTTGGGCAATCCTCCTGGCGCTAAACACTACAGGCCCCATGAGGGACCTCAAAACGTTTAGACGCGCTTCCGATACCCAGAGTGGCCGAACCCCCCTCCTCACCCTCCACGGGCCTAAGGCTATGGCACACCGCCCCGCCGCCTCCTTCGCTCCTTGCGCCGCTGGGCCAGAAGCACTATTTTTGGGCAAGCCTCTGGGTGCAGCCTCCTACAGGCCCCGCCAGGGTCATCAAAAAGACTGGACGTGCTTCCGACACCCGGAGTGGCTGAACCCTCCTCCCCACCCTCCACGGGCCCAAGGCTATAGCACACCGCCCTCGCCGCCTTCTTCGTCCCTTGCGCTGCTAACCCAGAAGCACTTTTTTTGGGATAGCCTCTGGGTACAGCCTCCTACAGGGCTCGCGAGGGTCCTCGAAAAGATTGGACGCGTTTCCGATGGTCGGAGTGGCAGAACCCCCTCCCACCCTCCACGGGCCCAAGGCAATAGTACACCGCCCCCGCAGCCTCCTTCGCGCCTTGCGCCGTTAGGCCAGAAGCACTATTTTTGGGCAAGCCTCTAGACGGAGCCTATTACTGGCCGTGCTAGACCCTCGAAAAGATTGGACGCATTTCAGACACACGGAGTGGCTGAACCCCTGTCCCCACCCCCCATGGGCCCAAGGCAATAGTACACCGCCCCCGCCGCCTCATTCTCGCCTTGCGCCGCTGAGCCAGAAAAATTATTTTTTGGCAATCCTCTGGGCGAAGCCTCATACAAGCCTCGTAAGGGTCCTCGAAGAGATTGGACATGTTTCCGACACCCGGAGTGGTTGAACCCCCCTCCCCACCCCCCACGGGCCCAAGGCTATAGCACACCGCCCGAGGTCTCGGAAGGGTCCTTGAAAAGAGTGGACGTGGTTTCGACAGCGAGAATGGCTGAACCCCCCTCCCCACCCCCCACGGGCGCAAGGCTATAGCATACCGCCCCCGCTACCTCCTTCACGCCTTGCGGCGCTGGGGTAGAAGCATTTTGTTTTTGGCCAAGCCTCTGGGCGAATCCTCCTACAGGTGCCGCGAAGGCCATCAAAAAGACTGGACGCATTCCGATGCCCGGATAGAATGAACCCCCCTACCGACGGCCCAGGGGCCGAAGGCTGTAGCACACCGCCCCCGCCGCGTCCTTCGCGCCTTGCGCCGCTGGGCCAGAAGCACTATTTTTGGGCAACCGTCTGGACGCAACCTCATTCAGGCACCCAAAGTGGTTGAACCCCCCTCCCTAACCCCCACAGTCCCAAGGCTATACCACACCACCCCCGCTGCCTGTTTCGCACCTTGCGCCGCTGGGCCAGAAGCACTATTTTTTTTCAAGCCTCTAGGCGCAGCCTACTACTGGCCGCGCAAGGTCCCTCGAAAAGACTAGACGCATATTCAACACGCGTAGTGGCTGAACCACCCGCCCAACCCCCCACGGGCACAAGGCTATAGCACACCGCCCACTCCGCCTCCTTCGAGCCATGCGTCGCTTGGCCAGAAGCATTATTTTCTGGCAAGCCTTTGGGTGTAGCCACCAACTGACCGCACGAGAGCCCTTGAAAAGACGTGACATATTTTTGACACCCGTAGTGGCTGAACCCCCGGCCCGCCCTGCATGGGCCCAAGGCTATAGCACAACGCCCCCGCCGCCTCTTTCAAGCCTTGCGCCGCTGAGCTAGAAGCACTAATTTTGGGCAAGCCTCTGGGCACAACCTCCTACAGGCCCCGCGAAGGTCCTTAAAAAGACTAGATGTGTTTCAGACAGCCGGAGAGCTTGAACCCCCCCTCCCCACCCCCCACGGGCACAAGGCTATAGCACACCACCCCCGCCGCCTACTTCGCGCCTTGTGCCGCTGGGCCAAAAGCACAGTTTTAGGAAAGCCTCCGGGCGCAGCCTGCTACAGGCCCCGCGGGTGTCCTAGAAAAGACTGTACTTGTTTCGAACACTCGGAGCAGCTGAACCCTCTTCTCCCATCCCCCATGAGCCGAAGGCTATAGCACACCGCCCCCGCCGCCTCCTTCGCGTCTTGCACCGCTGGGTCAGAAGCACTATTTTTGGACAACACCTTGGGCACAGCCTCATACAGGCCCCCTGAGTGCCCTGGAATAGACTGGATCTGTTTCTGACACTCCGAGTGGCTGAACCCCCCTCTCCACCTGCCACGGGCTAAAGGCTATAGCACACTGCTCCGCCGCCTACTTCGCCCCTTGCCCCGCTGGGCCAGAAGCATTATGTTTGGGCAACCCTCTGGGCGTGGCCTCTTACAGGCCCCGTATGGGCCCTTAGAAAGACTGGATGTGATTCCAACGCCCAGAGTGGCTGAACCCCCCTCCCTTCCTCGCACGGGCCCAAGGCTATAGCACACCGCCCCCGCCGCCTCCTTCGCCCCTTACACCGCTGGGCGAGAAGCACTATTTTTGGGCAAGGCTCTGGGCACAGCCTCTTACAGGCCCCGCAAGTGTCCTTAAAAAGATTGGACGCGTTTCCGGCACCTGGAGTGGCTGAACCCCCCTCCCAACCCCTCACCAGCCAAAGGCTATAGCACACCGCCCCCACTGCCTCCTTCGCGCCTTGTGCCGCTGACCCAGAAGCACTATTTTTTGGTAGGCCTCTAGGCACAGCCTTCCACAGGCCCCCCAAGTGTCCTCAAAAAGACTGGACACGTTTCTAATACCCGGAGGGGCTGAAGCCCACTCCTCATCCTCCATCGGACCAAGCCTATAGCACACCGCCCCCGCCGCTACCTTCGCCCCTTGCGCCGCTAGGCTAAAAGCACTATTTTTGTGTAAGCCTCTAGACGCAGCCTCCTATAGGCCTCGCGAGGGTCCTGAAAAAGATTGGATGCTTTTTTGACAGCCGGATTGGCTGAACCCCCCTCCCCACCCTCCACAGGTCAAAGGCTATAGCAAACCGCCCCCGCCGCCTCCTTAGCGCCTTGCGCCGCGAGGCCAAAAGCACTATTTTTGGGCAAGCCTCCAGGCGCAGCCTCCGACAGGCCCCCTGAGTGCCGTCGAAAAAACTAGACGTGTTTCAGACACCGGAGGTGAACCCCCTCCCGTCCCAGGGCACAAGGCTCTGACACCACCCCTTGCCGCGCCTTGTCTTCTTGGACGAGCTCTTGTTTTGGGAAAGCCTCTAGGGCAGCCTGCTACAGGCCCCGCGAGTGTCCTCGAAAAGACTGGATGTGTTTCGGACACCCGAAGTGGCTGAACCCCCCTCTCCCACCCCCCACGGGCCAAAGGCTGTAGCACACCACCCCCGCCGCCTCCTTCTCGCCTTGGACCGCGGGGTCAAAAGCACTATTTTTGGGTTTGCCTCTGGGCACAGCCTCATACAGCGTCCTCAAAAAGACTAGACGTGTTTCCGACACCCAAAGTGGCTTAACCCCCCCCCCACCCTCCACGGGCCCAAGGCTATAGAACACCGCCCTTGCCGCCTCCTTCGCGCCTTGCACCGCTAGGTCAATAGCACTATTTTTGGGTTAGCCTCTGGGCATAGCCTCATACAGTCCCCGCGACTGTCCTCAAAAAGACTAGATGTGTTTCCGACACCCAGAGTGGCTGAACCCCCCTCACCACCCCCCACGGGCCAAAGGCTATTGCACACCGCCACTGCCTCCTCCTTCACGCCTTGTGCCGCTGGGGCAGAAGCACTATTTTTTGTCAAGCCTCTGGGCGCAGCCTCCTACAGGCCCCCCGAGTGTCCTCAGAAAGCCTGGATTTGTTTCTGACACCCGGAGTGGCTGAAGCCCCCTCCCCATCCTCCACGGACCCAAGCCTATAGCATACCTCCCCCACTGCCACCTTCGCCACTTGCGTCGCTGGGCCATAAACACTATTTTTGGGCAAGCCTCTGGGTGAAGCCTCTTATAGGCCTCGCGAGGGTCCTCAAAAAGATTGGATGCATTTCCGACAGCCGGAGTTGCTAAACCCCCCTCCCCACCCCCTGGAAAATATGAGTAAAGCACACTGCCCCTGCCGCCTTCTTCGCGCCTTCTGCCGCTGGGCCAGACGCACTATTTTTGGGGAAGCCTCCTACCACTAAACCCTACAGGCCCCCGCGAGGGTCCTCGAAAAGATTGGACTCATTTCCTCAACTGGAGTGGTTGAACCCCCACTTCACGCCCAAGGCTAGACACCGCCCCGCCTCCTTCACAGCATTGCGCCACGGGCCAAGACTATTTTGGGCAAGCATCTGGGCACAGCCTCCCACTGGCCGCGCGAGGGCCCTCGAAAAGGCTAGATGCGTTTCCGACACCCTGAATAGCTATACCCCCCTCCCCACCCCCTTAAAAATATGGCTATAGCACACCGCCCCTGCCGCCTCCTTCGCGCCTTGCACCGATAGGCCAGAAGTACCATTTTTGGGCAAGCCTCCTGGCGCTAAACCCTACAGGCCCCGCGAGGGTCCTCGAAAAGATTGGACGTGTTTCCGACAGCCGGAGTGGTTGAACCCCCCTCCTCACCCTCTACTGGCCCAAGGCTATAGCACATCGCCCCCGCCGCCTCCTTCGTGCCTTGCGCCGCTGGGCCAGAAGCACTATTTTTGGGAAAGCCTTTGGGTGTAGCCTCCTACAGGCCCGGCGAGGTCCCTCGAAATGACTGGATGTGTTTCCGACACCTGGAGTGGCTGAACCCCCCTCCCCACCCCCCACGGACCCAAGGCTATAGCACACCGCCCCCGTCACCTCCTTCGCGCCTTGCGCCGCTGAGCCACAATCACTATTTTTGGGCAAGCCTCTGGTGCAACCTCCTATAGGGCCCGTGAGGGCCCTCGAAAAGACTGGATGCGTTCCTGACACTCGGAGTGGCTGAAGTCCCCTCCCCATCCTCCACGGGCCCAAGCCTATAGCACACCGCCCCCGTCGCCTCCTTCGGCTCTTGCGCCACTGGGCCAAAAGTACTATTTTTGGACAAGCCTCTTGGCTCAACCTCCTACACTTTGAAGCTAAGATATCCTGATATTCCAAGCAGCTTAGGCCACAGGTCAACCTTTTCGCAAGCAATCTGGAAATTAGCGTACCATCAAAGGTTAAAATTTTCCTACGGAGAGCTGTCCAAGATCTTCTGCCAACTGTTGAAAAATTATGGAAGAAAAAAGTGCTCCAAGAACCAAGATGTCAGATTTGTGGGGAAAGTATAGAAACCATTTCCCATGCCTTGCTGAAATGTAAGATGGCTAGGAAAGTCTCGAAAAATCTCAGTTGGCAAGACCTTCAAGACGGGCCAGGACATGACCTGACTGGTATGCTTCACTATATCTCTCTTCAGCAACACAAGACAAATAGGGAAGTAATGGTAGCTCTGTGTTGGGTAATCTGGACGGCAAGGAATTAGCCACTGTTCAAAAGGAAAAGAGAAGATCCAGTTAGTTTGATGGCTAGAGCTGAGTCTGCTGTGGAATCTTTCAAGAGAATAAAGCAACCTGAAATTGATTATGCTGCAAGAAAGGAAGAATTCGGACAACAACAAGAGGTTGTGGGGCACATGTCTGAAATTTATTGGGCAATAGCTGAAGTCCAAGCAAGGAAACATGATTTTCAAGATTTCAAAGTCCAGCATGTTAATGGATTTTGTAATTCATTAGCTCACGCCTTGGGCAGAATCAGTGGCGGTGCCAGGAAGTTAATCTAGGGGGGGCTAAATTTAAATACTAATATAATTTTAAAATAGTCAACAAGTAATAAATATCAAAATAAAAATTTATTAATATATTTAATTCAATACATTTATAACTAACCTCGACTTGTTTTCATATGTTAAAAAAATTGAAGAATAACTTTATCATCAAAAATACAAAAAAAACTCTTTTTTTCATATATACAACAATAATATCACTTAATCATTAATCTCTTATCTGATTTCATAGACGATTTTTTACAAAATTCATAGCCAATATTGCTTTTTTGACTATGATGATGAAAACTAGTAAAAATAATAAATTAATTAATTAATATAATTTATCCTTTTTAGTATCGACTATTTTTCTTATTAGCTTATCAAATGCTTTTAAATTTTGAAAATTTGTTATCAGAACTCACTTCTATAATATAAATATTAAGTTGAATTTTAAGTGCTATAAGACTCATTAAAGAAAAATTATTTGAATAAACTCAATGGGGTGAAATAATTTCTTTTTTTTTTTTTTGTGTGAGTAGAGTTAGGGCCGAAGAAACTTCAAAACACAATGTTTCTTTATGGGTTGAAAATGTAAAAATAAATACTTAATATATTATTTATTTTTAAATTTTAACAAAAATTTTCTTAATAAATTAAATTTAAAATGAGACATATTTAATTAAATTTATAAATTTTCAAAAGTCTAGGGAGGTTGCAGCTCCCCCTAGCTCTAATGTGACGCCGCCCCTGGCCAGGCCTTGGATAAAAATGATGAGGTCAGGTTGGATCACATTCCTCCTGAGATTTTATACCTTCTTGATTGTTTCTATTTAAAAAAGAAAAATAGGAAAAAGAAAATCAGAATAACTCATTGTAGCCATGGTAGTACATTCTTTTATCTGCGAGCGAAAGGGATCAAATCAAACGCACCTAGTGGTCAAATATGTTTCACAATCACTCGAATCACTCAATGAGCCGACTCATCATAAACTCTTATAGTCACGCGATATGCACGTGACCCGGTCCGTACACCAAAGCGGTTCCGTCTAACGTCCAGCCAATCTCTCTTCTGCTCTGCTGCTCAGCTGTTCATTCATGCTCTCCATAACTCCTTCCAAAATCCAAAATTTAAATTGAAAATGGAAAATCAAAATCAAAAGCTCTATAGATTTTGCTCAGTATTTATTTTTGTCTCGATTGATTAAAGGACTCAACATTGCTCATTCTTCTTCCTCTTCGAATCGATTCGAATCGTTACGAAGAAGAAATCATATTATATGGTGATACAAAATCAACAAAATTATATATATGAGTAGATTTGTAGATGATGCGTTGCTGTTGGTGCTGTTCTTATTCATCGTTTGCGCATAGACTCAAAGATGAAATTCAAACTTTGCTCCGCGATTACGATCGCCTTCAATACATCGCCGTCATCCTCATCTACATCCAAGTAAACTCACTTTTCTTTTCTTTCCTTACACATCAAAATAAATTAAAGGTATAAATTATGTTTTTAAATTTGTGATTTTTTTTCTCTCTTTCTGTTTTTTGGTTTGTTAATAATTAATTAGATAGGGTGCGCGTTGATTGGATCACTAGGAGCATTATACAACGGAGTGCTGTTAATCAATTTAGCCATAGCCCTGTTCGCGCTTGTAGCGATTGAAAGTAGCAGTCAGAGTCTGGGTCGTACTTACGCTGTTCTTTTATTCTGCTCCATTTTGCTCGACATTTCGTGGTTCATTCTGTTCACGCATGAAATCTGGAGCATTTCCTCCGACGGTCATGGAGCTTTTTTCATATTTTCAATTAGGCTGACTTTGGCTATGCAAATTATCGGGTTTTCAGTGAGGTTCTCGTCATCATTTTTGTGGATTCAGATTTACAGACTGGGAGTTTCTTATGTCGATGCTGCGGCACCTCTTTCTTCTAGAGAAGCTGATTTTGATTTAAGGAATAGTTTTTTAAGTCCTACTACTACTCCTGCTGCTGCTTCTCTGCCTAGTCGATGTTCAGGGTCAGATGATGCTGTGGGTGGATCTATTTATGACCCTGCTTATTTCTCTTCTCTCTTTGGAGATGCCCACGACAACAAGTGTTTGTTATCGGTATGTTCACTCCATTCCTTTTACATACATTCTCTTTGTTGGTTACTTTGTGCATTCATTATTTTGTTTAATTTTTGTGTTGTTTTTTTCATAATTTCAGTAAAATTTGCTGTTATAGCTGTTTACTTAATCTATAATTTGGATCAGTTTTTATTGTGACATTTACCAGTATGTACTTTTTATTGTGACAATTACTAGTATGTACTCTGTACTAACTTTGGGGTCAGTTGATGGCCTGGCCTATGAGTAGATTGTAACTTGGTTGACGAAAATAGATAGATAAACATAAATTTAGGGATAATGAATGTAGAAGTTCGATGAAAATGATACAATGTGGATAAATTGTGCTAGAGCACAGTATGGTTTGCTTGTTTTCAATCTTTTCCCATTTGCAATCCAAATGCTGCAATCATGTGTTTGACCAATTTATATACTGCTACTTAGGGCTCTGTTGATCTCCATTTGTGTTGAAGTAATGGGCTTGTACTTGTTTAGCTTCTCATGGGTTGTGCCCTAGGTGATAAAGGTGAATGCTATAAATCAATATATTGAGTATTAAAAGCATCATATGAAGACTGAAAATTTGTACACTCCAAACTTTTTAAGGTTGGCTGCACTGTATGAGTCCTTTGTCTTCTTATAACGTACATTGTGGTTTTCAAGCTAAAATAACGAAAGATCTTGGAAGCTGTGTGATTACCAAACTATTCTAAAATGTCTAATTTTTGTTACCAAACTATTCTAAAATGTCTAATTTTTGTTCAAGACATGGAGTTGAAATTTGCATAAGGATTTGCCATCAGTCACATGTGTAGCATTTGTAAATAAACTCTACTTTGACTTCTCTTTCTTTATGACAGCTTGTATTTTGTGGAACCAATGGCTGTATACTGTAATATCAATTTGTTTGCACTCTTTTATTTGCTTTGTAGGGTCAAAGTGATGGTTTTGGTGATGATGGGTCTTCCTCTGGTGCTGAAGTTCCTCAACCTAAGGCATCCATGGGCAGATCTTTTCAGTCTATAGACGTAAGTATAAGTCAATCTGTTTTCTAATTGATTGCAGACCTTTAGTTACAACCACTTTTCAGCTATGCATTTCAATCTGCAATTAGAATTTTATTTGCTGCAGCTACAAAGTACTGCTCCCAAATGGCATTTTTATAGAATAATCCTTGAAGGTGAAAATTAGGTTTGTTGCTAGACTAGACTAAATGAGATGGCACAAAGACTCTTTTGGTTGTTTAAACAGTATTATAAACGGTAAATAAGGATAATTAATGTCTTTTAGTAATTTTAATGCTGATTTAAATAGAACACCTAGAATGGGAATTCTTAGGTTAAGCAGGATGGAAGCAAAGCAAATAGTGCAAATGAGAAAGGATGAAGAACTTAGAATATCACCTGGGTCTCCTCCCAGGAGTCTCGACATGTGGAACTGTAATGGATCCTCATCCTTTAAAGAAGCAAATAAAACCCTTTAAGCAAGAAAAGCTATTAGATCTAATTTATTGTGAAAATTGTATGTGTACCGTGTTAGTCATCTAATCAGCCTGAATTACTTATATTATTATTAGTTTACTCCTAATTTTTTATGGACAATGTAAAGGAGTAGTAAGCAATTGACAAAGGCAAGATTTCCTAATAACTATTTTATTGCTGAGCATAACCAATGTAATTGAATTGACTTATCTGATACCAAAAATTCATGTAGTTGTGAATCGAGTTGATACTAGGATCTTGTGAATAATATATCATCTGCTTCTGGCTGTACACAAGTGGACTTTTGGTGATTGCATCTGTTGGTAGATTGCACTTAATAACTCATTTTCATGTAAAATTACTTTGACTTTCTGTACATTTAATTTTGTTGTCATAAGCTGAACTTCCCCTGCATCTGATTTGGTAGATAGTTCACACTTGTAATTGATCTGAGCATTAACCATAGTTTTTAGCACTTTTTTTAAGCTGCTCATCAGAATTCTGTTCTGAAGTAATTCTGGTCCTGTAGAATTGAGAGGCCTATCCAAACCCTTGCTTGTGGTTGCTTTCCTTTTCGGGTTAAGAAGGCATTTGAGAATGTTGTTTCTGGTCAACTATTTTTATGGCTAACCATTATATGACTTTGATTCTGTTCTAAAATTATTCTGTCAGTATGCTGTGCCCATGCAATAAGGCATTCATAGGATACATGGATGTTGAATTTTCATTGCAAGTCATTTTCTTTGGTTTTAGGGTTGAGGCTGACTTCATGATTAAACCACTTAAAACATTAAAATAAGATACATGTCTCACAAAAATTAATGCTGCTATTAAATTTAGTTATTTCCATAGTTGATGTATGTCAGATTGCCCTTTGCCTCTTACCGGTTTGACTGCTAGCAGGAGGAGAATGCTATAGGCAAGCCACAGACAGTATGAATTTTGGTAGGCATACATGAAAGCTTTGGCTTGGTTTCCACTTCCCATATTGGTTTGAGGTTTATCATTGATGCAGCTGGGCTGTGCATGGAAATGGGATTTTTGTACAGTTGCTCATTTTTAAGGATTTTTTGGGTACGATGCACGGTAGCTGGGAATCGAAAGTAATTGCATATGTTTGATTCATTTTGCCAGTAGTAGATGAAGTCAAAAGGTTTTGCCATCTGAGAATTGGAACATCACTTGACATTACGCTGAGGATACCCATCTTGTTCCGATCCCTCAAAGTTTGGATGAAATATATATGTGGGTTAGGTGGAATGGAGTTGTGTTTGCATTGGCATGTAGATTGGCATGAAATGCATAGGGATATATAGATTTACCATCGACCATGCAAATATTTGTCGAAGAGCCTTCATTGTGGTGTTAAAAGCAGATTAATTAGCTTCTTTAGAGTTGATGATATTTTGATTCTTTTCATTGCTACTAGATTTTTGCAGCGGTGGTTTCACTTGCTATTATAATGAAAATATATTTTATCTTTTTTAACAAATGGAGTTCAGTTACATTTCTCGCCCTTCATTATAAGAAAGAAGAAAGGAACTGCCATGTGTTTAACCATCCTACCAAATTCTGGACTGGGGGATGGGGATCTCAAAAATTCATTCTCTACTTCTTGAAGGTTTTTTCTTTTAATTTTCTTTTTATTTGTGTGTTTTAAATTTTATGACTGGCTTGTGTTTTTTATCAGAATAACAATGAATAAGAGACAAATTTGGCTGTAATTCAAAGACCAATTAAAATATTAAATCAAGGTATGGCTGGCTGGGGAGAGATTTTTTTAATTTTTGAACATGATACTTGCTGCTGCTACCATGCCATTCGAGTGTGGCAGAATGCAGGGAGTGCAGCCTTTTCAATAGTTAAAAATGCAACTAAGAAATTTTTTACAGAGCACAGATGGTGCACTCCTCCTTGTAGTGATGTCACCATGCATTGCATAAACGCATGCAACAATACATTATACATGCTTTTCTATACTAACGAGTACGGGGCAGTACAATTCCATCCATTTCTTGTATTTCCAATACAAGTGAAAATACCGAGTTCTTTTGTTTTTTTTTTTTTTTTTTTTTTTGAAAAGGAGTTCTTTTGTATTTATTTCCTCCAATCCATGCATTGTTAATAATTGATTGTATCTTGAGGCTAACTGTCTCTTAGTGGTAGTGTATGGGTAGGATTTAATTTCTTTTACTTTTTTATTTATTAATAACCAATCAACAATTAATTTATTTGCTCAGAACATGATCAGATCAGGAGAGAATCCTGATCCTTTATAAAATTGGAGGGGTTCATGACATCTACAAGTTCCAAAAAATTTTTTGAATTTTTTAATAAGATCTTAAAAATTAAATATAAAAATATGGATTGAACCTTATTTACTTGATATACGAACTTTATATATATAAGAAAAATATAATTTCAAATGTTGTAAATATAAAGTCAAAGTGGCTTAGTTGTTTGATTTTATTTTGTTGGTGATTTTTTTAATTCCGAAAAAATGACAAATAGCCTTTTAAAAATTTGATAAAATTTTCTTTGATTTTATTCTGTTAATTTCTTTTTTATTTTTTTTTTCAATAATAGTTCGATTATCAATCAAAATCATTGAAGTTACAAGTAATGCACCACAACTATAGAGGCGAAAACAGTATAGGTTCAGTTCTTGTTAACACCTGAAGTCCGAACTTGGTCGTCTTGGAGATTTATACGGAGCTCTGCCCTTGAATTGAAGGATAAATGGTCATTGTACAAGGAAACGTTCCTCATCGTTTAAGCTTTAACAAATAACAATAAATCTAAGAAAAGGATACGGGTGAAAAATAATACTATTTATCCATTTACTTGTGATTTTACCTAACATTGTGGAACCGAATCATTATGTAACTTTTTTTTTTTTTTTTTGAAAATGGAATCCTTATATACCTACTAAATTGGAAATTAACGGTTTCAATTTGGTGAAAGAGTCCGTTTTGCCAGGTGGGCCGTGTCATTCATTTTTTAGAAAAGTATAAATACACCCCCAACGTTTAGGTAAAAGGATAAAAACTCCTTAACGTTTTAAAAAAGACATTTACACCCATATTCACTAACGGAAACAGTAACTTTTAACAGAAATTACCGTTATACCCTTCTAGCATATAAAAAAATTTGTTGATTATTCAATTTGTCTATATATTATTAATAAAATTATAAATGTACTATCATTGCCCAATTTCTCTATTTCAATTTTTATCAAATTTTCCCAAATAAATTTAATTCATTACTTAAGAATAAAAATAAATAAATTGGTTATTAATGTTAACTTACATTTCAATTAATACCATAATAAATAACATAAAAATTAGTTATAAATATATAAGTTTAAATGATAACATGTGAAAAATTATTAAATATATAAGTTTAAAATTTCAATAAAATTTTATGATATTAATACCATAAGTTAAACTTGTATGTATTTTTTTTTATATGCTAGAAGGGTATAACGGTAATTTTTGTTAAAAGTTATTGTTCCCGTTAGTGAATGAGGGTATAAATGTCTTTTTTGAAATGTTAGAGAGATTTTTATCCCTTTGCCTAAATGTTGGAGGTGTATTTATTATTTTTCCTTCATTTTTCTATCAACCAATTCATGAAACGTGTTGGGTGTGTTTGTCTTATATATATATCATTAGTTTGTATTGGGTTGCGCCCAATAGCAAGTGTTAAAAATTTAGACAAAACGAAAAATTTGAACCCAGCCTAATTCTTGGCGGAACCCATAGAAGTGGAAGTTTTTTTTTTTAAATTTTATTTTATATATATATACAATTAGATATATATATAATTAGGATTCTATTGATATTTTACAATCAGAAGTCAATCGAGACTCTCCTATATTACTCTGTTATAGCACAACCCGAAGAACAACCATTCACCCTTTAATACTTGAAAGGAAAATCCAGACTACCCTATCCCAGATGTAGGGAGGTAATTAACTCCTTATTAAAGGAGAAGTGAGTCCTGCAATACTGTGACTTGAACAACCATTCACGCCAATGAGCCCATTGGCGTTTCCATAGAAGTGGAAGTTCAATTTTTGCATTTTACACAAAATCCAGCCAATCCGCCCAACCCCAAAACACAAAGTGATTAAAAGAACTTCCTCTAAGTTGTCCTTTTATTTTCAATTGGGTGGGTTTATTCGTTTGATTAATTCTTTGCATTACTAAAGTTTTTGATTAAGTAGCAACACCTTTCTTGTATTAGGGATGACAATGGGGTGTGGTGAAAATGGAGAGGTTTATCTCATTTCCCACTTTATTAAAAATTTCGCATCCATTCCCAATCCTATTTTCCAATCAATTTAGTGGGGTGAGAATAGATAATCCTCATATAAAGAATTATTTTCCCATCCATACCTCCTTGCTCATTTACTTATTTTATAATAAGTATGAATAAATGATTTCAGTAAATTAAAAATTAGATACTTAAATAAAATCATTACTATAATATAAATTATTGAAATTATTTTAAAAAATCCCAAAAGGGTCGAAATAACATCTTGAAATAATATCAAAACTAAAAAATATTTCAAAAGAGCAACACCTTAAGAGAGAAAAGAAAATATTACAATGTTTTAAGAATGAATAAGAAATATAATATAGAATTTTTTTTAGTTATAATCTATTTAGATTAGGTAAAATAAAAAAATTTATTAACTAACATTATAATTAATAAAACTAAAATTATTTAATAATAATTAAAAAATTTATATATAATGGAGATTGTGGTAAGGGTAGGGTGAGAAGTGTAAAACTAAATCCCACTTCATAAAGAATTTTAAAATTATTTTTCCTCATTTTTCACCTCATTTCTAAAAAATTATTTAAAATTCAACTCATTTGAGGTGAGACTCAAATATTAAACAGAGGCCGTCCAAAACGCATTTTTGCATGAAATACAAAATTAAAAAATCCAAAAAAAAAAAAAAAAAAAAAAAAAATGAAGAAAAAATATATATAAATGAATTATACGAAAACAAAACTATTTAAAATCATTTTTTTTTAACTTTTTGAGATACAAATTTGTTAATCAAAATTTTGTATTATAATTTTACTAATATATCTTTTTCAATAGACAACATAGCTAATTCATTTAATTTTTCTTGTGACATGGTTGATCTAAAATAATTTTTTATCAGTTTTAATTTTGAAAAACTTCTTTTTATAGAAGCATCAGTTTTAATTTAATATGGTTTATCTTATTTAAAGCAAATTAATTATTATTAATTAAATTTAAAAAAATTAAAAAATTAAAATCCCAAACTCATGCCTCTACTACTACGTACTAGACAACTGGGCTTAAGCTTATCAGAAAGGATGTTTCATTCGACACATTAAATGCCCAAACTCATGAATGATTTTATTGCCTCACTCATCCTGGGTTTTGAGATCCAACATTAATCCAATTAATGTCTCCACCAATGAAAATATAAAACAACACAAATAGATAATCCAATAAATAATCTTTTGATCGATGAATTTTCATTGCTTGTTCGTTTCATTTGCTCCACCTCCATTTACAGTAACCAAAAAATGTTCATTTTTTTTAATATTGTTATATATGTGAATTAAAGTAGTGACATGTTCTTTTGGGAAAAAGGGAAAAAAAAAAGAAGAAATTTAAATGGTTGCATGCACGTTTAATTATTGTTTGTTTTTTTGGAGACGTACAAAATAAAATTTGGCGTGATTCTCTCCCGATCCGATCATGCTCGAAAGAAATAAATTAATCATTGACTATTATTAATAAATAAAAAAGTAAAAGAAATTAAATCCTACCCATACACTACCACTAAGAGACACATGGCAAGAGATCTTTAAAAGTTCAGTAGTGCTCAGATCAGGAGAGGATCCTCTTCCTTTTATAAAACCTCGGCTCCTCTTCAATTGTTACTTAAAGATAAAAGAATATACAAATGATACATATAGCACTGCGAGGTGACTAATTCTAATTCTTTTTTGTTTATGTTATTTCATGTGATTAACTCTTAACATCCCCTTATAAAATAAATAAATAAATAAATAAAATATTGCAAACAGAATAGAATATGTTCTTTAGAGATGATTTCAACCAAAGCCAGGGATCTCAGTGTTATTGCCCCATAATATAATTAATCAATTAACCCTTTTTTTTCTTTTTTTTCTTTTTTACCTTGAATAAAGGTAACGCGGTTGAGTTGGACTGGGGTTTGGGATTTTTCATTTTTCTTTTCTACCAATTTTGAGAGTTTTCGAATCTTTTAACGCGCAAATTCCACAATTCCTGCTTGTGGTCGCGGGTAGGACAGAGGACATAAATAAAATAAAATAAAATAATATAATATAATATAATATAATTCTCGACAATTTTAGTCCGTGTATTGGCTGGCACTTTGCAAATCCCAATTAAAATTATTTTACTCTGATATTTTGATTAATTAATTTTAGATGGCGTGTCAAATTTGAGCATTATTATTGTTATTATTTTATAATGCAAATTAATAATAACAACTCGCCATTACTTGTGATGTTTCCAGATGCTTCTACTGTGCTGAAATTCCCGTTTTTGACTCGATTTTATAACTCACCCACTCTTTTTTAACGTTTTCAATTTTTTTCCACCGTCTAGAAAAAATATAAATACACTCTTGTTCCTTAAAAATAGTGAGCGAAAAGCGGTTTTGTTAGATTTGTGAGTTGGCTGGCTGGCTGGCAATCATATCATTAGTTGAGTGGTGTCGTTTTTCTTTCTGGGTTTCTGGTAAGACTATGAAATTCTCCGTCTTTTTCCATTATTTAATTGAAATTATAATTATTATTATTTGATTATATGATAAATTCTTCCTCGTTGCTTTGTGGGATTTTTTTTTTCTTTTTTGTGTATCTGGGTTTGTTTCTTTGATCATGGATTTGGCTTCTTTGAGCTAGATCTGTGAAATCTTGATCATGCTGCTGTGAAATATTGACGTGGGATATGGTGGTTGTGTTAGATTTTTGATGATGCGATTGCTTTTTATTTGTGACAGATAAGGTAAAGAAAAAGAAGAAGATAATGGATGATGGAGTTGCAGCATCTAGGTATTGGTGTCATATGTGTTCACAAATTGTGAATCCAATCATGGAAGTAGAGATCAAATGCCCGTTTTGTCAAAGTGGGTTTGTTGAAGAAATGGGGTCTGGTTCTAACAACAACAATCAACAGGTCCCTGATTCTGAGTTTGGATCCGATCGTGCCCTTTCTTTATGGGCACCAATCTTGTTAGGAATGATGGGGAACCAGCGTCCGCACGGTAGAAGGTTTAGGAGAACAGACTTTGAGGAGGATGATAACGATGATGAGAATCATGATGAATTGGAGGGTGAACTTGAATCAATTATTACGAGGAGAAGAAGAAGAAACTCGGCTGCTATTTTGCAGCTGCTCCAAGGACTTCGAGCCGGGCTGCAATCGGAATCCGAGGATAATGATGATGATAGGGAGAGAGATAGAGATAGAGGTGATAGGGATAGAGATAGAGATAGGGAAAGTGAAAGGGAGCGCGTGATTTTAATCAACCCTTTTAATCAGACTATCATTGTTCAGGGCGGTTCTTACGATGGTCAACACCAGAATCACAATCATACCCCAATTGGGTCGCTAGGCGACTACTTTGTTGGTCCTGGTTTGGACTTGTTGTTGCAACATTTGGCTGAGAATGATCCAAACAGATATGGGACTCCACCAGCACAAAAGGAGGCAGTTGAAGCAATGCCTAGTGTGAAAATTGAGGAGATTTTGCAGTGTTCTGTGTGTTTGGATGATTTCGATATTGGTACTGAAGCAAAGGAAATGCCGTGTAAGCATAAGTTTCATAGTCAGTGTATATTGCCATGGTTGGAGCTTCATAGTTCTTGTCCAGTTTGTCGGTATCAATTGCCTGCTGATGAATCCAAACCTGAGTCTGAGAGGTCTCGGAACAGCAGTAACCACCAAAGGGAGCATGAGCATCATAGTAGCGATCATGGTACTCGTGGTACTCATGCTAGCAGTGAAGGGGGAGATGGTGAGGGGAGAAACGAAACTGGGAGTAGATTTTCGATTCCGTGGCCTTTCAATGGTCTGTTCTCTTCCTCAAGTTCTCAATCTGGAGGAAACAATTCAACCTCAACTTCTCAATCCGGAAGTACTTCTCAAATGAATGAGAATTGAGTATGTTTGCATATGATGTTATTAGCTGCTTGTCCTGTATGTTGCTTGAATGATGAGTTGTCTGTGTACATAGTATCTTACTTGCGGGATTCGAATCTCCAAAGTTGGAAGAACATATTATGTTGTGTGGTTTTGTACATCTTTTATTGCTTTAGAGAAATTCTGCTGCTACAATTTCATTTCCAATTGCTTTCATGTTGAATGACCTTTTTTTATAGTTCTTTTTCCCCAGGTTTCTTTGATGATTTAACAATTTTATGTTGTCCTTGTCGATTTGGTATTAACTATTTGACATGGACTAAACTCATTTTGAGACGTGAGTTTGAAAATAACCCGTCTGGTATTTGATCCTCGCATGAACTTACAAGCTGCAAGATGGTGGATATATCCATTAATCAGCATGTTGAAGTTGAATGAATGAGTAATGTTTCTTTCCAGAATTTAAATAATGTTTCTTTGGTTTTGGCGTAGCTGCGTTGTGATGTGGAAAACATTTCTCCTTATTAAAATATATATCTAGATATATCAAGCTTGGCCTATTTTGTTGATTTCGCCTACTGAACAAAGAAATAAAGGGGATTGGTAGTATGGCCTTGAATGTCTGGCCACTCAAATCATATGCCGAGACTATGTGAAGTTGTCTCCCTGTTTATCTTGTGATTGAATCGTTATCAAATTATATGGCAAATCTTCCAAAATAATCGTATTGATTCTTCGCCACCACAAACCCCTGCCCCCCTTCCCCCGGCGGTCAAGTTTGTTTTGCTCTTTGGGGTGGGAAGGGAGAAATGATGTTCTCATCTTCTTTGAACTCGATACTATGGGATATTACCTGCTCGAATCAATGAATCATTGAATGCGGTGAAGCTAGCTATGCAAAATGTGCCTAATATGCTCGGTAAACATGGCCAAAACGCCAACTACAGAAGCTAATGGCGGAGAAATTAACACTTTGGATCAAAATGTAGCTTTATGTATCTCTGAACCCAAGTTCAAGAGTCTTGCCACAAGTTGTTAATCATGATTTTTTCCCGGGGGAAAATATAAGAAAGAGAAGAGAGAGAATGCTGACATATAACAAAGCAGCATTGCCCCTTCCCACCAAAATATAACAAAAGGATATAAAAGTGAAAAGGAAACAAAAGCACGAGATGATCCCACGATCATCAGTTCACGTTCAAGATCTTGATTACTGATGCAGTTCCAACGCGGTGAAGAGCCACGACTGAATCTCCTTTCTTGCAGAGTCCCTTTTTCTTGCCAAGTTCAATAGCAAACTCTAGTGCTTCCTCTGTGGTCTCCGCATCCGAGGCCCTAGCAGATCCTGCATATAAAACTGGAACCAACCCACGAAAGATTAGGCTATGCCTTGCAGGAGCTTCATTGCTGCATGACCAATCAAAGTTATCAGTCTTGATATCAGGGACAACCACTGAGAGAATAGGCATGCCAGGCCTGTACTTAGCCACCAGTTTAGCAGTACTCCCTCCCCTCGTTAGGACCAATATAAGAGTGGCTTTTGCAGAATTGGCTGTTCTAACAGCAGAAGAAGCCAGACTCTCCAATGGGCTCATAGGCACGGGTGAGTGCTGCATAACCCTCTTAAAAACATCACCATAGTCAAGTGTGCTTTCAGCTTCTACACATATTTGGGCCATGGTACGGACTGCAACCTCCGGATAAGCTCCAGCTGCAGTTTCACCACTTAACATCACACAGTCCGTTCCATCAAGAACAGCATTGGCAACATCAGTGGCCTCGGCTCTTGTTGGGCGGGGAGACTTGATCATGGACTCCAACATTTGGGTTGCTGTGACAACAGGTTTTCCTTGGATGTTGCACTTGTAGATCATCACTTTCTGTGCCAGAAATATCTTCTCAATAGGAATCTCCATACCAAGGTCACCCCGAGCCACCATAAATGCATCTGAATTTGCAAGGATGTCATCAAAATTTGCCACCCCTTCTTGATTCTCAACCTATTCAATAAATGTCAATGAAAGAACCAGATAGTAAGTAAACATGAGAAATTGATTGAACGTATACTCTAGTGACATGACAGTGATAAATGAATTCCAACATTGCAGAGATCTTTTCAATGTTTAAGTCATATCCACTTTTTTCCCTCACAATATTCATAAGATATTGATTTGCTCTTTCCAAATCTATTTTCCTCCCAAATCACCCCAATCGAAACAGAATTCCTCATAATCAATCATTAACTATGCAAAGGACGCATAATAAAACATTAAGTTCTGATTTCCAACCACAAAAAAAGATGACCAATTGAAAAAATGACATTTAAGTTGTCCTATTACTTATAAATCATCATTATAACATACCTTTGACATAAGCATGATATTCTTAGTATGCTCTCCAAGTAGCTTCCTGACCCCCACAAGGTCCGAACCTTTACGAACAAAGGAAAGAGCAATCATGTCAATTTGATTGGGGATTCCCCACTTCAAGATATCTTCCTTGTCTTTCTCTGTCAAGGTTGGGAGATCCACAACAACCCCTGGGAGATTAACATTTTTCCTCTCACCAAGCATAGCAGAGTTCTCACAGCGGCATTTAACCAAACCAGCTTTCACATTACATTCTAGAACAGTGAATGAGATTGTGCCATCTGAACAAAGTATCACACTCCCTGGCTGGACATCCACTGCCAACTTTTTGTAGCTCATGCAAATCATGTTCTCGTCACCCTTTATGGTGTAATCAGTAGATATGGTAATCTCCTGACCTTGTTTCAGCTGAATAGGCTTTCCATCTTTCAAGAACCCAGTTCGAATCTCTGGACCCTGCGAAATAGCATATCAAATATTTTTTAAAAAAAAAAATCTCTCCAAGCACATAGCCTATATTACAGCAACACAATTGCTAGGGGTAAGACAGAAGAGAGAGAGAGAAATGTCACCAAAACTTGTGCCACCAAAGACATTGGTTGTATGCAAAAAGCGGCAAAATTAAACACTAGATACATATGTTTATAATTTTGAAGGGCAGAAAACATTTTTGGTGTCAACAAGAAACCACCCAATTCCCATTTTTTTCTAAGCTGCCAAAAAAAGAAAAAGGGGAGAAAAAAATAATACAAATTTAAAAAAAAGGGACAATTATGTTAGCTTACTTGATTTTTCAAGACAGTCAAGGAACATTCTCTTTTATAGAAATTATAAATAAGGCATTCGATGATGTGTTTTTATGGAAACACAAATACAAAATCCTTCAGTAGATTCTGCAATGCCGTAGCTGCAACTTATACAAAGGCTACTGGCAATTGATTATGTCAGAACCAACCAATATAGAACCTACTCAGAGATTACCAATGCAATTCATAAATTCCTACTTCTATGCCATAATTCTTCATTCTTGGAAACAAGGGAATCCATCAAGGCTCTCACAATGTAAGGTAAATGAAGCAAAGATGAACATGAGAAGACTTAGCAGATAGTCTCTATTTTATTTTTTATTATTATTTTTTTTTTTAAGACTAGAAATCACTTCATTGAACTTTAAGCAAAACCATGTATTGACTGGCTATAGATAATCCCATTACATATTTAGCTATGTCGATGAACAGCCAATAGTGAATTGCAAATTTATTTCTCAAAACTAACAGTAACAGTAAGCCTAGAGAATTTAATACAAATAAAACAAACAATATATAGACAAATTCACATGTCAAATAGATTGCACACACTTGCGCTGAGATTCACAAAGCTTAGACAACAATCCAGGGAGAATTTTCTTGTAGTGTTATCAATATTTTTCACACATATTGATCCATTCAAAATTATTTTTCACAACAGGAAACAGATCCCAAACAAAGCAAAAACTCTACACCGGCAACTATTTTGAAAGTTGCATGTATTCAAGCAAGTATTTTGAAACAAAACAAGTCATCTTTCGCTAATGAGAAAAATCAGTAGAGTCAATAATCATAAAAAAATTCTACACCGGCAAAAACCCACAAAACAAAAATGAGGTTAGAAAAGTTTAACATGAAGATCGTACTCAAGTAAACCGAACAACAGTACTGAAAACTTGGGGGGGAAAAGTCAACTAAGAAAAAAAAATGGAACTCATCAGCAGCTGAGATCACCAAAAAGGCTGAACATCTCAGATTAAGAAACTAGCCACCAAAAAAGAAAAACAAAACAAAACAAAAACAAAAAAAAAACATACCAACCTCCAAAACTCCCGGATCAGACATCAGACAACACGAAATCAAGCAAAGACAACACAAACCCAGATGCGAAAATGAACAAAACACCAAAGGGCGCCAACAAAATAATACCTTTGTGTCAAGCATAACAGCGCAAAGAATCCCAGTATTGACCATGGCAGTTCTGAGATTATTAAGCGTTTCTTGGTGATACTCATGAGATCCATGAGAGAAGTTGAAACGGGCAACGTTCATGCCAGCTTTAAGTAGCTTCTCAATCATTGGAACCGATCTTGAAGCGGGTCCCAAAGTGCAGACAATCTTGGTCTTTGGTTTTTTCTCCATCGCTGTTGAAACTCCACAGGTGGTGTCCATTTTTTTGTTTGTGTTGTAAAAAAGGAATGAACTTTGATGCTTGTGATTGAGATTCGGGGATGAAGAAGGAAGCCCAGACGGGAATTTGAGAGCGAAACGTTAGCAACGGAGAAAGGAAACGCGGTTGCTACTTGCTAGGCAGACTAAAAACTAATGAAATGAGATGAAGAATGGTCGGCTCAATAAAAAAGATTTGGGAAATGTTTTGTTTATTGCCGTGCCGAGCAAGCCATTTGGAATATGTTGCGTTGATTCTTTCTTTTTTGTTTTGGTTTTAATTAATTAATTATTAACATATACTTGCAGCATAGGCAGTCAAATAATGAAACCCTGCCCTTAGATTATCATTAATACAGGTCTCCCTAAATTGTAACTTACTCCACTGTTTCGTTACTTATGTTTACACTATATATATATATATATATATATAGTTCTAGTAATAATAAATGTACTTAAGAAAATCTCAACAATAATAACAACGTCATAAGCACGCTGTAAAATTTTAATTATATTATATTAATTTTATCTTAACTTTAAATCCCGCTTATATTTACGTGTGTGGGTGTCTTTTTTTTGGGGATCTAATTTCCGATAGTTATATATTCATTTTTCGTATGTGTTGGACAAATTCTTGAAGAAAGCAAGTCCTAGTTTAATGAATGGACAGAAAAGTTATGTGAAATTTTAGTGATGTCCATAAGTTTTTATCAAAAACAAAAACCAACCTTGTAAAAGAAGGTTATTGCAAATTTTTCAAATGTACGAATTTCTTTAATTTTTGTGTGAAGTTATAAGTAATTGTACAGATTTTAATTTTTGTGTAAGTTTATAAGTAATTGAAATATTATTTCCCAATGTGAAAAAGACACTTCTTCTTCTAGAAGAATTACAATAGACTAAAGAGGCATGCACAATTTACGTGGCTGTAAGGCAAGCATTGGGGGAGAGATTCGATGCAGATGAAAATGACTGCCCAAAAATGTGCGTACAGCAGAGGGGGAGGCATACTACGCGTTTTTGACATTAATAAAGGCCCCCTGCTTTGGTGGGTATCACACTTATCACAGTAGTGACCATTTTAAATGTCAAACTCGACCATTTGGCTTCTGGAGCAAGAATAGGTCGTCACCTTTTAGTTTTCGTGGATACCGTTATATTTCTATGTACAATTCATTTCGTCCGGCCCTTTGACCAGTAAAAAGTTTAGCATTTCATATTTAAGCAATGTGTTGTGATTGTTTATCTACAAAACTGAAGTATTTCAAAATTTAAGTCTCAATTTAAATTATAGTATTCATTTATTAGATGGTAGTTAAGTAATTTTACTAATTATAAAATTTATTATCTTATAGATGAAAGACACGTAACATTAAGAGTTAAGTAAAAATTTAAATATTAGAATCCTTAATATTATTTGTTTAAAAATATATTTATTTTTACAATTAAAATATGAAAAATTGTAAGTAGGCACTTTTGTAGATTGACCAAATTCTAGGTTGTTTCCATGCCTTTTGTTGTATCCCTTAAAATAACAAGAATTGTTTTCAAATGAGATTATAACCTTACATAATTCAAATTCAAATTCTAGGCTCCCCTCGAGGTCTCAAATATAAGTTTGAATCATATTGCAGGACTTTTTCTTGCATGGACTGTCAGTCGTTTTATGAACAGAAATAATGAAATCCATTGACTTGGAATCCTGCGGTTCCAATGGTTTACTATTATATTATATTATATATAATATTTACAAGTTTTATGGTTCTAGAAAGAGGCTGTTCACTGTTCAAGCAGGAACGAAACCTTCACACCTTTCAACAAATTGCTGCTTTTGCTTTGAATTGAGGTTGAATATGACTTTCCATGCTTAGCTCGTGAATAAGCTCAAAGCACAAGGTGTTGGTTGATGGTTTCGCATAACAAATCTCTGTAGCAACTTTTCAGAAGCACCTAGATTTGCATGTAAATGTTATGCCGGAAGAAGATGGTAAAACAACTGGCTGCACACCTGAAAGCTGAAAGCAAAAATTTCATTTCATACACAAAGTGATTTTCATCATAACTTATTTCACAGCATTGTAAATAGACAGCTGCCGGCCTTGTTTGACATGTTAATAATTGAAAACAAAATGGAGCAACACAGAAGATCCGGTCGTTGAGTATTATTATATTGATAAGCCATAATCACATAATAAGATATTTGGGTGATCCTCTCTGTAAATAAATAAATAGCCAAAATTGGTGGGATTTTCTTGACATAATTTATTCCCGAGCAAGCATTCACGTACATATGATTAACAAGAAAATCAAGAAAAATATATGTAAATGACATAAATTTTAAGGAATAGAGTTGGGTATAGTGTAACATTGACATCTAGCTTTAAGTTGGTACGGTGGAGGTTCGAAGTGCCACAATTAGGGACATAGCAAGGATTTTGATCGAGATAGAGCACATTTAAAATTGAACATAATTAAGGCATGCGATTGCACATGTGCTAAGTTCTTATTGGAGACCTATATTGTGGGCCCCAAAACCTTCAAATGAGAGCTTACCACACGCAAAATCGTGCTCTTAACATAACGTAACTGCACGCATCTAATTAGCACCTTGTTTTAAATTTAATACAATTTTAAAAATTTAGATAGAAACATAGAATATCAAAACTATAATTTACATTCATAATAACTAAGTGTTTACTTAATTTGTTCTTAAAATTTGATAATAATAGTAAAAAAATATTCATATAATCTAACACAAATAGCAACATAAATACATGATAAAGTGAATACAAGGGCAACGCCGAATTTTCCAGGAAAAATATGACCGTATTAGCACTGAAATTGGGAAACTTATTTTCATGGATTTGGTGAATTTTGGACTCAAAACCATGTGTTGTACAGCCTTTAATTGTCTAAAAAGAGCTTCGAAGCTTCCATATTATTTTCTTAGTTTTTTTGTGTTTTTTAAGTCATAACACTATTTTGGTGCGTAAAAAGGCTCCCTAAACGAGTTCCACCGCGCAATCTAGTGAGCCTCCTATACTTCAATCTCTTTTTTTTTTTTTGCCCCAAGAGGTCAAGAACCCTTTGAAATTCAAAAACTCATAAAGAACAACTTGGACCTTGAAATCGACTTCTGTTTCTTTCCCTAATTCACCTTCACCATCACCAATATACAAAAGATGAGCTAAAGACCCAACATTGGCCGGCCCGAGGGGTGAATTTTGGCCCAAAAAACTGTGTGCTAGCCTTTGGTTCTGTGCTGAAAAATGGGCTCTGGGGCTTCCGCACTAATATTTTTTTTTTTTTTTTTATAGAAACGGCGACATTCTCTACAGGCTTCCAATGACTCTAGGTCGGGTATGGGCGCCCAAAAACCCTAGGAAACGAAATCGCAGTGGGATATATGTCCACGACCCAAAAACATTTGGGTCTTGGATTCAGGGATTTTATCAGACACCCGAATCTGAACTCGATAGATTTTTAAATGCACCAAATTTAAAGATTTTGAAATATTTAATCAATCTTGTGCTAATTATTACACATATTATAATCCATGTTAAAATTAATATTAATTAATTAAAATTATGTAATCAAATCATTAATTAACTTCTCCTCTCTCTTTGATATCTTAATAATTCAAAGTTTCGCGGTCTGAAGGTGGTTACTTGCCACGTTCCTGAGCCTATACATAGAAGTAGAACATACAAAAGGATCAAGTAGCGGAATTTGTAAATAAATATTCAAGTAATTTTCATCACGCCTTATTTCACAGTATTGTAAATAAATAACTCTGGTCTTGTTTGTCATGTTGAAAACAAAATGGAGCCACAAACATGACGTGTTTAAATATTTTTATATTAATAGGCCTTCAATCACATATACAAGTATTACAAGATAATAGGTCATTCTTCTACAAAAATAAATAAATAGCCGAACAATATAGGGGTTTCTTGAGATAAATTGTGCCTAGCATGTGCCAAGGCCACTCAGACTGAGTGGTGAGCCCACGCCCCCATTTTGGCCAGCGCATGAGTTCAAGTCCCCTCTTGGAACTCTTATAATTCTTGTCTCAGTTAAAAAATTAAGCAAAGATAATGTGGGCGGAGTAGATAACTTCCAATATTGTGATGATAGAAATCTAGCCTTGTGCTATATTAGACTTTATGTAAGATAATCCTAGTAAATTTCTGATTCTAAATATCACTAAACTTCTTATTGCAATATATATATCAGTATTCCAAAATAAAGAAATATTGCCTAGCATGCATTTGATGTACGTCAGATAAACAAACAAGAAAGTGAAGAAGAATAATGTCATATAAATGACATAAATTTGAGGAACTATAGCAATATATTGATATTAAAAATCCAAGCTGGGGTCAAGCATATAGAAATAATGTTCTCGTATTAGAAATGATAATATAATTACCCTAAACTCAATTCAAAATAGAAAAGAAGGGGTTTTTTTTTGGGGGGGGGGAGTGTAGCATGAAAAATGATATCAAAATCTGTTTTGATGAGTTGAGCTTGAGCATCAATCCACCCACTACAAAGAACTACAATTCTATTATAGAGTGCACTCCAGAACGTTAAAATTTCAAGAGGCCACTTCATATATTGCTTCAAATTTTTTAAAATACCTGCTGAAAGAGGATGCAGAACACAACAGCTTTGCTGACTGAATTATAATCTTTGACACCGAGATTCGCTCAAGCAGTCAGCATCGTCTGGAGCATTTTGGGTAATTTATCAAGACAATTTAAAGTTCATCGTGGCGCTGAGGTTGCTTCTTGTTCAATTCATCTAGTTTATGTTGCAGTTCCTATCATATTTTGCAATTTACCAAATATTATTAGAAATCCAAGGCAAAAGAGAAGAGGTTATCGCTGCAAATTTTATAAAAACCATAGTAAACTTACCTGAAGCTTTTCCTCTGAGCAAACAGCAGGGGTAGACAATAATGCGACATATCTGCAATGATGAACTAGAAGTTAGACAACAAGCAGGAGACAGACAAAGATAGAAAGAGAGAGAGGGAAAATTTCATACTCGCAGCGGCTTGGTTCATCAACATCAGTAACCTCATTTTTCAACCCACATCTTAGCCGGACCTGTAAAACAATACATGTATAATTGAATTCATTAAATCTATCTTTTAATTTGAATTCCATTTCAATGACCATATTACTTAATTTTTGTCCCGCTGTTATGAACTCTTTAAAGAAACCTTACAATCAGATGGAAAAATAACATGTTTCATGTAGTTAGTTTGTGTTTTGTGATAAATACTTTGGATCTAAGCACAGGTAATCCACAAATCTTCTAATGCAAAATATAAAATGTCGTTACAAGTTCTGAGAAATAAAATTGAGAAATATGAGATTCCAACAACTTCTAACAGAATCAAAGCACGACCAACTGCGGTAACATCACAATGGTACCTTCATACTTCTATCAGGCCCATTCCAACACTTATCACCATTGGAAAATAGCATGATGTGGTATGAGTCCTCGAATTTGTCCCAGCTCCTATTCAGCAAAAAACAACAGGGAAGAAGAGAATACAATCCAAGTAAATAAGCAGATGGAAAGTGGAATGCAAAAGGAATGTGGACATCACAAGGATTGGCAATGATCATATTGGAAGGGGTTCAAGCATTTGTAGTACAAACTAAAAGGCCCACCCACCCGACAAATCTACTATCTCATCTTGATTATTCCCCTTTTTATGCCTAATTACTCCAAGTTGCATTAAATGAATCCAAATACAAACAACATGTTTAAATGTACCATGGGTCAACCAAAATACTCAGATTTGTCCAGAACATAGATCTTCAAGGTGGAAGAACAAACAATATGCCGTAGAAAGAGCAAATAGGTAGAACCCAGATGACTCAATCCCCCTTTTAACCTACCAAGATTGCACCTCAGTTTTCCTCAATATATAAAACTACTAGGGAAAGAATACATGCAACCAAAAAATGGTTGTAGAAACCTACCCCAGACGAGTCGTTGAGTGGCCCTCCTCTTGGGTAGCCTTTTTGTATGGACAGACTTTGTAAACATACCTGAAGCAAGATCAACCATGGCAAAACAATTTGAATTGAAGATAATTGCAGCTTCCTAGAAGATATAAAATATTACTAGTAATTATACAGCTACAAACTCTTTTGTCCAAATTACTTTATACAAACTGATGTGGCATCACATGAGTGGTTAAATGAAGACATCACTTGGCCCACATGATTTATTTTTATTATTTTATATTTTCATTCAAGCAATCATGTAATGCCCCATCAGTTAGTACAAAAAATAATTTGTACAAGAGTTTGTAGCTATAACTACGCAAATACTAAATGGAGGAAAAGCGAGTTAAAGATAGTAACTTGTTCTGCTTGCTCTCAAAACAATGACCGTAGAATGAGTAGAACTCCTTCTCTGGCCCTGTAATATTAAAGTTCAAGTCAGTTTAGAGAAGCCAAGATAAAGAATTAAATGCCAGAGCATCAATTAACGAACATAAGTTCATCTCATACAAACCAAAATCATGCTTAAGCTTTTGTGTCAAACTCGATATCCTCGACTGTATTTTAGACAACTTGTCGCTAGACTCATCATACTCCTTGCGGACACGAGCAGCCTCTAAAGAAGCATAACAGAATAGATGACACATTTCCATGCATAAATTTCCACATCAAATATAACATAGAATAAAGGCTTGAACTGTACCTGATTTGTCTACTGGCGTTTGGAACAAATTAACAGCCTGCAAAATATTCCGTACTGTTTGTTGTATCTTCTCCAACCAAGATGGACTACTTGGAGTTGTCATCTCTAATAATAAAGTTGGATAAATCAGAGACTGGGGATTATGCCAGCCTAACTAAAACAGCTAAAATTATAAAATAAAGTTAACAATAACGAATTTACGGGAATAAAGACTTGCAAACCTGACATATCCAAGTCGTCATCTACATCTGTTTTGTATGAAGTACTGGTATAATCATGATCCTCCTCTCTATAAGTTTCATCTATTTCATCTTCCACATCATTGTCATCGTACTTTTCAGTGTCATACCTTTCTGAGTCATCATCAGTATCTGTGGCGTATCTATCCTCTTCATCATCATGGTTATACTCTGGCACATCTTCACCTTGATCATCATTTTCTATTGCACCACCTTCCCCAGATTGCTTCTCAGTCTTTTCTCCTGTCCAACGAGAAGCAACAAGGCGACCCAACTCTTCCCTTGATAACTCCTCAGTATTTTCAGATACACCATTCTCCTGTAGTAGCATGTAATGCAAACACCAAAGACAACAAAATGGCAAAGTTTTGCTAAATTCTAGGTTTGCAGAGGAAAATATGAATGAGAAACTCCTCAGAGAGTTCCTAATTCTAAAAAACAATTGTCCCACAAATGATAAGACAAAAACTTTTCTCACTTCATCCAAAATAACAGCAAGTTCACAATACATTATCCTTCTAAGATAAAAGTGACATCAAGATTCTCTATTAACATTCTAAAGATCATGGTAAAAAGATTAATTATAATTGTAAAAATACTGTATAGATAACTTTTCGTCTTCCTCTTCTTCCTTACTACTTATCTTTATATTCAACAACACAGATGGAGTAAGCAGAAATTTAATTTTAAAACCTGAATTCGACGATCTCAGAAATATAATGCAGCTTAGCATCACCTATAAATTCTAAAGATTGCAATAAGAAAATCTGATAAAAGTATCACCAAAAATAAGAAGACTACTGATAAAAGAAATATTTCCCTTAACAATATGGGTTGTTACACGACTATCTTTAAGCTGGCTGCATTCTCTGCTTGGGTGTTTTGAAGTATATAACATGATTAGGGTAAAAAAATATACAAATATATCATATGCGCATATTCGAATGATGTAGAACATCTGACAATTAACTCACATGTTAGGCCCAGGCATAAGAGCTAAACATTGTTTTGATTTGTCTTATACATAAGAGCTAAACTTTGTTTTGATTTGTCTCATCTCCTTTTTTTTTTTTTAATTTAGATTCATTAGGTTTCTTTTGATTGTTTGAGACAGAAACACTGCTGAGAAATTTACCAAGTTCTTCTCTGCTTCCGGAGGCTTTTGACTTTCAGCATCCGAACTTGTTTCTGGTACAGTGGAAGAACCATCCTTGCTTCTTGATGAAGCAGACTGCTCCATCTCTTCTGTTGCATGCTATATTCAGAGGGAAGAACATATCACAATCTTATAGTTTTGGAAGGGAGCATCACTTCATGGAACAACTTCAATATAAGGAACATACTGATTGACAAAGTCTTTATTTACCTGCTCCACTCCCTTAACTGGCATTCCCAAATTTTGAGAAGTATCAATTTGTTTAGCTTCAGTTGCTGGCTCTTCATCAACGTGGTTCTCAGCCTTGCCCTATTAGAGAGGTGGTATGTGAGATCTTGAAAAAGGAAATTATTTGCAACAGAAGGGAACAGTAACCAAGAATACATGAATCACAATAAATATACATTGACATATGAGCTTCTACTATATATATATATATATATATATATAACTATAGCTGTATCCATGTACAGGAGCTAACAGGCAACTATATGTGTGTGACAAATGTGGTACCAAGCGGAAATACAAATTTAAATCTAGCTGTCAAAGGAAGAAGAACCAGCAGCAACATGAGAATTATAGAAGTGTAAATTATTTCAGAACCAAAACTATAAAGTTGATCCAAAAGAAGAGGAGAAATCAAAGTCGATGTGTGTATCAAATACAAGAAAGTATTACATCTTAAAATGATTCTGTTCATGTATATATGCATGGGACTTGTAATTAACAACTCTATGGCGGATTAACATGCAATGAAAATTAGTAAAAGTTGATTCAGCAAGTTATTTCTTTTTCATTAATAAAATTCTGTCGTACCGTCGAGGGTCACCCCTTAAAAAAAATTAAAATAAATAGAAAAGTTATCTATTAAAAGATTTAATAATTTTATATTTGAAAAAATTTACTCTAAATTGTGTTATGAAAACCTGAAAAACTAAGGGGGTTACCACCGGGTTTCCAAAAGCAAAATTCCACATTACAAAAAGCATAACAAGCTTATGGCCATATGACACTATACACACGAAACCAAGGAAAGAAATTATGTTTTATCAGCAGCCGTGGAGATATAATTGATTATGTATTAACCAAAGTGCAACAATCAGCTACTTTGCTAACTTTATTTTTAATTAAAGAAGAAACAAAATTACATGTGCTGTAATTTATATTTGCAGATAGACGAAAGTTGAGGTTAAAAGGCAGTCTAACCTGATCGAAAGACTCCTGCTCCAGAACACCGACTTTATCGTCATGTTTAAAATCATCTGGCTTGTCACCACTGTAAGCATTCTCATCAGCTTCATTTTTTTCCTGCATAGCTTTCTCGCCAGATTCACTTTTCTCCTTTTGTTCATTTTCCTCAGCCTCTTTCCTTTCCTTTTCTTCCTTTTCTCTCTGCATGCGCTCTTTCTCCTCTGCCTTTTCTATTTGTTCTTTATGCTCTACAACGGAGTGGAAGCAAAAGATTATGATAATGAGCTTTATATTACGAAAGAGGATCAGCTTACGCCCAGCTGGCAATAGATATAAGCATCTTACAAACAGACAAGAAAATTAAGAAGGTTTAATATCATATTTGTGGATCACCAAGATCAACAATGCAATCAAGACAGATTGCTGTTCACCAATAACATAAAATATGAGGAAACAGAACAATCAAAAAAGCAGGTACATAAGGATTTCCCAAAGTTATGCAGCTAGCAAAACATGTATAATTAAGAGTATCTTGCTCACTCTGAATTTTTCCAAAATGTTGGGATAGAAGAAATGATTGAACAAAAATCGCCAGTAGTACACCAGGAAAGTGAACCAAAAGGCACGAAAAATGAGAACTTGCTAGATGAGGCTATCGTCAACCAATAAAGGAAGCTAAAGGAAGCTTATCTAGCATTAAATGTATAAAATGAAGTCAAATGCCAATTTCTTGGAAGTTGAAATGCATCAAAATCAATAAAAATTTCCAGCAGGGCATGTCAAAGTTGGGGCACCACAGCAACTATGAATTTTCACTGCTGAGCTCATCTATTCTCACTCACCTTTCCCATTCATGACAATACTAGCCTCATGTTTCGTCCACCAGATGTTAGTCATTCACTCAAATTGACCATACAAGATGTGGTCCAAGCACTTTATGCACTAAGGAAAAAGCCTAGAGCAGACATTGGATGCCAACTTACTCAGACAATGGATGCCACCTTACTCATTTTAACTAGTACTTCTAACATCCTCACATGTGGTGTTTGTACAAGCTCAAATATCTATTCTGCCATACATGAACATATATTTAATTTGCAGTCAAGTGCCTCGTATTGAAATATAATGAGTAAACAATGTAACTAGTAGAGCTAACCCTGAAAAAAAAAAAAAGATCATGACCGAATATAGCTGAACAATAGAGATATTCACAGCGGAGGGCACAATGCATATTAAAAACATACCTTTAAGCTGTTGTACAAGCCCTTTGAGTATTTTCTCTTCATTTTTCAAATTTGATAGTTCTGCCTCATCTTTGACCAGATTTTGTTTTGCCTGTTCAATTTCCTTCTTTCTCAAAACCACACCCTCTTGGTATGTAGCTATCTTTTTCTTCAACTTATCTCTAGCTACTTTACCAGCCTCCCAGCAAGTGTTTGGGCACTTTACTTTGCCATCATACTCATCACTCCCATCACAGCAATCTGCACATCAAAAGCCACTAAAACAAATGCATAGACCAAGAACTTGAAATATAATACTTTATTTGTGTCACGAGTGAGAAACAACACACAGAATAAGAAGTTAAGCAAAGCTGCAAGTAGGTAATTGAAGTCACAAAGAACATTTACCACAAATGCCATCATTCACTCTGGAAGAAAATATCATAAGAGGGGAATGTCCTGCATTCTGACAATAGAATTTTCCATTCGGGCATGCCGTTGTACCTATAACCCACATTTCAAATGCCGATCCAAGTAAGGAAATAACTCAAAAAACACAACCCAAAAACCTGACAATTGGATAAACACTACTTAAATAACAATGATACAGTTTAAAACGAAGAATAGGTTCCTTATGAAGTGACAGCCATACTGCAAAACATATCACTAAGAAACTAAAATTAATCCCCACTTCAGTTAGTTTAGAATCCCAGCAAAGTAGCCAAATTTACAAATCAAGAACTAATTTTCATTTAAAAAAAAAAAAGATACTGTAAATGCCATTGCAAACATATAAGCATATAAGAGATGAATGGAAACCTGGCTCATCAGTGCCATCAGGGCAGTCACAAAAATCATCATTAAGCTGGGTTTTGGCGAATTTCTTGGATCCATCTTTGCACTTAATGGTATCTGATGAAGTCTTGTAATAATTCTCATCTGGGTAATCCGAAAGCAATAGAATCACAAACCCACGTGTTAAAATCGTAAAAAACAATCAAACTTCGAAACATTAATTAAAAGAAAATAAAAGCGACCTTGAGGAGAAATTCCATAAAATGGGTCGTTGAGAAGAGAAGACGCAGCATTTGATCTACCAATAACTGAAGAAGACACCCACAACAAACTCAACACAATAGCACATGTGAATCTAAAATCAACAAACACTACTCTCATTTTTTTTTTAATTTCTTTTGACAAATGAATCAGCAAAAAATTTGTAACTTTGTGTGAGCCCAATAAGAAACGACAGCGAGTGAGAGAGTTTATAAGTTTGAGAGAGCGATGGGTGAAGGTTTCCGAGTGTTTCTTATTACTGCTCCGCAATGCAATGAAGGATTTTCAAATGTAAAAAGTTGAATACTTTAATCTCTTTCCTTGAGGGGAAAAGTGTGCTAAACTAATTGAGGGAATTGGGATGATTAAGAAATTAGTGCAATTTAAGCCAAACCAATCTGACTTATAGGATGATTAAGTAATTAGTGCAATTTAATGTCAATTATTTTCCAAGAAAAATAAAATGTGATTTTTACATTTTTGGAATTCTAAAAAATATTTAGTATTTTTAAAATGAATCAATTTAAAATGTATCCACTGCAGCTCCACTCAAAGAAATATCAATAGAGTAATGCTGCGTTTAATTTTCGGACAGAGGAATCAAAATTTTTAATTAAAATAACTAATGGTGTTTATCTTGTAAAAACACAAGAAAATGAAATTAAAATCGTGAGATCCATTATTATTTCATAATGAAGAAGAGAGATTAATTTCCATCTCCGCGTAAGACCCACTATTTTCTATTTAAACAACTAGACACATTATCCCCACTTTTTGAACATACTATATATTACAACTCTCTTACTAAAAACATCTCTATAATAATTTTTGTTTTTAAGTTCTTTTAATTATTTAAGCTCACAAAAGTTTTTCTTTTTTTTTTTATTTCATTTTTTTATTAAATACATAAAATTATTATTGAAAATAACAAAAGGAACGGCGTCGTTTGTAGGTGGAAAGATATTTTATTTTCGGAAACAAAGAGAAAGATACATCGTTATCCCGTAAGTTTACAGAGCTAACGAAATCATACGAAGCTCGAGAGCAAGTCCAATGGCAGTGGAGGCAACAAGTTCACTTCTAAGCTGTTCTTCGAAAACCCATTTCCTATTCAATCTCCACACTTCATCTTCAATTTCTTCTTGGAAAAAATTCACACAATTGGCGAACTTTGCAGCCAAGAACCGCCATGTCTGCAGTACTAAGAGGTCCACTGTCTCCTGCTCAGCAGCAGCATTTGCAGTGCAAGATACGTTGGAGAAGACAAGAGCGTCTGTTATGGCTAGTAGTGCCAAAGAAATGATGCCCAAGATTGACAAAAGCGGCAGGTTCTGTAGCCCCAGAGCCGCTCGTGAGCTCGCTCTGTATGTACTTGTTCATTTTTAATGCTTCTAGTGCCAGTTGTTGATAAATATTTACTTTTTGGCCTTGAAATTTTCCCAAAATTGAAACTGTTGTTGGTAGGATTTCTTGTTTATGCCATTAGACATTTTGGAGTTTATAATCTTGCTTTTTTTGTTCAATAAAAAAAAAAAAAGTAATTGAATTTTATGTTCTAATTTTGTTGAGGCTTAATGGCAGGTTGGTAGTTTATGCTGCGTGTTTAGAAGGGTCTGATCCCATTCGGCTTTTTGAGAAGCGATTGAATTCTAGAAGAGGTAATCCAATTGGTATTCAAGCATTGCTTGATATGGGGTACTGCTGAATTTGTTCTGCTTTCGAGATACTTGAATGTTTAATTAGTTGCTATTTATTATACATGCAGAACCTGGTTATGAATTCGACAAGTCTTCATTGTTAGAGTATAATCATATGAGCTTTGGAGGCCCTCCTGTGACAACGGAAACAGTTGAAGAGGCAGATGAGCTTCTGCGGAGTGATGAGGAGGAGACTGCAATTGGTAAAAAAGCATTTCTGGAAAAATTTTATACACTTCTTAGACATGCTGATGCTTTTCTTTCTGTTGAGTGGCACACTTTTTGAGTTAAAATTGTTGAAGCAAAAGTTAGTATATGTTCAGCTAATGTGACCTTGCGAGCTTTTCTAACTATAGTAGCTAGACAAACTTGTGTACTCCTGAGGCATTGTTAGTGTTAGAAACCCCAGTGGAAGTTTAGTCATTGTATGCGACATAGAGGAATGGAGGGTGAAAGCATGATGCTTTAATGTAGTGAAGACCTGTATGGACTTTTTGTTTACTTTATCTAGGTCATGAATGAATGACCAATTCATCATTTTGTGGGTTTCATCCACTTGTGAATTTGGTGAATTGATTCTTTTTCCGTCGTCTTCCTCGAATTTGCATACCAAAATGTTACCTGTAAAGCTGAAGCTGCTGTTTGCTTTAATTCTATTCTTCCTTTAATAAGCCTAAATGCCGAATTCCAAGCTGCATTTTTGTATCACAAACAGAAGCAGAAGTCCTCTCAGCTCCTCCAAAGTTGGTATACAGCAAACTGCTTTTGCGGTAAATCCCTAATGATACATGATTTTTATTTTATCACTAAACTTTTGGCTTTAATTAGTTCATTTATATGTGCTTTTGTGAATGAATGAGTGACGTAATAGGTATGCGTCTAATTTTTTATGCTTCATGCAGTTTCACAAGGAAGCTTTTGGTCGCAGTTGTGGACAAGTGGGATGCTCATGTCCACATTATTGACAAAGTTGTACCACCTATTTGGAAGGTTTGGAAAATGGTTTTTATTGTATGCATTGCTAAATTTCTTTTTTGCTAGGATGATATTATTATCTCGCTAAACTTAGATATTCCGTCTTATATTTCTAAACCAATTATAAACTTTTTTGTTCAATCTGTGGGAAATTCTTTTTTACATGATTTTATAAAAATTAAGAGAAGACACCTACAAAAATAGTCCTTTGCCATCAATTACTTGGAAAAAGATAATACCTTACTGATATCCCAAGCGTAGTTATGTTTGTATATGTATGATGGATGATGTCTTCTGTCCAAAATATATCAATTTAAAAAATATGCCTTGCAACATCAGATTGGACTGCTCTACTGCACTCTAATTGTTTCATATTTGCTTAACAAGCAAAGAGGAATAAATGACTGGAATAGGTTCAGACCCACATGTTACAGTGTGAGTATTGACGGCCATCTTTTCTGATTTATTCAATAGTTAACATTTCTAGCTAATGTGTTAGTTCAGAAAATGCAACATTACTGCAAATGTCCTTGTAATTGAGAATGGTTTACATTTAGGCATATAAAAGATAAGGAAATTTTCATATGCATATTCGAGTTGTGGCCATTTGCCTGGATCAGTTTTTCAGTTTGGTCCATATGTTGCCACTTTATCTCAAGCTTTTGTATGTTCACACTTGGGGGGAACACCGAGTATTTAACTCCTTTGGATTGATATACTTCAGGATCAACCAGCAGGAAGAATTTTGGAACTTAGCATTCTCCACTTAGCCATGTCTGAGATAACAGTTGTGCGAACGCGGCACCAGATTGTGATTAATGAGGCATGTCTCACTCTTCACTTTCTGTTTATTGTTTGCTTCTCTTCCTCTACAATCTGATTGCCATTATCTTTCTTAACTCATTGTCTTGTTCTTGAAGGCTGTTGATCTTGCAAAAAGATTTTGTGATGGAGCAGCACCACGTATAATCAACGGTTGTCTTCGAACCTTTGTGAGGAATCTTGAAGGAACTGCTAATACTGAGGCTTCCAAGGCTGACAAGGAAGTTCCAACAGAAGTATGAACTGAGCACTTTTTCAATAACATTCTGTCTGTGCTGGGATTTTGTTACGAAACCCCCATGTTAAATACGAGAAGTGTGTTTTGTCATCTGATTCCGTGAAATCTTGGAAAGTTTTGGAGTAAGGATGTCAAAAGGCTTACTTTTCATATCCTATTAATGAGTGTTATATGGGCATACTTTTGATAATAAGGATGTGGTGAGATAAAATGGGGATGGTTAAAAATGGGCCGGTCATAAAACCCTTTTTGATAGAAATTGCTTAAATAACCAAAAATAAAATAATTCATTCTTTGTTTTGAATAAAAATTCAATTAAATATTGTACTGATTTATTATTTTAATGATTTTTTTACACCTACCCCATTTCATATTTATATTTATATTTTAAATTATTTTGAGGAACTTTTAAAATTAAATATGGAAACAGATATTATGTAATAAGATAAAAAAATAATTTAAGATTTTAGAATTTGTATGTATTTGTAAATAAAAAGTTTAAAAAATATATATTTTTAGAGTGAAATTTAATGACAAGATAATTGATTTTAATTTATGAGTTAGTATTTTATAAATTAAACTGTGGTTTTTGAGGAAATAAGATTCAAAAGGGGTATTATAAAGATTTTTTAGGGGTGTTTTAAAGCTCCACTCAAACATAAATAGTGTTTAGATAAAATAAAAACTCATTAAACATGAATGTGGCTTCTAGGAAACAAAATTTCAAAAGTCTAGAGGGGGCTTATATGGATAGGGGTTGGTAAATAAACCGTGGTCCCAAAAAAATCGAACCGAACAAGTGGTTCGGTTTGTAAAGCAAGAAAAAATAAATTGGTTTAATTGCTTAAATAAAAAGTCAATACCAAAATCAAATAACTAGAAATAATAAAGATTTTAAAGGTTAAAAAATCGAAAAGTTAAACCAAATTAGATCTTGACCTTATGGGGTTGGTTCATAATTTTAATTATATTTATGGCAATTGGGTTCAATAAAAAAACTCAATCAATTCAACCGTGTCTTAGAAAATATTTCAAAGCCTGGTTCCGCTCTTATCTTAATATGGGTCTAGCCGTATTAGGAACATCTCCACCATAAACCAATTCGTATAACAATTGAATTCAACCAAGAGTTGTTTCATGGATTGTAATTGAAGAACAAATATGGGTTAGAAGCATATATAAAAAAAGAAATGGTGATACAATTTGTTGTACGCTCCAACTTAATAGTTATTGTTCTTGATATGTATCATTAAGGTTTTATGGAATTGATGAATCTTTAGTTCTATATTGCAAATTTAAAGTTACAGTACCTTAACCTCAAACATGTCTTAAGTTAGTATGGGCTAATAATTTTTTTTTTTTTAATCCAAAACTATTGATTATATCGTAAAGTACTCTTCTTCTAATCATGTGATAGAGTTCAAATCTAAAAGACATTTAAATATCACTCTTTTATAATTATTTATAAAATACGGGGTACATTATGCATCTATTTAGCACAAACTTTCGAGCAGAATACTCAACAGAACCCAACAGCTTGTGATAATGTTGAGAAGAAATCAAAAGTAAATTTATCACGACATTAACACTATTGTAACTGAAATAGGGGTTTATTGTGCATATCTTTTATAGTTTTTGTATTTTAAGCAAATAGAGATTGGTGATTAGGAGGATTTTTAGGAGATCAACCGAGCCTTGGAGAGCAAGGGTTCTCGGCAATATTTTGTAATATATATACTTGATTATTGTCAATGAAAGGGGCGAGAGAATTTGTCATGGTATCAGAGCGCCTAGGGAGATCTTAGGGCAAACTTAAAATTTTCTTTCAGTACTATAGCCTCCACGATAGATCATGGCTGGCGTAGAAGGAGAAAAGAAAGGAGATGGTGACAAGAAGGTGGATATGACGTATCATCTTGGATCAAGTGACGGTCCGGGAAACATCATTACCCCAATTCAATTATGTGGTGAGAACTACGATGAATGGGCAAGGGCTGTTCGAACCTCTCTAAAGGCGAAGAGGAAATTTGGCTTTGTGGAAGGGAAGGTTCCGAAGCCAACAACAGAGGAGAAACTTGAGGACTGGATAGCTGTGCATTCGATGTTGGTGTCATGGCTAACCAATACTATTGAGCCATCCGTTCGGTCGACACTTGGAGAATATGATGATGCACAACTCCTGTGGGACAATCTTAAAAACAGGTTTTGTGTGGTGAGTGGCACTCGTATATGTCAATTAAAAAAGTCCTTGGGGGAGTGCAAGCAAGGAACAACCGAGACTGTGGCAAATTATTTTGGTCATTTGTCAAAAATCTAGGACGAACTGACCACATATGCGAAGGTGCCGGTTTGTCAGTGTGGAGGTTGCACGTGTAGTATAGTCACGCAGGTAGAAAAATTGAGAGCAGAAGATTATCTACATCACTTTCTGATCATCCTCGATGGAGCATATGCTTCAACTCGAACAAATCTGCTTGAACAAGAGCCATTGCCGACGCTTAATAGAGCGTATCAACAAGTGATTCAAGCGGAAAGACTGCGTGGAAGAGAATTGTCTTTATCTAAGGAAGAACGAGATAATATTATGGCCTTCACAATTCAGCCTGATACGCGTGGTAAGTCTCGTTTTGTGGATAATACTGACAAGTTTTGCAATCATTGTAATAGAGAAGGCCACGACGAATCCTCTTGCTTTCAATTACACGGGTTTCCCGAATGGTGGGGGGACCGCCCACGCGGAGGAAGGGGACCGGGTCGTGGGGGAGGATGGACAGGATGAGGAGGTGGGCGTACAGGTTCTGGCCGTGGCAAAGGGTATGGTGCACCGCTTTGTCGCAAATAAAGCGGTGGGGTGGCACTGCAGACGCAGACGGGGAACTTACAAGTGGCGGGTGCAGCTGCAGCCTGCGGGTGTTTCAAAGGCATAGCGCAGCAACTTCTTGATTTTTTGAACTTAGCCAAAACAAAAGATCGACTATGCGGTAAGGACAGTAACTTTAGTTGGATTATCGATACAGAAGCATCGAACCATGTGACATGTAACTTGTCTATTTTGAGAAATGTGAGAAAGGTGAAATCCTGCCCGGTGGGATTGCCGGATGGAAACACAGCTGAAGCAAATCAAGAGGGGAGTGTTGTGTTGCCAGGAGGATTGAGGCTTGACAATGTGCTATATGTTCCACAATTAACATGCAATTTGATTTCTGTGACTCAATTAATCGATGCCTCAAATTGCGTTGTACAATTCACTAATAATATTTGTGTTATACAGGACCAACCGACGAGGAAAGTGATTGGAGCGGGTGAAAGATTGGATGGACTTTATTTTTTCCGTGGTGTTCCTCAAGCGACGGTTCGTGTTTTCCTTGCAATTGCTGCTGTTAAAAACTGGGAAGTACATCAAATGGATGTGCATAATGCTTTCCTTCACGGTGATTTAAGTGAGGAGGTTTATATGAAGCTTCCTCCAGGTTTCAAGAACACAAATCCTAACATGGTTTGCAAGTTGAAAAAGTCGTTGTATGGCACTACAAGAAATTTGACTTTTTAAGACGATTTTTTTTACAACGCTTTGACATTTGGTCAAGAAATTATATTTATTATGACGAATTTTTGAAATCGTCTCTAATAATTTTGTCCTGACTTGTGTTATATTTCGTGACCAATAATTTTATTTTGGAACACAATATTTGGTATCCGATTTAACCTTTTTGTGACAAATATTATTTTAGTCGCCGAAAAACTTGTTATTTTAGCACAAAAATTTCCCTCCAAATTTGAAACATTTTGGGACAATATTTCATCATTTATGACAAACAAATGGTTGCAAAATATAAGTATAGGTGACGACACTATTTCGTAACAACAAAGTAAGTGTAAATTTAACCAAACTATATCCGCGACACATATATTAGTCTCTAAATCTATTTTTATTTCTTATAATTTTAAGACCCCATTTTTTGGTCCTGGATGAGTAGTTATGGTGACAAAACTAAAATTAGTAGTTGAAGGTTTTGTCTTGAATAATATTTTATTTTTGTGACCAAGTTATTTCTTTCATTGGACGCATTATTTGGTATCTGATTCAATATTTTTGTGACGAATATTATTGTAGTTGAAAAAAATAATTTTTTTGGGAATGAGAGGGAAGATGATGAGGATTGGAAGTGATTTTGAGAGACGATTTGGGTTAAAAACGGCTTAGTGAAGAAAGTTCTAGAGAGAGAAAAACCTAGGTTTGATTTTCGGATCTAAGGATTTTGAGGTTGAAAAAGAGTTTTAGAGATGATTTTAGAATCAAGTTTGGATGAGGAACAATTTGAATGGAACAATTTGCATAAAAAACAAGTGGGAATGATGGATTTTTGAAGTGAAATCGAGAGAGGAAGGAAACGGTTTGGAGAGAGAGTAGAACCGGTTTGCCGAAAGAGAAAGAAGATGAACAGCATTTTATTAGTCAGGAAACCGGTCTTCCGGATGGAGCAAACCGCCTAACCGGTTTGAGGCAGTATCTAGTATTTGACCATTCGGCTTACCGGTTAGATATCCGGTTAACCGGTTTTTGACAGCAACAAAATAACATGCATTCGGCTTACCGGTTTGGCGAAATCGGTTCTCCGGTTTTAGGCAGTAACGAAGTAATGACTTCCTCTTGAATTCGGCATTCCGGATTTACTAACCGGTTAGCCGGTTATTGACAGCAACCAAAATTCACGAATTCGGCTTACCGGTTTGCGTTACCGGTTATCCGTTTTTGGGCAGCAAGCAACCAACATTTTATTAGCTTACTTTCGAAAACGGCTTTCCAGATATCCTAACCGGTGATCCGGTTCGAGCGACATGTATCTAACCGAATTGACTTCTGGGTTAGATATCCGATTAACCGGTTTTGACAACAAAATAACATGCATTGACTTACGGTTTGGCGAAATCGGTTCTCGGTTTAAGCGATATGAGTAATGACTTCCTCTTGAATTGGCATTCGGATTTACTAACGGTTAGCGGTTATTGTGTGACAACCAAAATTCACGAATTCGGCTTACCGGTTTGCGTTACCGGTTATCCGTTTTTGGGCAGCAAGCAACCAACATTTTATTAGCTTACTTTCGAAAACGGCTTTCCGGATATCCTAACCGGTGATCCGAAAAGGGGCAGCATGTATCTAACACTGAATCCGGCTATCCGGTTTTGAGTATCCGGTTCTGGGCAGCAAAAAGGCAGTGGTTTTTCTTCAAATTCGGTTTGTTATTATAAGCTAACAAATAATAATAATGACATTAATGGGGTGGGTTTACAATATCATTTAACATTTTTAGTATTTTTACAATATCGGTTTGTTATTAAATAGACAGGGGCATTTTTAGTATTTATGGGGTGGGTTTACAATATCATTTAACATTTTTACACTGTTTATGTTAATTTTTTTTATAAATATTACATTACTGTTCTCTTTCAATATGTATTAATCCAGCTCTATTATAAAATTTTGTTTTTAAAAATTACTTAACCGGTTTATAACCGGTTTGGTATAATTTAATTAAAATTTTTATTATTACATAATTATTATGAACCATTGATTTAATCTAACGGTCTATAATAATTACGGTATTAATACCGTATTTTTAACGACGGCATCATAGAATTTTCCGCCAAACTAACTTTAATATACATAATTACCTATAATAAAATGTAATTAAAAGGCTGGACAAAATTACGCATAAACAATTAATTAGTCTCATTAAATCGTAATATTGTGTTCAACCAAGGGTAAGGCAAAACAATTCCTCAACCACCTCACTTACTCGTGGAAGCATAAATCTTTTGTTCTTCATAAAAACAGCTCCCTTCTTCTTATTCTTTTGTCAAATTATCAATTCGAAGTTACCATTTCATAATTTCCTTTTAAACCCAAAACCCATCTCTGAGAATCTTTTTTTCTTCCATTTCTTGTTCTTGTTCTTCATGAAGCCTTGTTTTATGGCAGGAATCAATTTTTAATTGGTAAGAGAAAAGCCCACTCTGGAAAAGACTTGATTTGATTGGGGATTTTTAATCTGTTTTAAACAATTATTAACAGGTTGAATCATTCTCATTATCAATTGATTTGGCCACTCATGGGATTTCGTCGCTGTGAAATGGTTTGTTTTTGTTGTTTATTAGATGTAGTAAGATGGGTCCTCTGCTCTCTTGTAATTGTATCTCTCTCAAATGCATTAAATGTTCGGTGCTTGTTTATTTGCAGGATGTGGAATTATGAGGAAGTTACCTTTCTCAATAATTTTGTTAACTGATGAGAAGATTCCATTCCTAGCTTATCTTGCCAGTGTTCTAAAAGGGCGTTCTTTTTTCCCATATGAGCCACCAGCTGGAAGCAAAAGATTGAAGAATCTGATTGCTGTGAAAAAGTACTGCCATGTTCCACTAAATGCTGATGTGAGAAAACCTTTACCGCTAATCTATTTTTGTACTTCTTTCGACAAGTAATGTTTGTATTGTCTGTCCTAGGTTCTGTTTTCGCTGATGCATTATTCCAATTTCTTTGCATGTTTAGTCATAGGTTCTGTTTCCCATGATGCATTATTTTAATTTCTTTGCATGTGTTGTCCTAGGTTCTGTTTCCCCTGATGCATTATTTTAATTTCTTTACAGAATTTGGTGCATTCATATTAGTTTGGGAGTAAATCTATTGGTCATTTGCTTGTTTGTGACAAGTAACGTATGAAACAATCTTCTTGTTTTTTGTTCTCAATATGTAGAGCTTTATGGACCAATTGGTTATCTTTTGTATTCCATATTAGAATTTCTTCAGACTACTTCTGCTTCATGCTATTTGTGATAAGTTGTATTGTTTTTGTGTTCTTTCTTATGCTTGTTGGATAAATATTGTAATATGAAATTTCATTTGATGGTATCCTTTATTTCTTTTGCATCCTGTCCCCTCCAGTAGTTAAATATTTGTGGATTTGTTGATTTATCTGGTTTGATAAAATCTTAATCCTCGTGTTATCTATATGTTCATTCAACTTGACCATAGAATGTGGTGTTGCTGTAATTATGCTAGTTGTCCGTGCTCGTTATTCATCTAGTATTTTTATGTAAACATACATGTTTGGATGTACTCGTATATATTTTGAAGCCCTGAGATATTTGCACCTGACTTACTTATTGATGTACATGTAAAATGGAAATCTGGAACAGATCTAGACCTGTAACTTTTTATTTGTAGATTTTCTTCTTTCCAGTCCAATTATACAATATAGTTTGTGAGTGCTGCATGAATAAACTAGCCAAGCTTAAAGATGCTTTAGTTGCCTCTTTCTCTTCTTTTGTATCTGAGTAAAATAATCCACTTTGGCACATTCCTAGCTTTCCAAACAATCCACGTTCCTAACTTTTCTTCTCCACTTTTGCCTGAAGCATGTTGTTGTCTTTCCTTCAAGAGCTGTGGCAATTGAGAATGCTCTTCGATTATTTTCTCCTCGCCTTGCGCTTGTTGATGAGCATCCAACTAAACACTTACCAAAGCAATGGTTAACAAGTTTAGCAATTGAGGTATGATCTATTTCTGAACTATTTTTCTATTATTTTCTGATTTATTTTTCTATTATTTTCTGATTTATTTTTCTATTATTTTTGACATAGTTGAAAATTTCATTTTTTGGCCTTTTTTTTTTGGCTATTCTTGGAACAAGTAATAGTTTTATGTGCTATATTTCCATGATTCTGGTGATAGTTTTATTTTGTTTCAGTAAAAGGATTTCCTGATAGTAACTTCCAAATTATAAATGAACAGAAGAAAGAAAAAAAACGGAAGTCGTCTCTTTTGGCAGACTACTTTTGTTTTGAAAGACATAAAAATAAATTACTATTGTACACATTGTCATGTTTATTTTTTTTAGTTAAATTTAATTAGTTAAAAGAATTAATTTTGGCGGCATGAGATGTATGTCCCGCCATATCAGTTATTTAGTTTGTTTAGTAACACACACCCATTATGACAGCCTTTCATAAATTGCCACCTGTACTACTTTAACTCACCCTTGCTTTTATCACATCTTTAAACCCTACTTTATAAGGTTTTCATTACAATTTACTTTCACACCCGCCACTTCCCCACTCTTTTTGTGTTTCACACGTTTTTCAAAGAAACAAAGTGACATGCTTTTTTCTGAGGTTTCTTTTAGGTTATTTTATTATTAATTTATTTTATTCTTGATGCAACAATGTGCCTTTCTTTTTTACACTTACTGACATATATTATATTGCAATTTTTGTGTAGGGGTTTTCATCCAGCAGCTTTTGCTCCTTTTTCTGATCCATCAAATTTTCCTAGGGTTCTTCACTCATCAAGGTTTGATTTTTATTTTATTTTATTTTAATTTTATATAATATTCTGGATTCATTATTTTATTTATTTAATATTTTAATGATTAATTGTTTAATGAGTTGAGAGAGCAAGTACACTTACTGATAATTAGTATAACCTAGAGTTTGTATAACAAACTAGAGAAAAACAATAAATAAGAATCAAAGTACACAATATAGACTAATAGACTATTTGCTTTAACAGGACCTTAATGATGGATAAGAATTGGATGTGGTTGCCAAATAGATTGTCCCAGGAATTTCGTGACGGTGTTAAGTCCTTCATTAAAATTGCTGAAAAAAATTTAGACCAAGATGGTAAGACACGATGTCCTTGTCGAGATTGTCTGAACACTCGATCGTTTAATGTGAAAACTGTTGAAAGCCATTTGATCCTAAAAGGATTCTCTAAAAGTTATAAAAATTGGACTTTACACGGAGAACAACCTGAAATTGGCAGTGGTAGTGCTAGTTTGAATGAGGATACAAATCAAATAAGTGATGATGATGATGATGACGATGGATGTCTTGAGATGTTGTCCGACATGTGTGGCGAAACAGATATGAACATTGACATAAGTCTAGCGGAATCAAATAATGTGGAAGTTGGAAATATCTTCCATGAATTTGAAAAATTATTTGATGCTGCTAAGCAAGAAGCATATCCGGGTTCTAAGTATTCAACTTTAACTTGTATTGTTAAGTTAATGCACATTAAAGTACTTAATCATTGGAGTGATAAATCATTTGATATGTTGCTCCAATTCTTGAAGGATTTGCTTCCTGAAGGTTTAAACATTCCAACATCATACTATGAGGCTAAGAAAATGTTGCGTGACTTAGGATTGGGGTATGAATCAATTCATGCATGTGAAAATGATTGTGTTTTATTCTGGAAAGAGAATGTTTATGCTGATAAATGTCCTGTTTGTGATGAGCTTAGATATAAATTTGATAATGGAAAAGGCAAAAAGATCCCAAGAAAGGTCTTACGTTATTTTTAGCTGCTAATATTATTGATATTATCATCATCATCATCATCATCATTTTTTTTTTTTTGTAGCTGCTAACACTAAGAAAAACAAGAGATCTAAGTCAAGAGGCTTAAAACTTGACAAGCTCATTCATCAATCACAAGCACCATTGCCAATTGAATTTTGTGATACAATGAATGTGCCTATTGGTGCTAATGCAGCGGCGCTAGCTTCTGATATTGGTGTTGTTCTAAGGAAAATTGCTCCATTAGGAGCTAAGAAATGGAAAGATGTGCCAGAAGCTCAAAGGATACTGATGATAGATGATATTGCCGTACTACTTTTTTTTTTTCATTACATGTTTAATAGTTAATGGATTAGTGTTGTCTTTTGTTTTCTGTACAAATTGAATGTTGGTAACATTTGTTGTATCTTTTCATTGTTTATATTACAGAGCAAATTTGTCATTGATGTCCACAATCCAATCATTAGAAATTACTTGCTGGATAAATTGGCGACGAGGTTCAAGAATTTTCGTCACCAATTGAAGAAAGAATTCGAACAATATCCTACAGTTGAAGAGGCAAAACGAAATCCACCGAAGGATCTTCGTCACAAGCAAGCAGAATGGGAGAGTCTTTGTGATTATTTCTCAAGTGAGGCATTTAAGGTACAATTTTAATATATTAATGGCTTATTACCCTTCTTTGTGGTTTTTATTTGTTGGCACTGTTTTTCTACACTATTTTCTACAACTTGTTTATATTGTTCTACAATTTTTGCACCAAATTTTTTTATCATAGATTGTTGGTTTCTTTACAATTTTTGCACTAGAGTTTAGGTTACATGTCTGGAGATTGATTTCCATTATCCAGTTTGTAGTAGCATAGCCTTAGAGAAAACAATACACAACTCATACGCCACCTTTCGAGAGAAAAAGTTTAAAAAAATTAATTGTTGTTAGAAATAATCTTAATTTAGTCTCTGTTTTGAAATTTCACTTTGAATCATATGGATAATATATAAAATTAATTAAACTAGTGTGGACATTCTGCTCAAGTGTTTTTTTTTTTTTCTCTGGAGGATTATCAATGCCTTGAAAGATGGTAAGTGACAGTAGCTGTTGAAAAGAAAAATTCATGGAGAATGTGCTAACCCAATTCACATTTACTTGAGTAATATGGTTCCATTTCTTAAGACTATCTTATTCTTTTGTCTATATATATTATGTGGTCAGTTTGTTTGATCAATTATATGTGGCGCCACAGTGCTGTATCAGTAAGTTACTACTTGGTAGTTTGAAGAAATGACTTATATCTATGCTCATTTAGTATACAGACTAGTTTTAATCCATTTGAAATGTGATTCCCAATTATTTTATCCAAATTATTAACACAATATGCAAACACCTTTTTCTTTCTCTCCTAGTGACATGCCATGCACCTTTAAATTTTTTCTTATATAGATTAATCTATTATAAATTTTTTTACTACTGTAGAAACTGTGCAATTATATATATAGCTGGAAAATGTAAATTCATTTATTTGCTGGACTTGTTGGTTGGCATCTCACATAAAATGGCCTGTGGGTGAATCTTTAATATCTTTTAGTGACTTATTAGAACCAAGGTCAGCTTACCTACTTTACATGATGACATTACTTTCATGTAATGGTTGACAAGTTTGTTAAGTAATTTAATGTTTAATAACATGTTCTAACAAATCAATTACAGAAACGATCAGAAAAGAACAAACAGAATCGTAGTAAGGTAACTTCTGTGCATCGTGGTGGATCGAAGTCTCACGCACAACATCTAAACGAGATGGTACTTGAAATGATGGGGACTTAGTTTTAACTTTTTCTATTATGTGCTCGTATCATGTTTATAAATATTAAAATGCTTTTCTTCTTTTGTATTGGGAAGACGGAAACGCATGGAGAGTCACCTGGGTTGATTGCTTTGTTTCAAAAAATGTTCTGGAGTGAGGCCAAAGGATGGAGTAGTACAGAAGCAAAAGCAAAATACGTAAGTTATTCCAATTTATTTAATTTTACTTGCAAAAATTAAAATTTATGTATTTATTTTGAACTAAAGGTATATTTGGGATTAAGAACATGTTTGCTTGAAAAATTTAGTTAATGTTTCAATTCCTGCTTTGTGTTATCATTTAACTCATATTTTTATAGGTGTTATTGGTCTGGCTATTTACAATTTGTTTATTCTTAGTCAATTGGACTTATTATTTAATAAGTTTGTATGATTGACTTTCTTCTGTAGATGTGTCTAGTATTATTTTTAAAGCTTTATTAATTATTCAACTTTTAATTTTACAGGACCAAATGATAGAAATGAAGGAAAACGCCAATACCAATGAAAATGTTGAGCAATTAACTGATAATCAAATTTGTGAAATCGTTTTGGGAAAGAAATCCAATTTTGTGAAGAAAATGATAGGTCCTTCAAAATTAGCATCCAATGTGGCATTGTCCCAACAAAATCAGGAGATGGCGAAGACAATTGAAGAGCAAGCAAAAAAAATTGAGGAACAAGATAACAGACTACAGGTAGTTGAAGATTTCATGAAATTCATGAAAGAGCAACCATCATTTACACTTACACCTTCTTCTAATCCAATATTATTTGATTCTCAATCCCAATAAAGCTTTTTCAAGTACACATACTGTGAAATCTTGCTTTTAAGTTCTTACTTTTAGGTCGATAGTGATATGTGACTTATGTTTACATTTCTTTGGCATGAACCATGTCTATTTGGATTTCAATGTTATGCTTTGTGTTCGAATCTTTTGGATTATGGATAAATATTTTAAAGTATTTTTTATGTTAGCATGATTGTTGTTGGTTTGTTTATTAAGGATGACACTTATATTTAATACTCACACCAACTTTTCTAGTACAATGTAACTAGTTGCAACATAGTAAAATAAATAGTCCTTAAAAATAATATGAGACAATACTGCTTGTCACTTGAAATGAAAGTAATTGTTGTGGAATAACTTTTTTTGAATCGAAATTTTTTAGTCACTAAATATCAATTTATGTGACTATAGCCTCAAAATCATGAATCTTTTTTTTTTTTTTAATGACAATTTAGAATAGTTATTTTAACTTTTTTGATAAGATTTAAATAGTCGCTAAAATTATGGTTAAAATAATGTGAAATCATATTACTTATCATTTGTAACGAAAGTAATCGTCATAGAATAACATTTTTTGTATCAAAATCTTTTAGTCACTAGATATTATTTTATGTAACTACAATATATCGTCGTGAATACTTTCTTTTAATAACGATTGAAAGTAGTCATTTCAAATTTTAGGATACGATATAAATAGTCAATAAAAATAAATTATATTGTAATTAAAAATAATTTTAGACTATATTACATATGTTTAACGACGAAAGAATACGTCACAAGATGTTAATTTTTCTGACTAAATATTTTAGTTGCAAATTCTTACGTTTTATGACAAGAGATAATGGTCACTTAAAATCTTTTGATACAATTTAATTAGTCATGAAATAGTAAAATAAATTGTCTTTAAAACAAATTTGAGACTAAATTATTTACAAAAATTGTCACAAATGACAACTACTTGGGACGATTGTGTAACGTCGTGATATGTAAACTTCAACAACCAAAATATAGTGTTGCTAATTATATCTTTTAACCTGTAAATGACGATTTTTAATAATTGTTGTGACTATATTTACATACTCTCGAGACAAATATTATAGTCACTATAAATCGCATATTGTGACAAATATAAAGTGTCATTGATTGCATTTTTTACTATCTAATTTGACCATTTTGAATACCATTTGTGACAAGTTTAACTTAATTGTAAGACAATTATTTTTGTCACAAAAACATACTTTTAACGTGACGAAAATAATTTTTGTCGTTAGAACCTTTTAAGACGGTCTTTCTACGACTAACACATGACGATGTATTTTTTGTCATAAAAAATATAAAGTGACTAATTTATTATTTTTAGTGACTAATATTTTTGTAGTAAAATATCATTTTTCTTGTAGTGTGGTTTGAAACAAGCTCCCCGCTGTTGGTTTGCAAAACTGTCAACGGTGTTGAGGAATTATGGATTTGTGCAATCCTATTCTGATTATTCATTATTTGGGTTGTGCAGAGGAAGAACTCAGATCAACGTGTTAGTTTATGTTGATGACTTGATTATTGCAGGGAATGATACGGTTGCATTCACAACTTTTAAAGATTATCTTGGTAGGTGCTTTCATATGAAGGATTTGGGAGTTTTGAAATATTTCTTAGGGCTGGAAGTAGCCCGTAATCCAGAAGGAATTTTTCTTTGTCAAAGAAAATACACACTTGAGATCATTTCTGAAACGAGTTTATTGGGAGCAAAGCCTGCGGCATTCCCTATGGAACAAAATCACACTTTGGCTCTTGCTCAGGACGAATTCCTTGCAGATCTGTCGCCGTATAGGCGACTTATAGGGAGATTGATTCACTTGTCTGTGACGAGACCTGATCTTGCATATTCGGTTCATATTTTGCCTCAATTTATGCAACAGCCTCATGCGGATCATTGGGAGGCGGCTCTCAGGGTTGTGAGATATTTGAAGAAGAGTCCGGGGCAAGGGATTTTGCTTCGTGCTGATAGTGACCTAAGTCTAGAAGGGTGGTGTGACTCAGATTGGGCTAGTTGCCCACTTACGCGGCTTTCCTTGACAAGATGGTTCGTGTTACTTGGTTGTTCTCCTGTGTCGTGGAAGACCAAGAAGCAACAAACAGTGTCTAGGTCGTCTGCGGAGGCTGAGTATAGATCCATGGCGGCAACAGTGTGTGAGTTAAAGTGGCTTAAACAACTTTTAGGAGACTTGGGTGTGCGACATCCGAAGGGCATGAAGCTGTATTGTGATAGTCAGTCGGTATTGTACATTGCTCAAAATCCAATTTTTCACGAAAGAACAAAGCATATAGAGGCTGACTGCCATTTTGTTCGCGATGCGGTGACTGAAGGGCTGGTTTGTCCATCATATGTTTCCACTAATGTTCAATTGGCCGACATCTTTACAAAAGCGTTGGGGAAAGCGAACTTTGAATTTCTCCTTTGCAAGCTGGGCGTTCTAGATCTTCACACTCCACCTTGAGGGGGGGTATCACGACATTAACACTATTGTAACTGAAATAGGGGTTTATTGTGCATATCTTTTATAGTCTTTGTATTTTAAGCAAATAGAGATTGGTGATTAGGAGGATTTTTAGGAGATCAACCGAGCCTTGGAGAGCAAGGGTTCTCGGCAATATTTTGTAATATATATACTTGATTATTGTCAATGAAAGGGGCGAGAGAATTTGTCAAAATTCAAAGCATATACAATTTGTATTTCAACAACCGTACCCTCGTAACACGTGAACAGTGAACACACACACACACATTCAACTAAATTATAAGTGATTGTCATGCCTCGGGATCGAAATGCAAGTTACTGGCCAGAAGCAAATGCTTCAACAGGGAAAGTTTTGGTGATTCCAGCAAGACCTTTCAAGTGAATCTTGCCAGTTGGTGGATCATCAACCGTGGCTTCACTCACTGCTGGCCGGAGCATAAGCTCTTTGGCCTTCACTCCCTTGAGCTTCTTGATCTTCTTCTTCTCTATGTACGCACTAATTTCAGTATCATACCTCACGAGTTTGCCGATCATTTTGAACAAATGCTCCACTTTAGTTTGCTGCACGATCCACAAGTACCCTGTGCTTTCCACATAGCCGACTTTCGATTACGTTGGCTAAGGGAAGCAGCCCTTCGGGGAGTTCAAATTTTTTGAGAAGGGAAACGGCCAATTTCAAGCCTTCTTCATGGCCTTTCTTGACTATGCCTCCTTCTTTCTCTGCTGCCAAGCCTTGTAAACTTATTTGTTGACTTTTCTCGCAGCTTTAATTTCGGATGCGAAAGCGTACGAGGGAGGTTTCTTCATATATTATTTAGTAGATTAAGCGAGTAGAGATGTGTGACAAAAAGCTTAGCGATGGGTTCGTTTGTGGTTGTACTTGTTTTACTTCTCTAACACATTAAATTTATTTACTTATTTATTTATTTATTTCCTAAGGTTTTGTATACAGAAAAACTAAATAAATTACTAACTTTGGGGACTGGAAAAAAAATTAATCGGTAGATTAATAGATTTTTACTTCATATATTTTTTTTTAAAATATCACATTCACACCAACTAAGCAAATCAATATGAAATATCATGTGATTGCCAATTTTTTAGCCAGACAAATATTTATTATATTTATTTTATTGGCAAGCAAACATGATTATTTTTTTTGGGTACTATTAACATGCAAAATATTAACTATCTTTATACTTTCGGCGTGTAAATATTGACTAACATTTCATATTGTTGGCGTATAATTGACTATCTTTATATTATCGATGTGCACCGAGTAAATATTGACTAATTTTGTGTTATATTATTGGCGTAAATATTTTAATTTCTTGCTTTAGGAAGACTATGCTTATTTTGTACTTGCATAAGTTTTTGCCGAACCAAAAGCCATGTGATAGCTATACTAATTTGTTTTTCCATTATCTAGCCCCTTGGTCCGGTCGTCAAACACTCTTTCTCTAATTATAAGGAAGAATTCAAAGCACATCAATTTTTTTAGGGATATTATCATTTAAAACAAGTTTTTGTGCGTCATTATCGATCTGTGGTTTGGTAAAATCGTCGTTTCTTACCAAACTTTTAAATTGTTAGCATTTTCCCACTATTCCGTTAAAACTCAGTTAATATTTAACGGAAAATGTATAAAAAGTTAATTTTACCCCTGTAAGTAAACAACAAAAGATGATTTAATTACAAAATCTGCCATGACTAATTGCTTGGCTTCACGTGAGATGTCCAAAATACCCTTATGACGTCAGCAAAATATTTATTTAGTTAACGGAATAGTGGGAAAGTGCTAACAGTTTAAATGTTTGGTGGTAAAATGATATTTTTACCAAACCGTGGTACTGACATGATGTGTCAGAAAAACTTTGGTGGGAAAATGATAATATCCCATTTTTTTATTCTCACTTCAGTCTGGAAACTGGAAAGGAAATTAAGTCTAGAAAAGAGGCCGGCCCAAAATTTACAGAGCCTGGCCGCATCATGATCCAACAAGAACATACCATGCACACGAACGCAGTCACACACACATCACAAGCAGAACCAACTAAATTAGGAGTAATTGCAATTGCGAAGCCAAATTCAAATTTCTGACCAGCAGCAAATGGTGCGCTTACTTCTAAGGAATGGAAATGAGTTAGAAATGGGAATAGACTGAAATGGAAATAAGAAATGGGAATGAGATTATAATGTTTACTTGGCAAAAATAAATAGGTATGGGAATGTGCTGGAATGTCATTGATGTGTTTACTTGGCAAAATAAATAGGAACGAAGAATGGGAATGAGAATTAATTTACCAAAATATCCGCAGTATTAAATAATATAATTTTCATTAACTAGATACATGTATAAATATTATTATAAAAATGATATTAATTAAAAATAAAATTAATAATAATAATAATAATAAATGTTAATAATTATTATTAATAAATTTTATTAACTTTATTATTTTAGTTACTATTAATTATTGTTATTATTATTTTTATTAATATTATCATTATCATTATTAACATTTTATTATTATTATTATTATTATTATTATTATTATTATTATTATTATTAACGTTATTATTTTAGTTATTATTAATTATTGTTATTTTTATTTTTATTAATATTATCATTATTAACATTTATTATTATTATTATTAAAAAAATTTATTAACTTTATTATTTTATTTATTATTAATTATTGTTAATATTATTTTCATTAATATTATCATTATTAACATTTATTATTTTTATTATTATTTTTATTATTATTAAATTTTATTAACTTTATTGGTTTAGTTATTATTAATTATTGTTATTATTATTTTTCTTAATATTATCATTATTAACATTTATTATTATTATTAAATTTTATTAACTTTATTATTTTAATTATTATTAATTATTATAACTAAAATAATAATTGTTATTTTTACTATTTTTATTGTTAATAATAATAATAATAATAAATTAATAATTAGAAGGGTATAAAAGTAAATTCATCTTTCATTCTCATTCCCACATTTTCATTCATTATCCCCCATCGGAATGGGATACCCATTTTTTATTCCTAAATTGTGTGAGACCCACACAATTTATTCCCATTTCCAAATTCAATTTTGGTAAGTAAACATATCTTTGATTCCCATTCCTCCATTCTCATTCCTTATTCTTTTAAGTAAACACACCCTTCAAGTGAATCTTCCCGGTTGGTGGGTAATCAACTTTGATTTTCACCTGACCACATCTGTTGTGGATGAGTATGACAGCCACGAGAAATTCACCTCTTTCTGAGGAATGGATCACAGGCACCGTCTCGTGAACAGGAAGTTCACTCGGCGCAATTCTCCACGAGATATCTGCTCGTCCGTGAGATTCTTCACCGGGATGCCTTGGCGGCGAGATCTCTACTCGATCAGAGCGGGGTCATTTCGGGAGCGGCGATTCACTCCATGACAACTACGAGCGCGTATTGCGGTAAGATCCGAGCCGCGAGGCTGTCCGACCAGCCTCCGGAACTCAGGCACGAACCTCTCAGCGCCACGTCCGTCATCAACCGCTTACACACCCATGGCGCGTTAAGCGAAAGTGGAAAGCGTGAAGAGTCGGCCGAATCCATGAGCCTATAAATAGCGCAATCAAAGAAGGTAAAAAGTGTTGGACAAAAAAGCACAGAAAGGAGATCTAAGGGAGAGTCTGATTTTTCTTTGAGCATTAATTTTTTTAAAACCACGGGATTTGTGGTAAAGGTTTTCCGAGAGACCCAAATCGCTGACTTGAGCGTCGGAGGGTTCTGGGGAAAACCGCCGGCACTCGTACTTGTGTACGCAGGAAATTGAAGAAGAAAGGAACGGACATTTCTGCTCGAGATAGCAGAGGAATCTAACGAAGAGGCGACCAGGAAGTAGAGCTGGTTGATCAAGCGAGGAGGAGATACCGTTGTTGCCGAGCAGACAAATTCGCGCATCAACATTTTGGCGCCGTCTGTGGGGAGCTAGCAAAAAGCTTCCGTATACCGAAAGTAGAAGAAGAAGAAGAAGGCTGAGAAAATCATGGATATGGCGGGAAGTAGTGCTCAGGGAGGAGACACAGGGTTAAACGAATCTGCGACCCTGAGAGAAATAGCCAATGAGGCACGAGAACGGGGGATGCATGAACGGATGGAACGAATGGAGAGGCAGATGGAAACCCTGACAACCCGTTACGTGTGAATTAAGAAGTGGGCAAAGGGAAGCTCGGGAGGAGGCGTGGGAGAAGCGGTGTAGGGATGCGGGGACCGCTTGGGCGGAAAGGAATGGTGATGAGAGGTTACGCGAGACAAGGAGGGATCACGAGGCTGAGTCGGGGGCCAATGATCCAGTGCAGGAGGAAGCCAAGTCGAGAGGGACGGTTCAAGCAGGCTAGATGTTGGTAACAATGGTCGGGCGGAGAACGAGGAGGAAGAGAGACAACATCTGCATGATGTTGAGCTAGAAACGAGACGGTGGCGTACGTGATCTGGTGGAGCTATCTGATTGGAGGAGGAGGTGCGGAAAGTGGCGCAGATAATGGACGACATGAGGGGTTCCAATAAAACGCCGAGTTGGAGGATAATCTTTGGACAGTCACCCTCTCTGCGGAAATTATAGAGGGGCCATCATCCGAGACTTCCTCCCGACCTCGAGATATCTTTGGCGGACTGACCCGGTGCACATAGGCGGTTTAATGATATAAGCTGGGTGCGAGGACTCTCCCATGTACTCGGAGATGTCGGGTGTTCCACTAAGTTGGAGGGGCGAGCACGGGAGTGGTATCGACAGCTTGCTCGAGGGAGCATAAAAGCATTCGACCAGATGTGCCAAATATTTGCTGAGCACTTTCGAGGGGCGATGGCACCAGAGGATGACATGATGGAGCTGATGAGCATAAAGCAGGGGGAGGAGGAGAACCTCCGAGAATTTATTAAGAGGTATCACCGTGCAGTGCTCGACCTTGGAGCTTTTAATCACCCTCAAGCTCTCAAGGGGTTGAAAAGTGGAGTGAGAATAGGGCGGTTGTGGTATAACCTGAGGAACCCCGCAATACAGTCGTATTCAGCAGCCTATGAGCAGGCGAAGAGGGATATGGAGATTGAGGAGGAAAAGGCTGCGAAGATTAGAAGCGAGCAGATGGAAGGGCTGAGGAGGAAGGATAAGAAAGCCTCAGGAGGAGGCGGCCCGATTAAACGGAGGGAGCACCAGGCTCGAGGAAACCTGACGGCCCGCTCACGCTATACCAACCCCAGGCCGCCTCAATCCCAGGCGAGCGAGGGCAATCACCACCATCCACCCAAGATTCACTGGAGGAGGTGGGCGCGTATGAACAACCATCGTCATCCACCGGTGAGCCCACATGATAGGCGGAAGGATGAGCGGACGATGCCCGCCCCCACCTCACAGGTCGAACAATGCCCCGGAGAAAGAGCGGTGCACAGTCGATCGAGCCAAAGTTATGGGCGGTATACACCGAAAGCACCGTTGGACGAAGTGTATCAGCGATCGAAACCGTGGCCTCTTATACCCTCACTCCAATAACCAAGTTGCCCAGAGAGATAGAGGGCGATTTTGTGAATTCCATGACACCGGCATGGCACAACCGATGTCGAGACTTGCGGAACCGGTGGAGGACCTGGTCGAGAATCGATACTTAGGCAGGTTCATTGATGAGCAGCGCCAACCACCGAGTCGTCACGGGGTAGACCGGAGGACGGGAGAATGGGAGTGAGCGACTGTTGTGAGGGTTATTGCTGGAGGGCCTACTTTGGCTGGAGATTCGAACAGATCCAGGAAGAATTATGCTAGATATGCGATGACCAGCAAGGAGGTATTCTTTAATACTCCAGTGGCAAAGCGGGCTAGAACCAGGCAAGTGCCGATAATGTGGACGGACGAAGATGAAGAAGGGGTATTGTATCCTCACGAGGATGCACTGGTTATCGAAGCCACCATCACTAGTAAGAGGTTCGATAGAATCCTGGTCGATACGGGGAGCTCGGTTGATGTCCTCTTTAAATCCACATTGGAGGAAATGGGAATAGCAGATCTGAAGATAGAGCACACCAACACTTCCCTGAAAGGGTTTGGAGGAGGGAGACTAAACCCTATTGGTGTGGTCGAGCTGCCTATTACAATTGGTTCAGGCCCATCAGAAAAAACCATGATTCTAGACTTTGTTGTAGTTGATGAAGAGAGTCCTTATCATGTGATTCTAGGCCGCCCCTTTCTGAGAACGAGCAAGGCAGTATTATCTACCCACTATTTGGCCCTCAAGTATCGGGTAAATGGAATAGTTGGGGTTGTGCGGGGAAACCAGAGAGTTGCTCGGAGCTGCTATTCCACGGCAGCAAAGGAGACAATGCAAATCACCTCGCTAGACACCCGAGCAGAAACCAGGGGTGCAAGGCAGGAATCAGTTGAAGAATGGGTAACAGTGGACTTGATACAAGGCACCCCGGGAAAGACGGTAAAAGTGGGGTCGAGATGGTAAAAGTGGGGTAACAGTGGACTTGATGCGGATGTATTCACCTGGACGCATGAGGATATGCCTGGGATCGACCCGGAAGTGGCTTGCCACCAGTTAGCCATAAAGAAGGGTGCCCGACCAGTAAGGCAGAAGAGGCGATGTTTCAATCAGGAGAGGTATGAAGCCATAAATGGCGAGGTGGAGAAGCTTTTGAAAGCAGGATTCATTCGTGAGGTGAACTACCCCGAATGGATATCAAATGTTGTCCTCGTGAAGAAGGCTAATGGGAAGTGGAGAATGTGTGTCGACTTCACAGACCTCAACAAGGCATGCCCAGTTTTCCGCTAAGATTGACCGGTAAATCGACTCCACAGTGACACGGTTTCTTGAGCTTTATGGATGCCTTCTCGGGATACAATCAAATCTGGATGAGCGAGACAAGATGAGGAGCATACGGCGTTTATTACTAATCAGGGTTTGTTCTGCTACAAGGTAATGCCGTTCGGCTTAAAAAGCAGCGCATACAGGTTGGTGAACAAGGTCTTGAGCCAACGATAGGCGGACTATGGAGGTATATGTGGACGACATGATCACCAAGTCAAAGAATCCCACCGAGCACGTAAAGCACTTGCGGGAGACATTTGAACTTTTAAGAAGATATAAGATGAAGCTCAACCCGGAGAAGTGTGCTTTCGGAGTAGTATCAGGGAAATTCTTAGGATTTATGGTGAGCCATCGGGGGATCGAGGCAAATCCTGAGAAGATTCAGGCGATAGTGGGAATGAGGTCTCCTCGTAATCTAAAGGAGATACAGAGTCTCACAGGGAAGCTAGCAGCTCTCACCCGGTTCATATCCAAAGCTACTGATAGGTGTCATGTATTCTTCCAAGTGATGAGGAAGGGGAGAAAAACAGAATGGACGCCTGAGTGTGAAGAAGCCTTTCAGAAGCTGAAGCAGTACTTGCAGCAGGCACCGCTATTGGCCACACCAAGAGAGGGGGACAAGCTTTCCCTATACTTAGCTGTTTCAGAACATGCTACCAGCTCAGTTCTAGTGAGAGAGGAGGAAGGGGTCCAGCGTCCCATATACTATACGAGCAAAGCCTTGGTCGAGGCAGAGACAAGACAAGGCACCCGATGGAGAATGGGCACCGCCTTAGTCGTGGTCACCGAAAAGTTAAGCACCTTATTTCCAAGCATTCCCTATCCGATAAACAAATCAGCCGCCGAGACAGACGCCACACAAGTTCCCGATGCTTCCGGGTCGCTCAAGTTAAACGGGCAAGGGAACCAAGGAGTTCGAGATCGATGTTCCGAGCAGCATAAAGCGCCAGCGCCAAGCAGCGCGATTTCGGGCAGATTTCACCGAGCCAGAATAACGCGATCACCGAGCGCTACACTGAGATAAAGGGAACAGATTCGCGGTGTCTCAACGATGACTTGCACAGAAAAGGCCCGGAAAGCAGTGATCAGCGCCGAAAAGTCCGTAAGGGAGAGATCTCATATCGCTGTTAAATCGGGATTCAGGCTACCAACAACCAAGCAGTACGAGGCTTCATAGCAGTCTGAGTTGGCGCAGTGCGCAGAGCGTGAAAGCACGGACCGATTTCATGGTACCAATCATATCAAGAGACGCTCCAAAATTTCAAAGACAACAAGTACGGGCAATACTGGAGAAAGTAAAGTTAGATGATCAAGATGTTCAATCAGAGAGGATCCAAGTTCCAAGGAACGAGAACTGCCGAGGACATCCCGCCAAAATGGTCACCGTAGAGATCCAAAGTCAAGTCACCTTCGAAACCAAAGTCACCCTAGTATTGAGCAGAGCTCGAGGTGATGAGAGTCGAGCGTAAAGCCCCACGGACCCGATAATCTTGTACTTTAAGAGACGGATTCTACCAGCAGATAAAACGGGAGCCGAAAGATCAAGTTCCTGCATCGAGGTATTACCCTACCACTTTTATGGCGTCCGGACGAGGATGACGCAGACACGTGTAAGGGAGTGCATGATGGAGTTTGTGGAAATCATTCCGGGGCCAGATCGCTAGCACACAAGGCACTTAGGCAAGGGTATTTCTGGCCGACAATGCATCGGGATGCCCAAGAAAAGACCAGGAGCTGCAAAAGCTGCCAAACTCATGAGCATCCCCGCAGCCCACCGAAAAGCTCACCAAGATGACCTCACCATGGCCGTCACCAACGGGGATCGATCTAATTAGGCCCTTACCAAAACGAAGAGGAGCGGCCACACACGCCGTGGATCAGAGACTACTTCACGGATCGAGGTGAAGCCCTTAAGAAAGATCACCGAAAAGAAGACAACAGATTTTGTATGGAGAACTGTCTCACATGGGATTCCCTACGCCTAATAATGTATAACCAGTGCTTGATAACCACAACTTTATAGAATTCCGCCGTAACCTGTGACCGAGCTGAAAGTTCGTCACCGCTCATCCTCACCAAACGGGCGTCGAGGCGACGAACAAGCATAAGAGGCTTTCAAGACCAGTCGGGAGAGAAGAGGTGTATGGTGGATGAGCTACTGTGGGCATGGGCATACAGACAACACATAAAATCGCGATGAGAAACCCCGCTTGCTTTAGCCTTTCGACACGAGGCGCTTGCACTCGCGAGATCGGGCGTGCCCACCCATCGAACGAGCATTTTCACGAGGTAGAAATGAAGACCAGATATGCCTGAATCTTGATTTACTGGGTGAAAAGAGAGACATTGCCTCGAGGAGGTCTGCCACTTACCAGCAGAGGGTGGCCCGTCATTACAACCAGACGGTGCACATCCGACAGTTCAGAACGGGTGACTGGTTGCTTAGAAGGGTGAATCAGAGTACGAAAGATTCAACCCAAGGGGTGCTCGGGCCCAACTGGGAAGCGTCCAGATAGTGAAGCGTGGTCGGACCAGGCATATAAACTCATTCGCAGATGGGTCCGGCAAAGCCACCATGGAACGCACCCATCTCAAAAATACTTCCAAGAAAGCGGACGAACGCGAAGTCACGCCTATTCATGTTTTTATCAACTATCTCAAACTCAAAGCAGATGGCGAGACACGGTTGTTGCACAGATCCGCCGACCATAAGTCGAGCGGACTAAAGTCTCCCAAGATATTTCGGCATGCGAAGGCTCGTGTCTCAAAGCTCGGTCGATGGCGAGACACGGTTGCCAAGCGCGTCTTGATCGGCTCGACCACACGGGCGCAGCAGACAAATATCCTAAAATATTCTAAGGCATGCGAAAGCTCAGTGTCTCAAAGCCTGGTCGATGGCGAGACACGGTTGCTGCAGCAGATCCGCTCGACCACACGGGCGAGCAGACCAAAGTCTCCCAAGATATTCTAAGGCATGCGTAAAGCTCAGTGTCTCAAAGCCTGGTCGATGGCGCAGACACGGTTGTTGTGCGTGGATCCGCCGACCACACGGGCGAGCAGACTCAAGTCTCCCAAGATATTGCAGACTCCAAAGTCTCCCAAGACATTCTAAGGCATGCGGAAGCTCGGTCTCAAAGCTCGGTCGATGGCGAGACACGGTTGTTGCACAGGATCTGCTCGACTACACGAAGTCGAGCAGACTCCAAAGTCTCCCAAGATATTTCTAAGGCATGCGTAAAGCTCAGTGTCTCAAAGCCTGGTCGATGGCGAGACACGGGTTGTTGCAGATCCGCCGACCACATCAAGTCGAGCAGACTCCAAAGTCTCCCAAGATATTTCAAAGGCATGCGTAAGCTCTGTCTCAAAGCTCGGTCGATGGCAGACACGGTTGCAGCAGATCCGCCGACCACACGAAGTCGCAGCGACTCCAAAGTCTCCCAAGATATTTCAAAGGCATGCGAAAGCTCTGTCTCAAAGCCCGGTCGATGGCTAGACACGGTTGTTAGCTGTGATCCGCCGACCACGAAGTCGAGCAGACTCCAAAGTCTCCCAAGATATTTCTAAGGCATGCGAAGGCTCAATGTCCCAAAGCCTGTTCGATGGCGAGACACGAAGCCAAACTTGCCGGTCTCTGCTCGACCACGTGAAGGCGAGCAGACTCCAAAATTTCTTAAAATATCCTAACGCAACTACAAGGCTCAATGTCTCAAAGCCTGGTCGATGGCGAGACACGGTTGTTGGCAGATCCGGCCGACCACTAAAGGCAGCGTAATCCAAATTTCCCAAAATTATCCTAAGGCATGCACAAGGCTCAATGTCTCAAAGCCTGGTCGATGGCGAGACACGAAGCCAAGCGTGCCAGGATATGCTCGACCACGAAAAGACGAGCAGGCTCCCGAGTTAACCTAAATATTCTTAGGCAAGAATGAGGTTCAATGTCCCAAAGCCTATTATTTGATAAGACAACAAATCAGATTTGCCAGGACGTGCTCGACCGTATGAAAATTCTCGAAAATCAAAATATTTAAGGCAAAAGTATTTGTTCAAGGAAACACAAACGCCAAACAAAACCGGAAATTACGTATTAAAAGTGCTACCACAATGCAAGCACATTACAAATCCTCAGAAACCCAGATATATCTAAGAAGATGAAGCAGCAGCTGTCACGGGTTGGTTTGTTGGTGGAGCAGGTGGGGTCTCGCCAGTAGCCCCCGGGGGAGTGTTGACCTCAGTCACCTCGGTTGGTGTAATATGAGGAGGAGAAATCGCTCCGGTCACGGCACCTCGGCCCGGCTCTTCCTCGTCCTGCTCTGGCTCTTCCTCGCCCTGCTCTGGCCCTTCAAAGACTCTTCGCTTGCTCCTTGATGCTGGCAACACCAGCAGTCGATCCATTTTGAGTCCGGGATGTTGCTTCTCGAGAACAGCCATGATGCATTGATAAGAATACCGCAGTCCCTGCTCATACTGAATGTCAGCTTCCTTCTCCTTGTCAGCCTCGTGAGCGGTACGGAGCGACTCCTGCTGAGCCTCGTGAATGTTCCGCTGAGTCTCCAAGTCATCTTTCAGCTTCTTCACCTCATCTTCAAGGGTAACAGCTCTCGCTTGAGCAAAAGAAGATTGCTCCACCAGCTTCAAATTCTCAACATTAAGACTCCCGGCTTTCTCCTCAGCTTCATCAGCACGCTTCTTGGCCGACTGAATATCATCTTTCATTTTACGGTCATAACGACCGACTTTGGCCTTATAGTAAGTGGCCAGGCAACCCAAATGGAAAGCACCAAACTGCATACCCGCAACCAGCTCGCCAAGGGTGTTCCCTTCAAACTCCTCCAAATCCTTTTTGGCTACCACCTTGGCGAGTTCACTCACATAAGGCGTCAACTCTGGTCGGTCATCTGGTGCCTTCGCCAGTTCTTCTCGAGAGGAAGAGGTCCCGCTTACTAGTAATGCCCGGCCTCACCAAATCAAGGTCGGGCGGCAATATTTTCGGGGAGCGCCTTTCTCCACTACATTGATTCTGCTTACGGGGCACCTTTACTTTGACCTCCCTTACCGTGAGCCACACGACGACGCTTTCTACTCATATGCCCAATCACATCATCTTCCATGGCTGGTACGAGACGAGACCGACCAAAGCATGAGGGATAACAGTCGCGTACAGAGATTTACAACGCCGTCTGCAGATTGACGAGTACCGGCTCGATATTGTAACTCACCCCCCAAGAACCTGCAGATCAACAAAGAATCGTGTCACAAACGACGTGATATATATAAAAAAAAAAAGAGAGGAAGGGTGAAGAAGAGAAGGGGAGCTGGAGATACAAAACATCCAAAAATAAAGCGGGCAACCTGGGACTACGAAACGAGAATGAACATAAACCCTCCTCCCATCAATCTCTGCCACTTGACCCCAAGGGCCCCCAGCAAAGAAGAATTTGTCTTTCCATTTCCCACCACCACCTGTTGGAAGGTCCTTTAAAGGTTTCCTGGTCTTCGAGCTTGACATGAAATAATACCAGCCCGCATCCTTGGGACTACTCTTCAACTGGTATAGATACTTAACCTCATCGACTGTAGGCTCGCTTTGACCACATTTACTCCACAAGACAAATAAACAAGAAAGCAATCTCCATCCCTTGGGATTGTCGACCAGAGCTGTGCCTAATCCACCGAAAGCAAATTAACAAAATATGGTCAGAATTAAGTCTCATTCCGAGCTTAAAACTCTCTAATAATAGAGTAACGTACCCTCTGGGAGGTCGGCTAGGGGTGTCCTATTTTCCAGAATCTGAGGGTATCCTGGGAATACTGCATCCTAACCCGAAGCTCCTCGAGGTCTTCTACTGTGGTCGAGCTAACCATATTGTCTATAGCACACTGTTCTACTGGGTTTCTACTACCTAATCTCTTTTTCCCCGGTCTCTCATCTCCGCAGGACGCCTCACCGCACTCTACTCGACCTCACCAAGAGTATCCTCCGAACACTAAGATTCCCCATTACTACCACCACAAGTTGAGGAAGTTACCTCAAGACGCCCCAAGTATTACTCCACCACGTGGTCGCTAATCCTAAAGGAACCCCAGAATGGGAGAAGACGCAATTTAAACATCTACGGAGAATCCGACCCGTCATCATCTATCTCAATTATTTTTTCTTTCCCTCGACATCTCAAACACTCTACTCACAACAACGCCCAAGGAAAACGAAACGAAAGAAGAAGACAACAGCAGTAAATCGTAGTCGAAAGAGGAAATGATACTGCGACACACCGCAGGATCACACGATTCGACGAAGAAGAGTTGGAAGCAGAAAAATTCCGGAAAAGAGAGAAGTTCAATTTAGGTAATCACGGCCCCAAACAAGTAAGTGGCACTCTCTTTATAACAATAAGATAAAGACGCGTCCCGAGGGACTTGTAAATCACGCTTTTAAAATTCAAACGAATGGATAGATTAGTGCCACCTCACCAGCATTTAATTGTGGCACAACTCTTCGAGGAGATGATCGGCCATTGAAGGGGCCAAGTGGGCTACACGCTATCTCAGCAAGCAGATAGATTATATCGTGGGCCGGGCTACACGCCATCTCGACAAGCAGACAGATTACACCGCGGGCCGGGCAGAAGTACCAAGTTTCTAGTATTAGTCTATTTCATTACAAATACCAGAAACTGGGGGACTGGTGTTGTGGATGAGTAACGACCAGGCCAGCTCCACGAGAAATTCCTGCTCTTTACAGGAATGGATCCCTGGGCACCGTCTCAGCGAACCCAGAAGTTCCTGCTCGACCTATTCTCCACGAGATATCTGCTCGTCCCATCAAAGATTCTTCACCAGGATGCCTTGGCGAGCAGAGATCTCCTACTCAGTACCGAACGGGGTCATTTCGGGAGCAGAAGCGGCAGATTCACTCCACAACAACTACCAGAACGCGCATATTGCGGTAAGATCCAGAGCCGCGAGGCCTGTCACGACCCCCACCCTCCGGAACTCCAGGCACGAACCTCTCAAACTGCCACGTCCGTCATCAACCGCTTACACACCCATGACGCGCGCTAAGCGGAAAGTGGAAAACGTGAAGAGTCGAAACTGAATCCGCCAGAAGCCTATAAATAGCGCAATCAAAGAAGGTAAAAAGTGTTGGACAAAAAAGCACAGAAAGGAGATCTAAGGGAGAGTCTGATTTTTCTTTGAGCATTAATTTTTTTAAAACCACGGGATTTGTGGTAAAGGTTTTCCGAGAGACCCAAATCGCTGACTTGAGCGTCGGAGGGTTTACGCCGGGAAAACCGCCCGGCGCACTCTGACCGGTACTTGTGTACGCAGGAAATTGAAGAAGAAGGGAACGGACATTTCTGCTCGAGATAGCAGAGGAATCTAACGAAGAGGCGACTAGGAAGTAGAGCTGGTTGATCAAGCGAGGAGGAGATACCGTTGTTGCCGAGCAGACCAATTCGCGCATCAACAGCATCAGCTCTTTGGCCGTCGCTCCTTTGAGCTTCTTGATTTTCATCTTATCTATGTACCCATTAATTTCGGTACAGTAGCTCACAAGTTTGCTGATCATTTTGAACTCGTGCGCCACTTTATTTTGCAGTACAATCCACATGTACCCCGTGCTCTCCACGTAGCCGACTTCGACAACGTTTCTGTGACCTCCTGTAAATACATTGCTTCAGGCTTTTTTTTTTTAAGTATAAAAGAAAAAAATAAAGCCGGTTGATTTGCTATAGTCTCCATTAGTTGTATGTATAACTTTTTAAAATTAAAGTTTTGATTATGAAATAAAAGTTGATAATAGCTTTCAACAACATATTAAAGATTATGTGGACTTTTAATTGAACACTTCACAGTTTTATAAAGAACTTTAGGTCCGTTTGAAATTGAGATGTGTTTGATAAACACCAGTACACCACCTGCTATAGATTAGACAGTAAGTTGATTTAATTTCACTTGTATAGTAAAAAATTTACTATATCTTTACTTATTTTATCAAAAATTATTATTTAAAAATTATATTTTATATATACTATTAATTATAATTTTATAGGTACAGCTTTTTATTATATAACTACAGTTTTTTTTTTTTTTCATTACAACTGTGCCTTAAAATCTAAGCCAACTAAATACCAAAAGCTTATAGGGGTGGGCAAAATCGGGTTCGGATCGGGTTCGGATCAACCCGATCGGATTTCGGGTTGATCGGGTTGGAGAGAAACTCATCCGAACTCGACCCGAATTTTAGATCGGATCGGATCGGGTTGTATTCGGGTCGGATCGGATCGGATCTAAAATTCGGATTAATTTCGGGTCAATTCGGGTTAAGGACAAAAAAGAGTTATTTTTGTTAATTTTGGGTTGTTTAATAATTATTTAATAATTACAAGATCACTTTTATGCAATTAGTTCATTTTAGTCCATTTCCACTTTCCAGTTTCTACTTTCCAGTACGTGATAAAAAATATATATATATAAAGTTATAAACTGAAATAGAATTGAAAAAGTTGTGAGCTTGGAGGAGGACTTGGTGTCGTGAATCTCAGTCTCGGTCTCGTTGGAAGAACAACCATGGATCGCTTCGCGCGGGTCAAGCGGCAGTCGATAGATCAAGCGGCAACTGGTTTCATCGATGGCTTCACGGGTTTCGTCGGTGGCTACCGGAAGAGCAGATCCGATCGAAGTGAAATGGAGCAATCATCGATGCAGCAGCAAGCAGATCCTGTCGTCAGTGCACTAGTGCAGCAGATCTGGTCGAGTGGTGTGCTGCCGCTAGCCCGCTGCTGTGCTGACCTGTGTTGTTGCTTGTAGTTGTTTGTGTGAGTCGTGAGAAAGAAAAGAAGGAATATTGCTTGTAGTTGTTTGTGTGAGTCGTGAGAAAGAAGAGAAGGAACAGAGTGAACAAAGTGGACTCCTAAACTTTGTTTTTGTGATTTGCTTTTGTCTTCTGTTTTCTAAAGTGTTGGTGTGAGGCTGTGAGTCATGGTGTATTGGTGTTCGTATTTGTTCTGTTTAGCTACTTAGGTTTTTTTTTTTTTTTTTTTTAGAGCAACCCGATCGGGTTTCCAGGTCGGATCGGGTTTCGTCCGATCCGATCACAATCCGATCGGGTTTCAAAGATGTTATCCGATCGGGTTTTATTCATAATCTGATCCGATCCGAACCCGAAATTTTTCGAGTCGGATCGGGTCGAATCGGGTCGGATCGGTTATTTTGCCCACCCCTAAAAGCTTAGTCTATGCTGTTGGTTTTGGAGAGAGTGCCCATTAGCTAGTCGCGCTACCTTGCATTTTGCGTGAAGAATCATCACGAACAGGGATAAGGAGCAAACAGATGTTAATGCAAGTGAAGACCTGTAACTAACCGTCTAACCCTTTAATACCAAAATTGCTATCCGTGTAGGGTAGGAGCCATTGTTATACATATAAACTCTCTCTGGACACTTTCAGTTACTTGTTCATACCTCAGTAACCAACAAATTGCCCACACGTCAAATTAACAGACATTGTGTAGATACGCACTTAAAACTTAAAAGACTGTTATCATTGCCTTTTAGATATTTAAGCCTGGTGATGCACATATTTAATTATCATTTCAAATTTATCAGATAGCTCAGTGGACTAACACATGCCCATAAAATCAAAACAAGTCCTATTCTGTCAACACATTCCTCGGAAACATACTGTTATTCCACCAAATTCAAAAACCAGAAAGCATATTCTCATGTCTTCTTCAGCGAAACCGGACATAGTGCAACACTCGCCCAGCAAACTAAATAAATAAGCGGCAACTCACACGATTAAGCAAAGTCTCCACCTCCAATATCCCTAGGGGGAATTATTTTTTGGGCTAGAAACGAAAAGTTAAGGATTCACCAGGACTCAATTGCTACCCTGACGCAACTCTGGGCGCACAAAATCTGCATCTGGTGGCACTGAAATGTCAACAGTTGGTCTCAACTGAGCACAGACTTCAATGGCTCCATGGACTGGATCAGAAAGCAAGTTGCTGATGAGATCCCCATTGATGGGGGCATCATTGTCCACTGCCACCAAGGCTTGTTGTGTCAGGATGTAATCAAAACGAGGGGCCCATTTCCTTGATCCCAAACGGGCTGTGGTAGAGCAGTTGTCCACCATAAATGAAACTCCACGAGCATGCATGAATGGATTCAATGAATCCACTGACTCAATCACACTTTCATTGATGATCTCAGAATAGGAGTGCCCTTTCTTCCTCAGGATCTCAATCTGGAATTTTTAAATCCAAAGAGAAAGGTATCACAAAATCGATGTAAGCGAAGGATTTCAGTCTACAAACTTTATATCCCACAAGAATCACTCCAAAAAGTTCAGTATTTAAAGATTTGGTGAAACCACGCTGTTCAAGCAACCAGAGGGGATGATAAATACTTGAAATATTAAAAATGATATAAACTGATTTTCCTCTTTCAAGACTCAAGTTAAAGAATTATTTCATTGCACAGGGCAGATCACCATCACACTTCTGTTCAGGTACCTTAAAATTGACATACCATTTACTCAAAAAGAAGGAAGCTTCGTACCTGGGCCATCATCAGAGCCACATAGACACCTGCTGTGAATGGGTGTAATGGGCCTAAGTCACCTGCTGGACGTGTTGATCGGACTCGCTCACCAACTTTCCACATGCGAGTCTGATCAATTTTTCCCATAGGGAAAGCTGGTAGACCTTCCTTTTCCTGTAAACAAAAGGTATAACCAAAATCACTCACATGATTATTACTTGGCCTAAATTAATAATGACTTCAAGAGCAGACTGAATTAAAAAACCTTGAAATAAACATAAGATATTCAATTTTCTAAATTCCAAGACGATATGAACTTACATAAAACCGACGTCCAGCCAAGACAACACTGCGGATCTCACTGCCAGCAGCCACATCTTCATAGCACTCATATAAGATTTCCATGCACGGATGATATGAGGCACTATAAGCTTTCTCGAATTCCTTTTTGTCTTCTCCAGAGAAGGAATTGTAGACAGCCAACATACCCTTTTAGCAGAAGATAGAAAATTGGAAAAGATTAAACCATGGAAGCAGACCTCCATTGAAGAAATAAAATAGCAGGTGTGCATGTACAGATAAACACAGATAGATAAACATGTGGTGAAAATGAATTCATAATTTAATCCCTGGCTACCTGAGTTGAGATGATCTTTGATATAATTCCTGTAATGCACTCCACGGTATTCTTGTAAGCCAGATCCTCACTCATTCCATTTTCAGTGAACCTTCTAAACAAGGATTCCACAATTCCATGAACAGCACCAAGTAGAATACCTAGAAATCATAGAATGAGAAGTCAGAGAACTAAGGTTTAAGTTCACTACAAAATTATAGATGCGGGGAAGCACTCACCACGCTCCCCAAAGATGTCACTCCTGTACTCCTGCTCTAATGTAGTGGCAAATGTGAAAGGAGAGCCAAGGGCAACTGACCATCCTAGGGCGACATTGGTAGCTCTTCCATCAACATCCTACACACATGAACAATATTCAGTGATCAGAAAGTCCATTGAATCGATTTGGTTATTACAAGAGACCAATACACAAGTGAAATAGAGGTTCAGAGAGCACCTGGTGGACAGCAAAACTGGAATTAATTCCAGCACCATTAATTTCTTTGCCTTGAACATAGAGTCTCCTCACAGATGGACCCATTCCCTTGGGACACACAGCAATCACACTGATATTCTTTGGGAAATCAAGTCCCATTGACTGCAAATGCCCAAGAAGAAACCCATGGGAAAGTCCAAGGATGCTGTTTGGTTTCATGCAAGAGAATATCTTCTCATAATTATCTGCCTGGAGCATAAGACTCAAATCAGTACCTCTGAAAATGATAAAGGCAAACAAAACAGCCCATATCTAGAGCACAACTGTGGAACCATCCAATGAAACCCCACAATCTACATCTGATCCCTCTAAAATATTAAGGAATGATGGAAATTTCCTTCAAACAGTTGTGGGATTTACTTTAGATCCAAATGAAAAACAAGAACAAAAACATATATGAAATGCCAAATCTTATAAGCCCATCAAAATCAACCAACATTTTATGTAGTACACAATTCAAGTGTATGCTGAGCCAACCTGAGCAGCATCAGAAATCAATAATAACACAAGATCACTGCTTGAAATAGTTTCATATATATCCCCCAAAGTTCCATTCTCTTCAGTAAAACCAGCAGCGCGAGCTTCAGCAAAAGAACGAGAGCCCTTCCTAAGCCCAACCTATACAATATAAATGAAGCAACGAGCAAGGACAACATAGTCAATCACCACAAATTGATCAACACATACAAAATTAATTATAAAATAAAAAATCCAACTCAGTTGAAAGAAACGAAAAAATAAATGAAAATGACCTTGACAACAATATCAGATTTAGCTTCAGTAAGAGAATCCCTCAAATTCTGAGCTTGGGCAGGCCCCTGAACAAAAGAAGAATGTAAGCTGTGTATACTGCAGTTAAGTGAGAAAACCACGTTTCATCAGATCAAGCACTACTAACACACATCATAAATATTCGTGGATAAAAGGAGTGGAGTGAAAAATAGAACGGTGAGAAAGAATATACCTGGGAACCCCAGCCAATCACCCCAATCTGGTTAATCCCGTTGAATGCGTCCGGCAACAACTTAAACAAATCCCTTCCTCCTCTCACAATGTACTACAAACATTTTCCAAATTAATAAACAAAAAAAATGTATAATAATAACAAAACGACATGCGTTACACCAAAAAAAAAAAAAAAACCTCATCGCGGTCAGCCAGGGATATCGTGTCCTTCTTAAAGACAGATGTCTCAAAATCCAGTAAGAAAGGTGTCATGCGAGCTGTTTCGGACGCCATCCGAGTTCCGAGAGCTGAGCCCCTGCCTATGGTAGTTTTGAGAGCTCTCAAGGACTTAGCGGTGGATGAGAAAGACGCTAGATCGAGATGCTTGAGTGCTCCTTTTAGAGTTTCGGACGATGGCAATCGACTAAATTTGGGGATCGGGCGACTAAATGGTAAAGTAGCCGCTGCCATTTTTTTTTTGACACACCTAGCAATGTTAAGTTAGCTTTTATATTGGAGCAGGGGAGAATTGTGTGGATATACCCATTTTAAATAGCATTCATATTCTCAACACACTGAGCAAAGAACAGATTAGCATGAAACAGAACTAAATCTTCACAAACTCATAACCCCACACAACCAAATTTGTAATTAATGCAACAAATTGTAGCAAATTGCCTTCAGAAATTGATTACGGCAGCCGTCGAAGACGAGACAACGGCAGCTGTGGAGCGACCCACGGCGACTGTGAACTGGAGGGGAATTAGGGAGTGAAGCCGCAAATCAATTTTCTAAGAGAGCCAAAAGAGTGAGGCGCCGTGGGGGAGCGAGACGCAGTCGACCGGGAGGAAGAGAGAGCCGACACTGCGAGCGGAGCATGGTGAGATCTGTTTGGGATGGAGAAAGCGAATAAGTTTGGAAGACTGCATATGTGTTTGTGAAAATTTGACTACAGCGATAATTTATATTGAGCACAAAAAGCACCGTTTTGTGCTCGGTGCGGTTCTCAATGTGGTTAGAATTTATAAGTAATTATAAAATATTATAACATAAAATTCAAATTTTTTACTAGATTTTTTAGGCCTGGCCCGGGTACTGCAAAAGTATGCCCAAACCGGATCACAGCTTTGCCATAACCATTTTGGAGGCTGAATAGTTGTTAGAACCAGATGAGTTCTGGGAAATATTAACATCTCACACAGACAATAGAGCTTAATATATATGTATATGATTCTTATGTTGTAGTTATTGATCCTTTCTTTTACAACATTAACGTCCAATATCTCTTAATGAGACCATGAATTAAAATTTTATTCCTCACCTTTATTTTAACACCATTTCATTCCTAAAGCTGAGACCAATATTATATTTGCTTATGGTTTAAAGGTGAGCTTTTGGCATATCTGTGTATTAAAAATTTTCTTGAAAAATAATTACAGTTCATATTAGTTGACCTATAGCTTATGAATATCTCCCAATTCCTTTAACTTAGGATATATTCTAAACTTATGCTGATAATTAAAGATAATACCTTTTAATTCTTTATGTTTATTAATTTATCTACCATTGTATTTGATGTTCCAAATAATATATATATATATATATATCAATGAATTTACTAATCATGGATTCCTATTTTAAATAGCATTCATATTCTCAACACACTGAGCAAAGAACAGATCAGCATGAAACAGAACTAAATCTTCACAAACTCATAACCCCACACAACCAAATTTGTAATTAATGCAACAAATTGAAGCAAATTACCTTCAGAATTTGATTACGGCAGCCGTCGAAGACGAGACAACGGCAGCTGTGGAGAGACCCACGGAGACCCACGGCGACTGTGAACTTGAGGGGAATTAGGGAGTGAAGCCGCAAATCAATTTTCTAAGAGAGCTAAAAGAGAGAGGCGCCGTGGGGGAGCGAGACGCAGTCGACCGGGGAGGAAGAGAGAGCCAACAGTGAGAGCGGAGCGAGGGGAAAGCGAGTAAGTTTGGAAGACTGCGTGTGTGTTTGTGATATTTTCACTACACTGATAATTTATATTGATCACAAAACGCACCGTTATGTGCTCAGTGTGGTTCTCAACGTTCTTGCCCCTTTTTGTTCAATCTGTTTATGCCCTTGATTGATGTTTCTTCTTCTGGCAAAATTTATTTTATTAATAGTGAGACGGATCTTCAAGAAGAGTTGGCATTGTGTCGATAGGATTATCTGGGAGATCGATCGATTGTAAATATCAATAGATCTCTGATTGTAATATATCAGTGTATCAAAAAAAAAAAATCACAAACGGGTCGCAACTGTTGCTTTTATTATTTTATGAATTCTTTTTTGGGTGGTTTGTGTAGTCTTATGAACATTTGTTTTTGGCATAAATGCATCTGGGTTGCTATGTTTGATTGTTAATTGGACTTGATCTGTAATTTTATGTTTTTTTTTTTGAATTTTTGATCTAGTTTAATAGTATTAGATCATCATCACCTAAAATTAGTATATTTAATCAGTTAAAGAAATTCTTTTGACATGACCTTTATAAAACCTTTGTTAACATACATGTTTTCATATTGTTGATTTTGATGATAACAAATAAAATTAAGAATGATTAAGTTTTTAAAAGCTCAAATTATTTTTTATACATTTTAAATAAATTATTATTTTATAGTATTTTTATATAGGGCACAAAAGAATGGGAAATGTGAATGGAGCGATGAAGAAGAAGCCACTGACTAATAGCATCGATGGCATTTGAAAGATTCGACACCGACATCTTCATGCGGTGATCCACTTTTTTTTCAAGACGGTCATATTGACTAGTCAAATGGTGATCCGACATCATGCAGATAATCTGTAACTGCTAGTTTTCAGCTCTAACTATAAATAAGCTCAATCAAATTCAAAGAATAATAATTCCAACGATAATCATTGAGCATACAAACTTTCATTGAGCTTTAAATTCTTATATTCATCTCATTTATTCACACATTGAGCTTTCATTTGTAATCAAACACATTGTGTGAGAGAAAAATCATTTGTAATATTTATCCTTGAGAGGTTGTAAGTGTTGGGATACACTTGGGTTAAGAGATTTGGGATAATCTCATGTTGTGAAGGTCTATTGACACAATTTAAGTCAATTCACAGAAAGCATGATGGGAAATTTGCTTGTGGGCGTGCATAGAACCACGTAAAATCCTTGCTTTTATTATTATTGTGCTTTTATTGAATTTATTGTTTTCAATTTTATTAAGGCATTAAATTGGATTGTTATGTGGTTTTGTTAAGATAAATTTAAAAAACCAATTTACCCCCCTCTTGGGTTGCACACTTGTATTTCAACCTTTTATGTGATACTTTGCTTAGAAAAGTATTTGGATTTTTGTTTTTGTTATTTATCTTTTAAAATTACTAGAAATAAGTTATTTGAAGTATGATATTTTGTGAAATGTTAAAAGCTATGATTTGGTTATAGTTCTGTTTTTGCTTACATATGTTTGCGTCTGTTGGCATTCATTTTTTATTTTTTTTATTTTTTTTATTTTTTATTTTTTTATTTTTTTGCATTTGAAGTTTGCATATATGGTGTGTATTAAGATTTTCAAGTTGTTCTTCAAACATATTCTAGGTAGTTTGATATATCACGCGTGTCTGTGAATTCTTTAGATGAGGCAATTGTTTTTTGCCTTAGCTACTACATTGTTAAGTTCTTCACCACATAGAATTCCCTAATTTTCTTTTGCTAATCCAATAATTGCAGCTTCATTCTAAGGTTTTTCATTTTCTATAAAGCATGTATTGCTTCATTAACCCTCCTCTAAAATCAAACCAAACGTGACTTATATTTGATTTTTATCCTAGAAAAATAGAATACATCATTTTCTTTTTCTCTTTATGTTTTTTTTTTTTTAATTACATGAGACTAATGCTCATATTACAACTCATATTTATGAGATTTACAACTACTGAGACCTGTTTACATCAATTTTGATATGGCACCACTTAGATTTTAAACACTCTCAAATATTCGAGGGACGTCAAACTCCCATATTAGGAGAAAGACTGCCAGTTATAGCCAGGAAGGAAATATAAATTAAACTCCCACGTCATGGAGTAAACCACTTCACATCATGAGGAGTCCTAGCTTGAAAAGTGGTTCTTTTTCTCTTTATGTTGCTAATATGTATTTGATTCATTCCAATCTTACAGATCATTTTTGGATGCCGAATCAGCATACAATGCTTACAATTGTGAGAGGAAAATGAACAACTAATTGCCTAGTTCAGTTATGCTTGAAGTTGGGAAGACTAACGTAGAAAATATGTGATAAGGGTGTGCAAATTGAAAAATCAAAACTTTAAGTTGTTTGAATTTATGGATTATTTGTTCCATTGTGTTGTACATTTTAAGAATAGCAATTTCGTTATGTAATTTGTTTAAGTGAATAATTATACCTGATTTTATTTTAATTTTTGTTAATTTGGCATTTCTACATGAACTACTCTTATTGTTGTAATGGCTATTGACATACTCAACCTTTGAATATATAGATAAAAAACCTTCAAAATATCTCCACCATTTAGCATTAGAGTGATATCATCCAACTAACTAATACACAAAACACAAATAAAATTATACAACAAAAAAGTAAGTTAATGATTAATCTATTAAGTCTACTTCAAACTTCTCCCTCATTATCATTTTGTTGAAATAGCAATTGTTGAAAACTCCCTTGGTGAGAACCTCTATAGGGTATCCAAGATGAAGAATAAGGCAACATAGACAGATGCGATGGGAGTGATGGAAATTGTTAGTTTGCACAAAATAAGAACCATATACATTCTAGAAAATGCAAAATTAACTAAGCATAAACAAAGAAATTAGATTATAACTTACAATGAAAGAATCAAAAGGAAACGATGAATAAATATCACATTCTTGTGACCGGTATGCGTATACAGGTTCCTAAAAAAATACAATAATTTTGAACAACCCATTTTCCATCTTCATTTGAAGTTTGTTGGGAAAATATGCTTTTTAAAAAAAAACTTTTCAAGTTGTTCTTCAAACATATTCTAGGTAGTTTGATATATCAGAATCGTCTGAAAATCCAATTTGGATTTTTTTTGATTTAAGCTCTACATTGATCACGATCCGTCACCAGAATTCTAATTTTCTTTGCTAATCCAATAAACGATCTTCTAAGGTTTTCATTGATCTTGACGCTTCATTATCACTACTAAAATCAAACCAAACGTGACTTATATTTGATTTTTATCTCAAGAAAAATAGAAAATCTTTTCTATGTTTTTTTAATTACATGTAAAAACTTTTTCTCACACATATTTATAGTGTTTTTTTCCTCCTGTATCAATAGAATGACTTTTATATCTCTCTCATACGAGGAATCCAAAATTCCCTATTGTAATTCCTTCTTTCCTTTTTAGTAAAGGAATATAAATTAAAATCATACAAAGTATATTAATAGAGCCTCCCACTAAAAGATATAATTATGTTTTGACCCAAATTGCTAGTTATCTCTTTATTAATATGTATTTGATTCAATTAAGTAACAGGATCATTTTTGGAACATGCGAATAGTGTACAACAATTACAATTGTAATTAAACAAACTAATCATTTAATTCCAATTCTACTTCAGTTATAAGATTGGGAAGACTAATTGTATGTGAATAAAAATTCGTCCAAATTGAAAATTCTTTCTTTTCGCTTTTTTATGACATCGTTAATTAAATCGATATCTCATTGTTGTACGATTTAATTACATCTTATTCCTTGATACTAATTTGTTTAAGTGAATAATTATACATGATTTTATTTTAATTTTTGTTAATTTGGCATTTGATCATGAAAACCCATTGTTGAGATGGCTATTGACATACTCAACCTATTGTTAATCTATAGATAATACTCATAATATGCTCCACCATTTAGCATTTTGAGTGTATCATCCATTAACTAACTAGAATACACAATTATAATCATGAAATCATAATTAACTCAAGATTAAGATTATAGTAAAATCAATTCTCCTCATTATCATTTAATAATAGCAATTGTTAATTAAACTCCTTGGTGAGAACTCATATATCCAAGATGAATAAGGCAAATTCATACATGATTAAGACAAATCATGGGAGTGATGAATTTACTGCACAAAATAAAGAACCTTTATTTATCAATTCTGAAAACTTAATTTATTTAATCTAAGATAAACAAAGAATTAGATTATAATCACATGAAAGAATCACATAAATATGAATAAATATCACATGGACTTTATTCAATATATTCATGCAATTAAAATATCTCAAATATTTTATTAATGAGAAAATAAATTAATATGCTTTAAAAGAGCATATTATCCCAACAGAGACATCCTCCAAATATCGCTTCGCAACCAATTCTCACACGAGGTTGTGCCTTCAATACATTAGAAGATTGACTTTTAAGCTTCTACATATGCCCACATGAAAATATCTCATATTTCACAATCTCATTGGATCCTTTCTAAGTAGTTCGTCGCTTCATTGGCAACCCCTATTGTTTACCAAAACCTTTGTAATAATCATACATCTTATCAAGATTATCAAACAATATCCCAAACTTTGGCTCATACTTTTTTGGATTCACATCCACAGCATTATCAATTTCATCATTATTTCCATCTAAATTGTTGTCATTTGATTCTTCCAAATCTACAACTTCGTAATTTTTTTCCGAATCTGTCATTTCTATACCATGAAAAATAAATTGTATTAACCATCTATAATTCAAAAAAAATCAACATTTCAAAAATAAATTGAAGTAGCAACTGTTTAATAACTGTGTATTAAATTCTTTTTTGAGAAATAATTACAGTTCATATTAGTTGACCTATAGCTTATGAATATCTCCCAATACCTTTAACGATATATCCTAAACTTATGCTGATAATTAAAATATAATGCTTTTTAATTCTTTATGTTTATTAATTTATCTATCATTGTATTTGATGTTCCAAATATATATATACTTGTTTATGAATTTACTAATCATGGATTCCAACTTTGTTAGTGATTAAGTGCTGGGACGCACATATGATATACATTCGAACTCCTATTCCGTGTAATTATTAGTCAACCTCAATCTCATATAGATCCGGTGACGTACGACACTTGTAACTCTCCGAATTTCCACATGTGAAAGAAGGAAAAATTTCATGACCAAGCACTGCCCGTCAGCTTCTTCAACAATTTAGGATCACTGGTGGTGGATGGAAAATTCTAATATTCTTCATTTGCCTGGAGAAATTGGACAATTAATATGTATCATTTTTGTTCTTGAACCTTTTTTTTCCCCTCATTATTGAGAATAAGTAATTATTTGGTATAACTTATCTAATGGTATAAGTGTTTATTTAATTTCATAAGTTTTAATTAAAATTTTTGTTATTGTTATTATTATTTTTTTAGTAGAGCATTTGAGGATTAAATAAGTTATTTTACTTCTAGTAGTAAAAATTTAAATTTTAAGTTTTTGGGCGTAGAGGTCAAAATTTTTTTTTAAATATTAAAATCTCTAAAATATCATTTACTTATTCAACAATTTCATTTCATTCTTTTCATAATATAACTTTAAAAAAAATTGTCTATTAAAGTAATTTTATAAATTTTAATAAAAGCTCTCGTGGGCAACCAAATGACTAAAATTTTTCAAGTTAAAACTTTTTTTATAAAAGTTCTACTAACAAAAATTCTATTTAAATAAATTTTGTTTGTAAAGCTATACCAAACTGAGCCTAAGAAACTTTGATGGTCTGTGAAATTTTTAGCTTTGTGGGATTGGCGAGTAGTGTTTTCTTCAACACTCAACAGGATTTCCATTATGGAGTGCTTGTGTGTCTAAGTTTCATACTGGTTGGATATTTCCTGGAAACAACCTGATGCATCATTGTAAGATTGAATAAAGACAAAAGAGAAAATACCATACTCACCATCCCCCATCAATCGTCGGCTAGAAACAGCATAGATAGTTCATAAACATCGAAAACTTTGAATGAAGTCACTCCTGTCAATATCGAAGGGCCGAAGTTACAAGTCTATGATCGCCAATATGTTCACATTATCTGGTCAGGTCATTTCCTGACCTCTTTATATGAGATAATCATAAGTCTTCCACCAATATGAGCGTTTTCTATACTGTTCGTTTTGTTAGGTCATGAGCCTCGATCACGTTTGAGTCAACGTCATTTTGTGAATTTTCATCTAGCAGAACACATAGCACACGTAGAATATGATACACAGCTTAACAACTTGTAGTCCATTAAATTTATAGCGGTGATTAAGCCACAAATGATGTCAAATGGAAAGCTCCAGTTGTGAAATGAAAGTTAATAGTTGGTTTTTGGTATTTGGTATGTATGATTAAGCCACAACTGTGGGTAACTTTCAGACCATAGTTATAAGTGTTTACAAAACAGTTGTTTGACTGAGACCCCAAATGGCGCCACAGTTTTATCTACCTAACATTGAATTAGAATTTTTGTGGAGATAAATAGTTGAAGTGGGATTTTCAGATATTTGAGCGAAGGGTTGATTTCGGGGAAAGTCAGCTCCGGCACGAAACCAAATTTTCTTTGCCGTCAGTTCAGGCATGACGTGGGAAGCCATGAAGCAAGTTATTTAAGCAAAGTCAATGAAGTCAAGTCACCGGTGTTAGTGGAGTAGAGCCTTCAAAATTAGACCTCTGCACTTTGACAAGCTCTATATATAAAGGAATAAAAAAATATTAAAGGGCAAGCTCAGGAGATTGCCTCTCATTTAAGTACAAGAATGTGCCGCTCAACTTACTCCCCTTACATTATTCTTTTATGCATCACGCTGATACAAGTCCCACATTTTGCCACTTCCCTTTCAAATGCCTTTCAGGAGAGAGATCGTGTTGCATTGCAGGCTTTCAAATTAATGATTACTCAAGACCCTGAAGGAGTCCTGAACTCGTGGAATGATTCTCGCCATTTCTGCCATTGGGAGGGCATTACTTGCAGTCCAAGGCATAGGAGAGTGACCGTCCTGGACCTGAAGTCAAAAGGGTTGATTGGCTCATTGTCTCCTCAGATTGGCAACCTCAGCTTCCTGAGGGAGATCCATCTTAGCAACAACACCATCCAAGGCAAAATCCCTGGTGAGATCGGGCGTCTGCTCAGGTTAGAAGGTCTGTATCTGTCCCATAACTCCCTGGTAGGAGAAATTCCAGGCAACTTATCTTACTGTTCTAGGCTCGCAGGCTTGTATTTAGGATACAACAAGTTAAGAGGAAGTATTCCTTTAGAATTTGTCTCTCTATACAATCTCCAAGAGCTAGCCATAAACGTAAACAATTTGACAGGAGGCATCCCACATTTTCTCGGGAACATTACCTCCCTGGAAGCTATATCTCTAGCTTACAATTCCCTTGGGGGAAATATTCCAAGTTCATTGGGTCAATTGAAAGAGTTAAAGTCTCTTGGACTCGGTGGAAACAACCTTGGCGGTACAATCCCTCCCTCCATTTACAATCTTTCCTTGCTTGCTATTTTCTCTGTTTCTCAGAATCAACTTCATGGAAGTCTTCCGCCAAGTTTAGGTCTTACTCTGTCTAATCTCCAATTCTTCCAATTCTCAAAAAACTTTTTCAGTGGATCCATTCCATTATCTTTTTCCAATGCTTCAAAGCTCCAATATCTTGAAATTTTGGGTAATAATTTTTTCGGAAAACTTTCAGTTAATTTTGGAGACATGAAAAATCTTGAATACCTAAACGTAGCCATAAATAATTTAGGAAGTGGGGAAAGTGATGAGATGAATTTTATACAATCTTTGGCCAAATGTAGCAATTTGAACTTTCTAAATTTAGTTGGAAATCAATTTAAAGGAGCATTGCCTCATTCTATAGGTAACCTGTCTAGTCAACTTGAACGCTTGTTCATTGGTGGTAATCAGTTATCAGGAAGCATACCTTCGGAAATAGGTAAACTTGTTAGCTTATATTTAATAGAGATGGATCATAACCAATTTGAAGGAAAAATTCCCGAAGAAATGAGTCGCCTTCAGAACTTACAATTTCTGGATATGAGGCACAACCAACTCTCAGGGGAAATTCCTTCTTCTTTTGGTAACTTGTCATCACTAGTTGAACTTCAATTGAATAATAACAATTTATCAGGAGTCATCCCTTCTAGTCTAGGAAATTTAAAACAATTGGAACTTTTGCACTTGTTCCAAAATGACCTCAGTGGAGCTATCCCAGAAGAAATTTTCAATATATCTCATATGTCAGATTCACTGAATTTTGCCGGAAACCAATTGGTTGGATCCATACCTCCAAAGATTGGTAATCTGAAAGTTCTGAGGATGTTTGTTGTGTCTAGCAATAACTTGTCTGGTGAAATTCCAAGCGAAATTGGTTCTTGTTTTTATCTTCAAGAGATTCATATGGCGGAAAATTTCTTTCGTGGATCCATTCCATCATCCCTGGGTTCTTTGAAAGACCTGCGAAAGGTTGATCTTTCTCAGAATAATTTGTCAGGGAAAATTCCAATATCCCTCGAACGTCTTCCTTTGGAGTACCTAAACTTATCCTTCAATGATTTAGAAGGCCAAGTACCAACGAAAGGAATTTTTGTAAATGCTAGTGCTATATCAGTTTCTGGTAATAGTAATAGACTTTGTGGGGGCATACCTGAATTGGAACTGCCCAAATGCCCCAAGAACAATTCAAGGAATCATAAGATCTCTCGAGGGGTACAGAAAGTAATCATCTCAACTTGCAGTGTCTTTTCAGGGTTACTCCTGGTGTCGTTTTTCATTTTCTACTGGCTGAGAAGGAGGGGAGGATTAGGCAAAGAACCTTCGGAACCCACACTGAGAAGAGCACTACGAAAAGTGTCTTACGAAAGTCTCCTGAAAGCAACTGATAGGTTTTCTGCAACACACTTGATTGGTATTGGCAGCTTTGGCTCTGTGTATAAAGGAATATTCGACCAAGATGGAACTATTGTTGCAATCAAAGTGCTTAACCTTCAACTTCGAGGAGCTTCGAAGAGTTTCGCGGCTGAGTGCAGAGCCCTGAGAAATATCCGTCACAGGAATCTTGTCAGGGTCTTAACTTCATGCTCAAGTATTGATTTTCAAGGTAACGACTTCAAAGCTCTTGTTTACGAGTACATGCCAAATGGGAGTCTCGAAAAATGGTTGCATCCAGATGCGACTCCACAAACAGATGAAGAAAATGACGAGATTCGAGATCTTACCCTTCTTGAGAGAATAAGCATTGCAATCGATGTGGCATCTGCACTAGACTATCTTCATCACCACTGCCAAGAGCCAATAATGCATTGCGATCTAAAGCCAAGCAATATCCTTCTCGACAATAACTTGACTGCTCATGTTGGCGATTTCGGGCTAGCAAGATTACGTCAAGAAGTCTCAAATAATCAGAGCAGCTCTGTTGGAGTACGAGGAACAATTGGCTATGCAGCCCCAGGTGATTATTTTCAAATCCGTTGAGTTGCTTTTGCACATTTACAACTCTTAATTTCTTCTTAAAAAGTACTATAGTTCTTGATGTAATTTTTTTTTAATGGCAGAGTATGGCCTAGGAAGTGAGGTGACAGCAAATGGAGATGTTTACAGTTATGGGATATTGTTGCTAGAAATGGTGACAGGAAAAAAACCCACAGACATTATGTTTGAAGGAGACTTGAATCTTCACAATTTTGCTAGAATGGCCTTGCCCGATCATGTGATGGATACTGTAGATTTAACACTTATAAATGATGATGAAGATTTAGATACTGCGCGTAACCAGAGGCTGCAGCAAGCAAGACTCAACTGTAAAATAGAATGTCTGAGTTCTATGGTTAAGATTGGAGTTGCATGTTCAATGGCATCGCCGCAAGATCGGATGAACATAACCAATGTTGTGCATGAGTTACAATCAGTCAAGAACAATCTTCTTGAACATGAAACTATGTTCAACAGGCAAAGAGGTAATTATTTTATGCATACTTTCTTTCTTGTAGTATCATTTTATACGATGATGTACAGAAAGGTTCATTATTACTATAATTCCTTTGTTTTTACATTTTTAATAATCACAGGGTAACAGAAGTCAAGGCTTCAGAGATGATGAGAAAGTAAAATTTGATAGGAAAGGAACGCGATCCCGTGAGAAAGACCTTCTTTTAGTTTCTGGGTTCAGTTGCATGTATTCAATCCGTCTCCAATAAAGCATTGATTTTGAGATTTTTTTATAGAGGCTTGATTTTCTTTTTTCTTTTTTTCCCATTTTGAAATGCATAAAAAGTAAATACGAGCACATATTTTATTTGTACTAACAGAGCGAATGCTCTGTGTACTAACCTGTATCAAGAGGTTCTCCATCGCAGCAATACTTGAAAATGAATCTTAATATTGTAAGTAAACTTGGATCACCACATGGCATCAACTTTTGCAAAAAATATTACAAAATAAAAGTTGCTAGGGATTGAGAAACAACGACAATCCCATTTCCATTAATGATCAGAAATTAACTTTATTCATGTTAAATTGATAGAGCACCAACGTACACCATCAACACATACAATGACAGTGATGTTCACTCTTGACTGGCTTGCAAATGCAGCCCTTGCACTCGGTGGTACAATACTTCCAGCATTTACCGGCATTGGGTTGGTCATCCTTGCCCGTAACACAGTTTCCAAGCTGAGGATGGTTTCTGCAACATTTTGAAGCGCTCACCTCATTGCAATCTGAATATATATATATATATGAAGGTTAGACTAAATCTCAGTATGTAACTTACATCAATAATATTAAAAAGGTTTCTATAATGAAGCAAATCTTTGAGATATTATGTGAGAATTAGAGCAAAAATTTTCATGTATTGAAACAAGAGAATAACTCTATATACACATATGAAACTTTAAGCACAAGCTGTGCTTTATGTGTGTTTTGACATAGAAGTAAAAGCAAAAAGTAACAATAAAAATAAAACTAGAAACTAAACGTACTGATGATGGTCAGCGAAAGGACTGCCAAAATAATGAAAGCGAAAATTTTAGTTTGAGATTGAGCCATATCTCCGATCTTATGAATGAACTAGTTGCATAAAAGATTGTTCAAAGTTTTTGTGTGATTTGATAAACTCGCATGGTCGTACACTATTTTATAGTGAGTTGTGTGACTTACAGTGAGCAGATTTCAGTAGCTCGTAAGGAGAAGATTTAATGCAGCAATGTAAAATAAGAAGGTGTTCATCAATCACCTAACGTATACCAATAAAATCTTTGTATTTACCTTAAAGACACGTTAATTCCCGTTATTTTGGCAACAGTGCATTTGATTTCAATGTTTTGGTCTTTGTTGTTTCTGACATTCACAGAATATTTACAATAAATCTAAGTTTATTCTTACCCTTTTGAATAGATATACTAATTAATTACGAGAATTCAGATCTTTTAACTTTTAATTAAAAACTAAATATGGCAGGTAATAAATAAGTTAAATATTGCAAATTTTCTGTACGATATGTATATATATGAATGCAAGGAGAAAATTGGATGGTTTTGTTTGTTTTGTATACACATTGGGTTATTTCAATTTCATGTAATATTAAAATCCAGTGATAAAAATTACATATGAAGGCATAAAGATTTTATTATAAAAGAATGTGCAACTGTTTGTCAATTGAGGTTCAAAGTTTTAGCTCACAATTGAGTACAGAATGAAACTGTGTACAAGCACTTACTTCCTCAGCTCCTCTAATTGAATTCTGCCAAAACTTGTAATCATTAAATTCTGCCAACCAGAGAAATTCATCACATTCGCATTTACCCACATCCAATTCTGCATTGTGCATCTAATAGAACAATTAGAAGCTACTAAATGCTAATGGATAATATAAGAAGACAACTTGCGAAAATTAAACCATCTATTGTTTAACATTTCAAAGTGCAGCAAGATCTATCCTTACTAGTTCTCAATTGTTAAGGGCACTCGTTCTTCGATTGCACAGGAAGCAATCAAATGGACTCGACTTGATATTTTTAGTACGTCGGAAGCAGAATTGAAGCATGTCATTTTATCTTGTAGTAATACTTTCTAAACCCCTTTAAAATCCTTATAAAATCTCACTTTTGTAATAAGGGTTCTCCTACGTTACAATTAACGTAGCATATGCCACTCACAGCAACAGTAGTTGTGGGATCCACCCACTACTATTGCTGTAAGTAACGGTACGTTAATTGTAACCTAGGGGGATCCTTGTAATAATAGTCTTATAAATGTTATTGTTAGACGAAGTTCCATGAAAGGACAACTAATGAATTCAACCAAATTAAAAATCTTATTACCTACCTCCTATTTTAAAATCATTTATAAACTCAAAATATATAGTGTTGAGATACTGAAAAGAATAAATTGCCTAGTAATAAGTCTTTTTTATGAAAGTATATGTTTCAAATTATTTTAAACTCTATTTCAAGATTTTGTCCTTTATTATAATTTTCACAAAGGTAGGCGCTAAAAATAACACGCTTTTGAGCCCTTAGAGTGCGATTATACCGCAAAAGGGGCAATGATATTGAACTTTGAGCTAAATTTTTAGATACATGCGGTTATTGGTGAAACTAGGCCATAGGAAAAAGAAAAAGGAAGTCGATTTGGTGGCCTGGAATAATTTTTAAAAATTTTACAATATATATATATATATATGAAAAATTAATAGAACTTGTCGGATTGATGTGAAATTGTTTAGGAAGTCCTATATAGCCCAAATTGGATTTTACTGATACAAACTCAAGTTTCTTTCCAGACCTAGTTTGAGCCAAGAATAAAAGTCTATATATAGCACATAGTTTTGAATCTTTGGATGCAGATTTTGCAGTTAAAAGGGAGGGAGATGGTTGTCGATTCTCAAGTTGGATTTCTACATGCACGTAGATATTGGTGAATCTAGGCCTCAGGAAAGTAAGAAAGAGTCGATTTGGCGGCCAGAAATAATTTTTATGAATTTTTAAAGTAATTTAAAAAAATTCCAAAAATTAGTAGAACTTGTCAGATTAATGTGAAAATCTTTAGGAGACCTTTCTATGGCCTAAATAGGATTTTGGTAGAAAAAAACTCAATTCTTTTTTTTTTTTGGTTTTTTTTTTTTTTTTTTGTTGGGGCCTAGTTTGGTCAAGAACCATAGGCTAGCACAAGGTTTGGATCCTTACAGTGCGATTTTTCCGTTAAAAGGTGATGGTTGTTGAATTTCGAGTTGGATTCTTGTACGCATGTAGATATTTGTAAAGCTAGGCTATAGAAAAAAAAATATGGGAGTCAATTTGGAGGGTTGAGATAATTTTTATTATTTTTTAAAAATTTTAAAAAAATAAAAAAATATGGAAAATTATGAGAACTTGACGAATTGATGAAAAGCTCTTTGAAAGATCCTTTTATGGAGCAAAAAGGGTTTTTGGAAAAAATGTAAATTTTTTTTTTTTTTTTGTAGGCCTAGACCCAAAGGCTATATAAACACAGTTTTTGGCGTTTAGAGGGTAGTTTTGTCGCTAAAGGGCAATATGTTGAATTTTGAGATGGATTTTTTTGTATGCATCTAGATATGAAATTAGGCCATAGCAAAAAAAAAAAAAAAAAAAAAAAAGGAGAGAGAGAGAGTTAATTTTTTGGCCTAAAGAAATCTTTACAAACCTTCGAAACTTTTACAAAAAATAAAAAAACAAATCAAAAAGTTAGAAGAACTTGTCGAATTGATGTGAAACTCATTTGGAGCTCTTTTTAGAACCCAGATAGAGTTTTGATGTGAAAAATCCAATTTATATACATATATTCGACAACTTATCATATATATATATATATATATTTTTAATTATTAAGAAACAAGTATGGGTCTGGGTTCTAGGTTTTTGGTGTTAAGCCCAGAACCAGACCCGAAAATGTCTGGGTTTGAGAATTTCAAACTCGAGTCCCTTTTTTTTGTGTATGCGGTTTGGGTTTTGCCCGAACTGAATTGGGCAGGTCAGGTCCGGGTGGGCTTTGTTGACACCCCTACTATAAGAGATAGAATTACAACTTCCATGTGACATGATTACACATATAATACACGATATCTATCATGTAATTTTTTATAATTATTTTATTTTAAATCATATGTGTCGTGATGTGTATCTTAATTATAGTGTAAAAATAGTGACAATCTAAAACCTTTTTTTATTAACACTAATACTAAAATTTTATCATCATATAATTTTTTATAATTATTTTGTTTAATTCGTTTATGGTATGTTTGTGTACGTATTAATTAAAGAATTGTTATCTAACTATAAGTATGACCTAAATTTTTAATAAAATTTGTTCTCGAAAATGATACTATCAAATGCATATTAAATATTTTTATCATTTTCAATTGTGTCAATTGAATGCCTACTACTGTTTTCAGTTTTAAAATACAAAGAACAATATCAGACGCATGTTTAAATTCGAAATATAACAACCACAAAACATCATTTTCATTTTCATTTTTTAAAAAAATGATTTTATATAAAAAATATTATAATAAAAAAGTCAAATATCACACGGGTTAAAAGCTTAACTTGTTTGGTAAATAAAAATTATAAGATGAACAAGGCATAAGCGTGGTCCTTTTAGTATAGATTAACAGTTTGAAGCCCAATAGCGGCGAAATGGCCCATGATATGATGATGGACGGTTCAGATCTTTCTGATTATGCAGATAAACCCTAGAGTTTCTCTTTCCTTTCTATATAAATATATCAAGTTACATCTCCCTTTCTTCTTCATCAAGTCGAACGAATCAAATGCATTCCAAGAGTCCGCCGCTTGCCCACCAAAGTTTTCACATTTCTGCTCTAAAATTTCATTATCTTTTTCTTAAATTTAAATGGATTTATGAAAAAAAAAAAAAAGGGGGGTGGCTGGCCTAATATTGCAATTCTTTGATACATAGCAAAATGAATCAAGGAATCTATCGTTAGGCCAAAGGGAAGAACCGTATACATACTTAAAACTCGTGTATGTATACTCTACCTTCAGCTCCGTTTTGTTCTTATTAGAAACATTTTGCGGTGACAAGGTAGATACAGTCATTCATTATTCCTAGCTTTTTTGGCAGCTCCCTTCTCAATTTTTTTTTTAAATTTTAATAAGCTCGGTTTGGTATTGGCATGGAGGTGGATGGATGATGAAATAAATCAGACGGATTCCCAATGATTTTGTTTTAATCAAAATATGATATTAACAACCAGCTACTTCTGACTCCACTCCATGGCATGATTTATTTTTTTATTTATTCTTTTCTTCTTTTTCTTCACTTGGGAGTTGGGATTGATTTGGCCGGTGATGTAATAACAAATATTTGCTACTCTTGATTGGGGGATTTGTTTTACAAACTAAATTCTTCACTGATGATTCACATTCACCAAGATCTCTGAGGCCAAAACATTTTAATTTATTAATGCGGAGATTTGCTTTACAAAAATATTTTTTTTATATTTTCTCGTTTATGGAAATAAGAAGCTCTTTTAGATTTTTGCTCTGCTGCTAGCGGATGAAATATACAGTTAACCGGGCTGTAAATGATTGTAATTATTTCCATCCGAACTTCCCCTTTAAGCTGGACTCAGGTTTTTGGACCATACATTGGTGGCAAGTAATTCACATTGGAAACTCTTAAGAGGCAATCCCATAATTTTGTAATTTACACTGTTGGGTGCTTCGTCGCTTCATTTTATTGATGATATGTTGTTAATAATTAATTAACAGTCAACCATGTACAAAGTTAAAAACTGAAACAAAGAGGACTTCATTGCCATAAGAATGGCATTTGCACTCGTCGTAACAAACATGCAGAATGTAAATGAGTTTGCTCATTCCAATAACATTACCACCAGTTCACAAATAATTATCAACTCTGGAGAGTATACAACTTTCTTATTGTTTGTATTGGAACATTGGTACCTCCCCTCCTGCAAAACTATTGCAGGGATTCCACTTATCTCTGGACGCATGTATCGGTTTCGCAGTTGTGAAGTAGAGTTGGTTATGCTCTTAGTAATTTACAGTTGATTTGATTGCATCTAATATCTGCATCCAAAATCACGAACGGGATTCTCGTTAGCTGCTGTGAGCTGTAAGATTCATGCAACAATGCTGAGTAGGAACTTTGAAGGATTCAAGACAACTTGCCTTGTTCTTGGTGGGCATGTAGAATGGTTCGAAAACGAGAGGGAAGGGAGTGTCCAGACCACAAACTCGAGCAACTGGAGCTTCTAACTGCAATGCATCGTACCTCTTGAATTATTTATTAATTTATAGCACAGACAAGCAAGAAACTGATGCATTTCTAGAACTAAGCCCGTATGTGTTTGTTCTGAGAAAGAAAAAAACATCATTATTTCAGATAGCTTAATGCTAAGCAATGTGAGACATGTACTTTTCAACTAAAGAGATGATATAGTCACAAATTCTTGTATAAATTTATTTTGTACAAATTGATGTGGTATTAATTCATTAGTTGAATGAAAATATAAAATAATATAAATAAATCATATGCGCTAAGAGATATTGAATTCAACCAATGAATTAATGTCATATCAGTTTGTACAAAATAAATTTGTACAAGAGTTTGTGATTGTATCATTACTCTTTCAACTAATACCAAGACCTAACTTTTGCATGAGTTTACCATGCAGAAATGAGCTGTGTAATTAGACTCACATAGCATCTTTACAGTAGTTATTCAACAGCTGTACAATCCAGAGACTTAATTTCAATGCATATCAGCATGGAATGCCAAGAAAAAGCTACGCACACAGCCACTCTAGAGTGCCACCAAGAATGACTAATTGTCTACTCAAATGTTTTATCCAACAGTTACCTAGCGGTGCAATGTCAAAGACCAACTCCTTATATTGCTCAAAATTTGTGAGCTAAGAGCAAGAAAGTCATATTTTACATGCAAGAAAAGCATTCCGGTTTGCCCCAAGTAGCTAGTACATTAATTAACTATACAAGAGTGCACAAGCCATGTTGATAGGTGCCTTGTCTCATCAGAATTGTTAACTGTGATACGTAATCTGCCATCCAACCAGTGATTTGTCATACTCAAAACAATTTATCAGCCTACAAAGTTTATTCAAACTACTACTGAAGATTAGCACCAAAATCAACAAAAATAAGCTCGGGTTACTAAATGACCGAAAGAAACAAGGGGGAAAAAAAGGTCTGAAGAAAGAGATTACTCTTAAGAAACAACGTTCAAGGATAGATGCAGAAATTTCAGCTCCAAAACCACCAGTAACTGGAGCTTCGTGACTAATCTGCAGAGTGCCAAAAAAAACTCATCACTGACACCAGCCAATTATATCAAGAAGCATTTTTATGTGAAATTTTTATCCTTACAAGAAGTCGTCCGGTTTTCTTGACAGAGGCCTCTACTGTTTCCTTATCCCACGGTATTAACGTTTTCAGGTCTATCAGTTCACATGAAATTCCTTCCTGGAAAAACCTCGACGCTCAAATAACTAATGAGAACCAAAATCCTTAAGATAGCAAAAAGCATTTCCTCGTGCTAATAGTAACATTACATCAAAAATTGTTGCATTATGATTCTCGAAACACTTGATAGAGGGATATGATATGGAGGTTGGAGATTGATTAGAATTACAACACAGAATTACCAAGACCTGATGGGTGCGCTACCATATAATATTTCTGCACCACTGCATATGGTCTAAGAAGTTTGGCATGGTTCGTATCACTCTAAAAAAAAACATTTTCGAGCAATGAGAAATAATCACATACCTTTTCAGCATCTAAACAGGCCCCCTCCATGATAGACAGCTGTGCTCCCCAGCCAACAAGTGTTATGTCACTGCCTTCTCGAATCACCTAATTATTGCAATTTGCGTTTCTTCAGATTCCAAATTCTCTATCGAAGACAATTATTTATTGATGACTAAGTTGCATACCTCTGCCTCTGATAAAGGCAACATATAATCATCCTCAGGAACCTCTTCCACGGACAAACGGTAAAGCCACTGAATATCCAAGACATTTACATGGTGTCAATAACAAAAATCATCAGTTAATAAATGGGTACAAAAAGAATCACCAAACTTGAAGTACAGTACCTTTGGCTCAAAAAAGACAATAGGGTTCGGATCACGAATGCATGACAGCAATAATCCTTTTGCTTGTCGTGGGCTTCGAGGGATGACCACCTAGAAAATTCACTGATTAAGTATTGGAAGCAATGCAAAACATCAAACAATTTTAGAAGGGAAGTGCTAAACTTCAGCTCCCTTGCAAAAGGATTAGGACCGATTGAAAGATTTTCTATGATCTCAAAGGTACAGCAAAATAGTTTCTTTGGACTCCTGATGAACTGCAGTTAGCATGCAGAGCATTGCCCCTCAGGGAGAAGGATGCTAACCACAGAAGAGAAGAGAAATAAATAAATTGAAGTCATACTAACTCAAGGAGAAGGAAATATACTTTGAGACCAGGAACGTGACAAAAGAAAGCTTCAGGAGATTGCGAGTGATAATGGCCACCATGGCCCACAGCTCCATAAGGGGCTCTTACTGTTAATCCTGGAGAATCACATGAAAGCCCTTCAAGGACAAAACAAGAGCAGAGAGAAGGCAAGGAAGAGAAACTAAAAAACAAAGAAGTCAAAGAACCAGAGGGCAGCATTGGACAATAAACGGAGCAACATATTACCTCCACAATTAAATTGATTTCCACTCCTGTATCTGAACTTAGCAGCTTCATTGACAATCTACCAAGAAGATTATGTCAACTAAAGGTGCATTATGAAGCCACAAGAGATGCTAGTTTCTGGAAGAGAGCTATACCTGATCAAAAGCCGGAAAAATATAATCTGCAAATTGAATTTCAGCTATAGCTCGATTTCCCTATCACACATGAAATGAAAAAAAGAGATATGTACATCATATTAGAGGTTCCTGAGGAACCATGCTGAGAATGACTTCCCAGCTTGTGCATTTTAAACATAAGTTTCTGAAACAAACCATAGCTGCCAGACCAATGGCAAACCCAACGATGCCCTGCGAACAAAAAAGATAATACGAACCTATCAAATATTCATAGCACAGAAAAGTTCAATATTAGTGCGTGGAAAGAGGGCGAGACTCTCTATTTGAATCAATATGTAGGAGTATGAACTATGACACCAAAAATGGAGATTATATATGAACTATGACCAAGAACAGAGTCTGGAATACCTGTTCACAAAGAGGCGTATTGAATACCCGACTTTTACCAAATCGATCAGCTAATCCTGTCGTGCATCGGAAGACTCCACCAAAGCCCACGTCTTCTCCAAACACGTAAGCACTGTGACAAGATACAACCAACCATGAGAGGACTCACCATCACAGAAGTTGCAAAAGTACAAAGAGGCTCTAACGATGCAAAATAGAAAAGAAGACTACATATTTCACAGGATTTGAGAAAATTTGAGCTGAAAAGATTAACAACAAATTCATCAAAATGAAAACGCATGAGAGACTGCTAAGCCAGGCAATCGACAGCTAATCCTACACCAATCCTTATCAACTTCATGTATCATCCTCTCCAAGTTTCCATTTTTCTTCAACGAACTGAATAGTCAATGAAAATATTACAAACCCAAATCCGAAATCTCAAATCACTGATGAGATATAAAAATATGAAGACAATTCATTAAGGCCTACAAATCCAAACCAAGCTCAAAAGGCCACTAAAACTACACAAAGATTGAAAGTATAAAAGAATCAAAAGAAAACACAAAAACCAAGCCGGGTATATTAAAAAGCAAACCGTGGATCAGTTTCCAAAGCAATATGAAGGGCCTGGTTGATGGCAGAGTACAAATTCAAAGACTTGCCACTGCCAACACCCCCATCGTGTTGTTCAATTAGCTGCTTGTTCGCACAAGCAGTTGAAAATTTTCTCCTTGAAAGGGAACCCACAAATCTTCTCAAACCAGAAGCCATATTGTGAAATCTCCGCCAAGATTTTTGGTTGTGGAGTTTGCAAATACTGAATTCATGTGTGTTTGTCTGCGTCGAAATGTTTTTAGTTCGGATTTGTGGGGAGTTGAGATTAAGACAGCTACTACGTGGATAGAGCTGCTGAGTTGTATTCTGTGCACGTGGCGGTCTACTCACTACATGCCCAACAAAATGATAAATATAGGTTTAGTGAAACGTCTCTTACTTGTAGCGATGATGTGCACTTTTGCATGTAATAATAATATTATTAGGGGTGGGCACTTAGCGGCTTGGTTCAGTTCAGACCTCGAATTTAATTAAATTGAAATTAAATGTTTCATGAAAATATGAACTAAATTATAGAACCGAACTAAATTAATTCAGTTCGGTTTAGTTTGGTTTGATAATTTGGTTTGGTTTCAACATATATATTTATTATTTAATAAAAATAATATAACAGTAATACACTATTACTACAACAATAAATCAATAATTCTTAGTCTATAAATCTGAAATAATAAATATCATAAAATAAAATCCAACAATAATTAAAAAATCTACTACATATTACAAAATAAACTTCAATCCATAAATAATAAGCATCATAAAATAAAATCCAACAATAATTAAAAAATCTACTATATATTACAAAATTAACTTCAAAATTCCACAGTTCCATAGCTAACGAACACTCTTTTTAAGTAGAAATTCATAAATAATAACTAATATAATAAATTAAAATAATAAATTTCAACAATAAAATAAAGTGTACGCTTTAATATATATATATTATCATGTATTAATTAACAAACAAAAATAAAAAAGATAAATTCTGAATTATTTTTTATTTTTTATTTTAATTTTTTCTTGAACCATTTAGTTTGATAATTTAGTTTGTTTTTGAACCGAACCAAATTACATAATACGGTTCGGTTCGAACTGAACCGAACCAAACGCCCACCCCTATGTAATATTACGCAAATAGTGCTACTGCGTTGCCTTTTAGGATTTTATTATATGTTTAATATCAAAGTCCTATGCTAAGATTAGATGCCATCAAGCAAAAGGTCAAGTATAGCAAGCGCGATGATACCAACTTATAAACTTGGCAATTTGTCATCGTAGCAAGCATAAAAACATTGACTTGGCAGCAACGCAACTTATTTCCTTCAGTAGAGGCATAGCCTTAAGCTCTTACGTGGTGAGAGCGTAGTCTCCAAACGGCTACAGTCCTAAGTTGGAGTATTATTAGGAGAGAATGAGACAAAATCTGGTTATCCTCTCATAAACATCCAAAGAAAATACAAATCAAACATGTTGTTAGAAGCAACCATTTTCAGAAATTTTAGAAAAAAGACTTTGATCCGATATCATTCATATAACTTTATTTAGTTACACATTCAGATAATTATTCATAACTTATTACTTTGAAACGACAACCGGCTTATTACTTTGAAACGACAACCAGGTGCTTGTATCGAGTAGTTTAGAAATTTGGCTTTGGCTGCACCACTCAAACGAAGAATGGATACTCCGCAAATCAGCCATGAAGGCATCAACCGTGGTTAATGGCCTCAAGCTATAAGCAATACGCAAAGCAACAATCCCTGATCAAGTCAGTCAACCACAGTAGTGCTAAAACTTCTGAAATATTAAATTTGGAATCTTAACCTGTATGATGATTACCATTTATTGATAACAGCATCAGCTTTCAGTAACCTTTCTATAATACACAATCCAGGGCAAGCTTCAATTTCGCGTCACAGCATACATGACTTGTTCAGCATTCCATTCCACACAGAGAAAGCACCAATGCAATTTTATTAAGCCAAAAACAAAAAGGGTAATCACATGCACTAGTAAAAATAGCTACGATAAAAGCATACTCTATTTCTTTGCTTACTGAATATCAAAAGCTCTCTATTACATTGAAATAATTTTCCCAGCTTGGCGCTTTAGCAGCCCTCTCTTAATCCAAATGCAAGCTGCTCCATAAGACAGGAAAAAAATCCCAGACACAATTTTTCTTTATAAAAAAAAAAGATATTAAAAAAAAAGCATAATGGAAGAAGAAACATAAAGAAAAAGCCACTAAATAGCATTCACTAAACCCAAAACCCTAGCAGATGAAAAACTTTGTTAGAAGATACCCACTATTTAAGAGGAAACAAAAAAGGAAAAAGAAAAAGAAAAAGAGCCCATCATAAAAGAGATGGGCAATACTACTCAGATTCTGAGAAACCTAGCCTGCCACACCATCTTTGAACTCACAACATGAAATCCCATCCCTCAATGAATTATTGACTTTAAAGCAGCAGGGCAGATCCAACAAGGCAGCCTGAGTCATACATAGAACTCGCCAGAAGTTTTTCTATACGATGTCTGAAACCAGCAAAACTTCTGACAGAACTCCTCACAATGAGCTCAAATAAAATCAGACCGCCTTCCTGTGCAGCTAAGGCTAACAACCATTTGCAACCCCATTTGCCAATATAACCTTCTCTGAAACTACAACTGGTTTACTTCCCTTGTGGGTATCTCCAGTTTTTGCAACTGATCCATTCTCAGAGAGTCTTAGGTCCCCATTACTCTGAACTGTTGTAGTACGCTCTTCATCCAAATCAGAGGCAACCTCCGATGACTTCTGTGTTTTTAGTTCCCCATTAGCCAATTCTTTCTTCTCGTCAGCAGGCTTTCCTTCCCATACCTGCAGCATTTCCAAATGCAACCACATACAAACAAAATTAAGCTTCTTCAGCAAAATGTTTCACCATATCTAAATTGTAAAGAATACAAGACATTAAACCAATTTAATGGGAAGTAACTTGCCTGTTTCTGGAACTGCTGTTGTTTAGCCTTCTTTTCCTGAATGGTTTTCTGGCGAGTCTCATAAAACCCAAAATCATCCAGAATGCATGTTTTACTTGTGTGATCCTTGAATATTTTGATCAATTTAAGTCCCTGCTCTAACTTGATCTGCAAGACACCATCAAAGCTTGCTGTTTAAAATAAATAAAGAACAATGACACAAAAGCAAGGGATAAGATTACAAAAATTTAATTACCTCTTGTGTGTCCCTACTGTTAGTGACAGGCTTGTTCTCATTATTCTCGAGAGTAATGTGCTTCAACAAACTATTTGGTACATCCTTGACAATGTGCCACTTCACCGGAAAACAGCCAGTCCATTTGTCTTGCTGCCAGTACTCCACGTTTTTGTTAAAATCAACAGGTCCCGCCATCTCCGCAAGGCCAACAAACTGCCCACTTGTATTAACCTATGAAAGAATTCAAGACCAATAAGTAAATATCATGGAAATATAGAAAATAACTTAAATAAGATTAGATTATTTAAATCAGATTCTCACCGAAAAGAGAAGAAATACAGGGCAGCTGCCAGACTTCTGTTGGGCCTCCTGGTAAGCAGCATCAAGCTTCTTGTTGCCATTGGGGGTGCTGGCCCAAACACTGTACTTGATACTTTTATGGACATCATCCTCGCTGTACGATTTGATGACAAAGAATTTAGCATCAGTGTACTCTTCTGGGAAATCTGCTTTATTGTATTCATCTCTGTCAGGACTCAAACTAATCTTATCCTTCTCGTCCTCAGTGGTCCCATTTGTTAGCACATTCTGTTCTTTGACTGGTAAAGCATTGGGTGGTGAACCCTTTTGGTTTTTTGCTCCCTTGGCTCTAGGTCCCCTATTAAGCTCATTCAATCCATCCATGTTCTCATTACCATAGCCAAAATAACCATTGCCTCGTCCCCTGGATTTATACTTCCCATCAACAGACAACCATCCACGACCATTGGTTCGCAAATCATACCCGTTGGAGCCAAACCCCACCCCAGATCTAAATGTGTTACCATACTGACCATATAACTTGTTAGGATACATCCTATTCATATTCATGAAACCCTGTGCAGTGCCCACGCCAGACATCGATCTAGGATGATGCAAACCCTGTGGAGAAGAGACAAGAAAACTTTCAGAGATAGCTAAATAAAATGTTGAATATTTCTGTGCATAAAATGATCTAACACCATCTTTTGTCCACCATCAATTTTTGTCCACCACAAAACATTCATCACAACAGCAGAGGCTCAAATTAATATCAATTGTGAATGTACGGTAAAATTTATTCATATCAACACCTTCTCACAACACAAGTCAACATAATCAAATATCTGCATTATATTATTCTAATTGATTCATGATACAAAAACCATAATTAAAAAGCAGAAAAGGCAACTCATGCATACCATGTAATGAGAATTCGGACGGTAGTTCTGATTTCTCGAAGACGCAACATTATTGACATTTGAAATTGAAGAATTGAAGGTGTTGCTTGCAACTGGCCTAGCATCTGATATTACGGGGCCATCCAACCATGGAATTGGAGACCTCATCCCATCAAGATTATACCTTGGATCTTGATATCCAGAAGCAGGCCCACGTCCAGGCAAACTACCCCTTCCATATGTATTGTTTGAATTAAAGGACTGATATGTTGGTTTAAATGGAGCTGAACCATTATTCCCCTTCACACCTCCAGCATTGGCAACACCATTGGATTTCCCATTGGTGCTTTCTACAGGCAAAGGCTTCTGGTCAGCAGCTGCAGAGGTGGGAATATCCCCAGGTGTAGGAGCAACAGGGCTTGGGGAGTATGGACTACTAGTTGGAGTAATTGGCTGGAAATAGTGTGGATACTGGTAGTGCTGAGGTCCATAAAGCTGACCATCAGTTCCCATTGTTGGAACTGGTGATGTTGCTGGTGAATAGGGAGGATAGGGTGCATACCCATAGCCATGGTGATACATAAGAGACCCATTCTCTCCATACACTCCCTGCAAGAATACCGAACGTAACAAATCATTAGACCAAAATATATACTTGCAAAAAACAACCCCATCCAATCATCGTTGAAGCATAGTAACTTACAGAAGTCATGTCAACTCCATCTTGACTTACATATCTTGTATAATCATCCCACTCACCAACATTTCCATCATACCCTGCAAGAGTTTGTAACCAGGTCAATGACACATCTAATAGCGACATAATAACATTAATCAGTTAATATACCAACAAACAAATTTGGATTTCTACAAACTAGACAATCCTACAGACCAAAGCTCACCACTTACCCCCATAGTAGAAAGCAGTTGAGGGATAACCATTGGGAACATAGCACATATTCGGGTCCATGAAATCATTCAGAAATGGAGTTCCAGAACGCTCTGAAGGGATCTGACCATTTGCAGCAGTATTAACAGAATCAACAGATCCATACTGATTAGCTGAGGGCTGTATGAACAAATTCAATCAAGCATAAACATATTAGTTTCCATCCATAACAAAGATTAAGGCAGTCCCAAAAAAGTGAACCATAGCCAAAATTAGCACCAACTCAATGTGTGAACATACCTTCTTAGTAGGCTCAGAAATTTCAAGAGAGTTGGTCTGCGAATCTAAAGACAATTTCTGCAGCAAATCTGATGCTTCTATTGGAAGAAAAAAGTAAAGGAAACACTTTTGCTAGCCAAAAGCCAATATCAAGACAATCATACATGCTTCAATTTACAAAATTCCATTTACAAACAACCTAAACTTATAAATCGCAATGCTCAAACTACAGTCCAATAGCAAGCATATAATTTTGAATTCAATGTTTGAACAGTAAAATCAAGATCCTTGTTGAAAACAATATAACTGCCATACAGTAATCCACACAAGGAACCAAAAACCCTAATCCCAGCTAGAACAAAAACAAACACCCATCAATTCATTTAGAAGAAACCAAAAATAAACAAGACCACGTAGCGACAAACAAATTACAATAATTCTTAACAACACAAACTTCCCAAGAAAACAACTTCTTCACAAACGAACAAATCACCATGAAAACCGTAATTTAAACGCGCAAAAACCTAAATTTTGACACGGATCTACGAAATTAAGAACCAAAAATTAACAGAAACCAAATTCGATCCAGACGAGAAACAAGGGAATTAAGCAATAGCCAGATCGATATTTTGTGAAAGGATACTTTCCACAGCAGGAGCAACAGTAGTAGCCATGAATAACAACAACGGCAACAGATCTTGATCTTTCACGATTATCGTATCTTATAAAAACCTAATAAAAAAAGAAAATTATTTTGGTTTTTAAAAGATTTTTTTTCCCCAAAAAGATCTAAAAGGAACCCTAGAAACGAGGAGACTAAAATGGGGTTACTCTCTTCTCTCACACACGGCCGCCAAGGGTTTGGGTTTAGCGAAAGAAAAGAAGAGGGTTTTGTCAATCCTAAAGCGGTGACTCAAATAGCACCACGGACTCCTCTTGTTCTGTCTCACCCGCGGGTCGTTTTATGAACTCATCACCTCTTTTTGATTGGCTCTCATTTCCACGTGGAGGGTCCTGACTGGCTTCGGGCAGTTTTTGGTTTATTTTTCAACTTTTCTTATTTTGTTTAGAGGGTGAAGTTTGTTTTGGTGCCTCGAGGGCGATGGGTGTTGTGTGTTTCATTGAAAGTTCCCAAATCTCGCGTGTGGTCAGTGGTGTCAGTTTTTGGAAACCCTATTTTCGAAATAATCACATGGGACTTTAGATTTGGTCTTTGTTTTGGATTTTCGGCCCATTTATTAGATTATGGGCCTTTTTGGACTTTTCTTATTTGTGGAATTATGTTGACAAATTCTTTCGAAGATTATTTGCCTTTTTTGACTTCATATATATAATGGTTACTAGGTATGAAATTAAAATTTAAGATTAAAATTCGAACAAATTTATGGTATTATAAATCAGTTTATAATATTGTAAAACTTGATTTACAATGTTATAAATCTATCCTAAGCATTAATTTCGGACTAAAAATTTTTTCTTCTAAATATATTGAAACGTTTTCATTTGTAGTTAATACATCATCTATTTATGTTTTCTTTTTTTAAATCAGAAAGAAAACTATGAATCGTAAATAGCTATCCAAGTAAAAATGTAATGTTCTTCTAGTACAATATACATTAAATATGTACAAGATTAGAGTTCATGGACTATTGATATTTGGTGAGGCCAAAATAAGTTTGTTATTTTTGGTGTTTCTTTTTCTAAATAAACAATGCTCTTGTTCTTCAAATGAAATATATTATTATTAAGCAATTGGTCAAATTTCTTTTGTGAAAGCCCATTTGTTATAAATCACTGGCCATTAATAATTTGGAAAACTTAGAGCTCACACACAGCCTATAACAAGAATTAGTCACGCAATTAAATCAGAACTATTCTCTTGCATAAACATATATGATGTTTTATGGCTTTCTTTCAAAATAACAATTGGATCACACTTGCTGCTGAAATCGTGCAAGGTAAGAAGTGTTTTTAAAATTAGACTATGATGAGATCATAATACAACCATCACTTTTGATCGTATAGAACTCCTATAATTAACTAAATTACTAGATTTAGATATTTATCCTTGTACGTGATTTATTGCACGGTACGATCTTATTCTTAGAGTAAGTCGACATTCTACATGCTTGAATATTAAGGTGGGCCTAAGCATACGATTTAGGACTTCAAATACGAATTTGAGATCAGACCGTTGATTATAATGTATAATCTACGCTCAATTTTACATTTGCAAACATGATGTTTCTCCCATACATGTTTTGAATGAATTAGTCATAGTTCATTCAAAACATGTACACTCTATAGTCTATATGGAGAAGGAGAACTACTCGACTGATGGATTTTCCGTCTTAAGATATTCTAAAATTTCATCTCAAGTAATGTGGTATTTATTCACTGGTTGGTGAGATAATGTAATTAAATTACTCAAAATTTCTAAAAAATCATAAACAACTTAGGACATGTTTGGTACCCCTCATTACATGAGATTGCATTGCATTAGCAATGCAGCCCCATGTTTGGGGCACCAAACTGCTCCACCCTAATGCAGCAAAAGCTAAACCCAACATTTAGTTGGGTTTAGCTTAATGTGGCACATGCCGCATTAGGTTTTTTTTTTTTTCCTTTTTTACTTTTTAATAATAATTATAAATTAATTTAATTTTTTATTTAATATTATATTTAATTTTTTATTTTATATTTACAATATAATTTTATATTTAATATTATATTTTTAATGTAATAGGTTTTTTTTTACTTTGTAATAATAATAATAAAATAATTTAATTTTTTAATTTAATATTATATTATATTTTTTATTTTATATTTACAATACAATTTTATATTTAATATTATATTATTTAATATTATATTATATTTTTAATTTAATATGTTTTTTTTACTTTGCAATAATAATAATAAATTAATTTAATTTTTTAATTTAATATTATATTATATTTTTTATTTTATATTTACAATACAATTTTATATTTAATATTATATTATTTTATATTATATTATATTTTTAATTTAATAGGTTTTTTTTACTTTGTAACGATAATAATAAATTAATTTAATTTTTAATTTAATATTATATTATATATTTTTTATATTTATAATAATTTAATTTAATTTAATTTTTTAATTTAAATTAATTTATTTTATATTTACTATTTTTTAAGTACTAATAAATATTATTTTCTAAATATATAATTTACATTAATCACAAAAAAATTAATACATTATAGTGCAATACTAAATATAATATAATTAAAAATTAATACAGTACAATGTAGCATCAAATATTATACAAAATTATTATAATACAGTGCTAATGCAGTACATCTTAATACAATACACTAGCATTAAAATAATACAATACAGTGTGCCAAACACACTCTTAGGGCATGTTTGGCAGCCCTCATTACATGGTATTAGCACTCCTCATTGTATTAAAATAATACAATATCATGTTTGGCAACTATTCCTCGTCGTATTACAATGTAGTCAAAATTGTCGGTAATGCGGTCAAACCCGCATAAATCAAACCTGTGTGAGGGTTGGGTTTATGCGGGTTTGTAAATGAAAAAAGTTTGCTTTCGTTTTCGATTTCTCCTTTTCACTCTTGTGGCTCTCCCTGCATCTCCACACCGCCACTCTATAAATCTCAGCTCAACACCACCGCTGTCGTCCAACACCAGCTCTACCACCACGCGATCTGCCTCCACACAACCACTGTCGCATTACACCACGTCGACACCTCCAGCTCCATTGTCTTTGCGATCTGCCTTTGGGACGTATGACACCAGTGCACGACACGCCTTCACGATGCTCCACCATCACTGTGAGCAAAATAATTAATAGCCGAATTTAATTAAACACTCCTTTCAAATTTTATTAATAGCTGAATTTAATTAAATTAATGCTTAAATACTCCATCTTGACTTACAGTGGTGTTACAAACGTTCAATATAGCCGAATTTGAAAGGAGTGTTTAATTCAAAATTAATAGCCGAATTTAATTTCTTTATTAATACATGACTGTTACAAACGTTTTAAGGTATATATTGAATTCAAAATATTCAATATGATGCTGCTGTTACAATACCCATATGACTATAAAAAGGTAGCTCCCTCTTCTGTTTGAAAAACACACACACAAAAACATACTACACACAGAGCACTTGCACTTTCTTTCCTCCTTCTACCGTTCTTCGTTTTCATCGAATTTCACTGCTATTGTAGTTCGCCGGAATTGTTTGTCCGTGCTTGGCAAATAATTCGTGCCCGTTGTATCCTGGGAAACAATTACCAGCTAACCTAAAGCACTGCAGTAGCTAGTAAATCTGTTTTAAGGAAACTGAATTTGCAGGCCTCGGGTTTATTTCTTGCTGTTTGCTATTTGCTATTTGTTATTTTGTTTTGTTAATTTCTTGCTAGCTTCCTGTTGTTGTTTTGCTGCTGTCTAAATTTCAGTTGCAATCTTGCTGTATTTCCATTTTGTTGTCAATTAATTTCCCGTTAATTACCTGTTGTTCGATTTCAGTTGCTAGTTTTTCCTATTGTTTCCAGTTTATACTTTGCTGCAGTTTAGTTCAGTTGTTTCCAATTAATTTCATTTAATTGATAACTCATTGATTTCTGGTTTTCCAACAATTAAATCTGAGGTGCATTCCATTTGTTACGTGAAATATCAAACAGATACAAGCAACAGAATTAATTATTGACATGATTACTTTTTTTTTAAATTAAACACTCCATCTTAACTTACAGTGGTGTTACAAACGTTCAATATAGCCGAATTTGAAAGGAGTGTTTAATTCAAAATTAATAGCCGAATTTAATTTCTTTATTAATACATAGCTGTTACAAACGTTTTAAGGCATATATTGAATTCAAAATATTCAATATGATGCTACTGTTACAATACCCGTATGATTATAAAAAGGCAGCTCCCTCTTCTGTTTGATTACATGTCAATAATTTAAACTTATATAATCAACAAAATAAAAAAAAGTAATCATGCTTAAATAATCACAAGCAATTGTTATTCTTATGACATTAATAACTAATTTTATTTATTTTTATTCTTAAGTAATTGATTAAATTTATTTAGTTTGAAGAAAAAATTTGACAAAAATTTAAATAGAGGAATTGGGTAGTGAAAATATTTTCTTAATTTTATTTACAATAACAATATATGGACAAATTACACTATCAACAAATTATTAGAAGAGATCAACAAATTATTAGAAGAGTATAACGGTAATTACATGTTAAAATCATAAATTTTGGGGGTGTGGATGTCTTTTTTGAAACATTAGGGGGTTTTGTGCCCTTTACTAAACATTAGGGGTGTGTATGTCCTTTTTCCACAAATTTATTATGGATGTAAAAGGATTGACCAAATAATTTTGTATATATAAATACTGAAAATAAGCTAAAGAGCTGTTTTTCACTTCTCAGTTTCTAAATAATTTTTGACATTTTTAAGTACATTTTTTTGTGCTATATTTAAGTAAACCGATTCTTATAAATATAGACGTACAAGAAACAGCCGAAAGAAAATAACTAAACAAAAGTTTATCTTCGATTATATAGTTAGACGCATGTCATTAATTAACCTAGCAAACAAGGTGAATTTTATTATCATCATGGACATGATAATGTAAAGTTGGATTGAAAATGATAATAAAAATGGCCTACACAATAGCCATGCTGAAACTCAAACATCTCAATGTTGGTGAAATTATATGTTTGGTCTATAAGGACCATAAAATTAACCCTAAATGCTTGAATGATGAGTTACAGAATCCAAGTGGGTATTGTTGACAAAGACAACCAATGGACTTCTAACATAATGAAACCCATCTGACCAAACAATTTGTCCAAAATCAAATCTCCCTTGAGACATCTTCAATGGCTTCAAGCTCACATAATACGATACCTCTTCTTTAAACCAGCTAAAAACCAAAACCCTAGGCCAAACCACAACCTCAACACCCTCAGGCTTCACAACACTAGCAAAATAAATTGCATTCTTCTTTTGGCCAACATTTTTCACAGTCCTTTGGATAGTCATTGTGGATTGAAGATTTGAGACTGTGATCGATGGGTAATTTATGAATGCGTTGGGTATTTTGTGTGCTTGTGGGCAGCTTGTGCGTTTAGTTTCATCAGGAGAGGGAAGAATAATTTTGTTTATTTGATCTTGTGTATAGCCAATGTTGCAGAGAAAGACAATGTAGTCGGTTGGTTTTAGGTCGTAGATGAGACCAGGATCCATGGCTTTCATGGGGTTTATGTGGCCGGCTCCGATGTCGAAGGGATCAGAAACTTTCATTGATCCTCCGGCTAAGATACTGTCGTGACTTGTGTCTCTAGTGTAAGCTGAAGAAAATGAACAACAAAAATGGAACTCATATTCGTTACAATTGAAGAGTCAAGAAGTAGCAACATTACAATAAGATATAAACAGAGAAATGCATTTCATGTATGTGGAGAGATGTTCTTTTTATTTTCTCTTTGTGTGTAGTGTGACTTTTCCAGATTAAAAAAATATATATATATTTTACAAAACTTTCTTGCCTGTTAAATATATACCTGTGGTCATAAGAGCAGATCGAATGGCAGCAGGTGACCAGTTGGGGTGAGCCGATTTGATTAGAGCAACAACTCCGGAGACATGAGGGCACGACATGGACGTCCCCGACTGAAAATTCCACTTCACTGACCGCCCATCAGATGGCAACAGAGTTGGAGGAGTGTTGGGAGGCCATGCTGCTAATACTCCAATTCCAGGAGCTGTAATGTCCGGCTGCACATAATTACAACAACATTAACGTATACGTGCATAGAAAAAAATTGATCAGCAATTAACCAATGTAATTTTAAAATGTTATTTAATTAATTCATCAGTACCTTGAGAATATCATGGGAAATTGAGCTTGGCCCTCTGGAAGAGAAGTACGCGACTGCTGGTGCTGGTACTTTCCCTATGCTTGTTTTACTTGATTTTAATTGCACAATAGGGATCCTTCGATAATTTGCCACAATATACATATTATTGATCATGTCAGAAAACTTTTCGATATTTTTAAAAAATTCTGGTTTTTTCCACTCAATTTTACGAAGTATATCTGGAACAGTAAATACATGTAGCGATCAGCATGCATCATCCATTTATTGAGTCATACGTACAAATTAAATCTACATTTTTACGTACGGACTTCTGAATTGCAAAATTACTATAATTTTCTACTGCTCCAATAGTGTTGTATTGCCATGCGTTTAACAATGTAAAACTAATTAATTTCTCAAATTTATATATTATGGACAATTACAATCATTTAAAAGCATAAAAAATCAATTTAATTTTTATCACAAAATTCTCATTTCTTTAAATATTTTCATCTGAGAGTTGTCGTCTACATATATATTTATACATCAATTAGGTCTAATCTAACTATGTGTATATATGATGTAATGAATCATTTGTTCATCACTTACTTTGGAAATTGAGCAAGATAGTCACGAAGTTGAGTCCCTTGAGCAATGTCAATGCGGACAGTTGGGATGATATCAACTTCGGCAATAAGCTCAGTCATAGGCTCAACAAAGATCAAACCGGACGCATTGGCTTTCTTTGCAGCTGCTTCTGCTTCATCAGTTTTTACTGATCCCATCGTAGAGAAGCATAACACTACTCTCCCAGTAGCTTTTCTTCCCATCCAGTTCTCCCATTTACAAATCCTGAAATTATAGTGCAATATGCGGAATATATGGTTAAATCATTTCTGAAGTAGTTGCTTTCTTGAAATCAATGCAGCTAGACATACCAGTCTATCTTAATTTTACACTTTAAAAAGGATTCTTACTAAAATGTGTTTATATATATCTATCTACTGTATGCTTTACTTATAGTTCAAACGTAAGCGAATCTAGCATAATTATGTAATTGTTTTAATTCCCCGTTTATTAATGGATAGGGATAGATAACTATGTTTTTAAAAAATTACAAAAGTGGGCGGGCAAACACATTGTGTACAAATCACGGAAAGACTGTTACCCATCAGCAAAGTAAGTGAATGCCTCCACCAATTTTGCCTTAACCTCTGTGCTGATGAAGCTTTCTCCCTGTATATGTAATAAATTAAGAACAGTGCAGAATTAGCTTCCGCAAATAGCACATAGTGATACATCAACTACAAAACGAGCTGGATAAAGAGAAATGATCATAGTGGCCTTGTACTTATAGCTCAAAGGATTGAGCTAGTCAAAGAGTTGGTCAATATTTACCATTAATCTTCAATAGCAGAATTAAAAATATATATATAGTAAAGCAAGTCGCCACTTGTTTTGATTGATGGGAATGAGATGAAAATCTTAGGAATGGAAAAAGATCCTGGTGATCATAATTAGAATCAGGTGAAGATCCTTCTCAATCAAGAAACTATGACTAAAATCAAGACCATTATATACTATGACCTTCTTATATATATGACAAGAATCCTGGACATTGAAAAATGCAAAATCGCGAGAATATTAGGCCATCTTCAATGGGTAACACCATTTTGGTGTAACACCAATACTAAAAATGTACATTTTTCACACCAAATTACTATTTCATTTCCAACTCATTTACACCAAATTTTACACCAAAAAGAATATTCTTCTTTTATTCTTTTAATCCTCAATAATTAATTCAATTAACACAATAAATAATACTATTAATATAGATAATTAAGTAATAAGTAATTTTATATCGATTAACAAAAAAAATATAGAAAATTATTAAATTTACATTTAATTAACTAAATTAGTACATTATGAAAATTAAACATTACATTAATATAGAAAAATACAATAACAATAATAATACTCTAGTTATTCGAATTAGTAAATTCATAATAATATTGGCCAATTTTTTGATGATATTGGAGGATCTAATAATGATCTCTAAGATTATTAAATAATTGCTCTAATTTATGCTAGTAGTAGTAGATTTTTTAATTTGTGCTAATTTAATTTTGTATTTTTAATTTTATAATATGTAATCTAGTAATTAATGTTATTTGCATTTTATTATTATTATTATTAATTTTTGTGTTGAATATTTTTTATTTAAATTATTAGTACAATATTCAAAAAATAAAAATAAAAATAAAAATAATAACAAAATAATAATAATCACTTAAAATATTATATAACATAGGACATATATGTAAATAAGAAAAAATAATAAGGATATTTAGGACTTTTTTCTCCTAGCACCAAATAAATAGTGCTGCACCATATTTGGTGCAATACTATTTATAACACCATTTTGGTGTTGATTTTAGTGTCCCATTATAGATATATTTTACACCAAAAATGGTAGAAAAGGTGATTTGATGTGATTTTTGGTGTCCATTGGAGATGCCCTAATTATGTAATGAAAATTGTGGAAGAATTTCTAATTTATTGTACTTGAATATTGTCATGATAGAGAAGTCATATTGATCAATGATCATGACCTTTAACAAGAAACCAATTCACTTACCACGATAGAGAAGTCACTATTCACAGCAATGTCAGTTGGAAACGTTCTATCAACAGACGAAGCAGCAACACATATGCTCCAAGGTGCAACATTTTGTACCAAAGAGGGTTCAGGGCCATCATTACCACCCGAAAACACAACAGTAACACCATGTTGCATTGCGTGAAACGACCCGATATCAGCATTCGATGCAAAGAACGGCCGCAAAGGCGGGGATTCGCCAAAAGAAGCCGAGATCACATCGACTCCATCATGTAAAGCATCATCAAAAGCAGCGAGAATATCAGCCTCAGTGCATTTCCCATCAGAATCTTTTCCCCAACAAATTTTGTACACCGCTAGCCGTGCCCTAGGGGCTCCCCCTCTAGCAATGCCTTGGCCAAGCCCAAAGAAACTTGCATTTTTAGCTATGGATCCAGCAGCTGTTGAAGCTGTGTGGGTTCCATGCCCCAGAAAATCTCTCGCTGATCGATACTCCCGGTTGCTACTAGCGTTCAACGGCCCGTATTCTTCTTCGAAACCCTTAACATAGTAACGGGCACCAATTAACTTCCGGTTACATGCTTTTTGTGGATCAAATTTTTCTCCTCTAACACAAGTTCCTTTCCAAGATGATGGAATAGGAGACATGGAAGGCTCTTCCTGAAAACTTTCCGATTCCGGCCATACTCCTAATTAATTTTCACCATAAAAAATAAATCCATTAGAAGTAAAATTGATTTGCCTTAACATATATAATACATATGCATAAAATAAGAAAAATACCTGTATCAAAGATCCCAACAACAATGTCATCACCATAGGCTAGTTGCACAGGAGTTACTTCACCAGTATTGTCCAAAATGAGTCCCATAAAATCCCAGCTTCTTGTTGTGTGCAACTTCAGTACTTGGCTCTCAAGTATCGATATCACTTCTTCCATCTCTGCAGCCACATATTAATTTCTTTTCTTGATTAAAATTTCCAACTTGTAGATCAGAATTTTAAAATAAATTAAACAAATTAATCCTTAATTATGCAATGTGGTTAGGTCTTTAATTACCGGCTAAGGAGGCTGCTTGGCTTGAATTGAGCTTTGCTGAAAAGCCAGAGAAACTATACTTGTAGCTATAGAGCAAGGATCTTTTAGCATCTTCTTCACTTAAATATGTAGAAAATTGATAGTAAGTTATCGGGATTTTAGAAATCGCAGCTTTGGTAACAAATTCAACGAAAAATGAACTAAAAACCTTGCGAAGACGCTAGAGAGGAGTTGAAGATGAGACTTTGAGATGAGATTTGGATCACAATGCCGGTTGTGCCCTAAATAGACAATGTAAACCTGTATAAAAGAGGAAGATCAATTACATAGTAGAAGAGAAAATGAGATCAATTAAATATTTAAAGGATCAAGCACTTGAAGTTCGTAGCAAAGTTACATGAGATGCTGTTGATGTTGAGTGTACAAAAGAAAGCGAAAGTGAGAGCGATAGGCCCCAAAAACAATGAAGATAAGAAGCCATTTGTCTCCCATACGGAAGAAGCAACATGAATGGTTGAGCCATTAAATAGGCACATAGCCGTTAAAGAAAAAGATGCTTATAGTGCGTGCATTCGAAGGCTCTAATTAAGGCTGCAACAAGCACTTATATATTTCCATAACGTCAGCTGGTTGCATGATGTTGATTTACCTTCAAAGCTTAAGCTAGTACCAAGAAGGGCTTCTGCTTTTGTATTCTTCTCTCACTTTTCCGGTGTTGTATCTAGCTATGTGTATATCTTAGGTAGAATTAAAGCCTAGGACTGCTTTTATAAAGCTCCATCATACACCATGAACACCATAAAGAGAATGCATGTGGCTTTCATCATTCTTTTGAATAAAAATCTTCAGCTTTCTAGTTTCTTTCAAAGGAAATTAACTACTTAAGTTCACTAATACAGCTACTTAAGTTCACTAATACAGTATCAACTCATTGGCTTTTAATAAATGCAATTTTGGGATCCTTTAAGCTTAACTGAAAGCAAGGCAGCAAAAGTATCAAAGGTTTTATTAATAATCCTAAATTATAACTTATTATACGAAATGTAAAAATGAAACTTGGTAAGGAATCCTTGAAAATAAACTAGCTTTGAGAACAATTTTAGATGTGTTTGAAATGAACAAATGATTGCTTCCCCATGTGAATTTGGAAGACTATGCAAACACTAGGTACTTTAATGTCATTCCAATGAAACTTGAAATATCAGCTCAATTAGATTGATCTTGGATATAGGTTTAGGGTTTTCTCGGTATATACTTCATTTGGTGAAACTAGAACTAACATATAGGCAACGGATGGTTAAAATATATCTTGCTAGGAAACATGTATATGGAGAATCATAAAGTTGCATCAAAATTTCATAACTGAATTTTTTCATAGGTTTTGCCGAAATCTTAAATGTGTAAGTCCACAGATACGCTGGGGAAGCATCAATCTAGCTACGAGGAACAAGATTTAAACATCAATCGATCAAAACTATATTAGCTATAATCTATGTAGGGGACTTGAGTAGCTAGTAGAAGTAGTTCTATATCTATAAATAAGTTGATGCAGCAGGGTCGTACATCAAAATTACTTATTCTACTAAGAAAGAATTGAGGGAAAAAAAGAAGAAAAAACAAAAATGTGTACACAAATCAAATCATCCATTTGCTAAAATTTCGCTGATACATTATGTAAACTGATCTATTACTTTAAATAATCACTAGTTTACAATCAAAGAACTTAAATTATACGAAAGACGTTTTACCTCTTGATGTAGAAATTTCACATCATTAAACCTACTTTTGTATGATGCACTAGGAAATTTACTTTGCTGATAGGTATATGATCTTTGTTATAGAATACATAATTGCATCTTAATGCATGGTCATAATTTGAAAAGTAAAAGCATGCATATTGTTTGCTTTGCTTCGATAAGCAGGAATTTTAAGTGCAACAAAAATAATCTCTTTCTCATGAGACATTGGAGTTGTTATAGATTGAAATCACCTGAATATATATGGAGAACAGGTAATCTTTTATATTTTTTTTGCAGTCTCAAACTAAATGTGTGCTATTCATGAATTTTCGAAAATTTACAATTGTAAGATATTGTGTGCTATTCATGAATTTTCGAAAATTTACAATTGTAAGTTATTTACTTTTAGTTTGCTAGTTTGAAAGCACATGGCATGTTGTTCGTCAAATAAATGCAGGTCTTTGATGGAGTTTAGCTCTATCATTTTGTCTATGAAGTTCAACTTGGATACTTATTATCAATAGTTGACTGTAAATTGTGTTTTCGAATACTCAAACAAGAGAATTCATTGTGCCCTATGCTTTTGGCTAAAAAGAAGACCTAATAGTCCCATCCGAATAAGTCATTCTTCCCGCAAGTTGTTTCAGAGCACAATTAATATGCTGATTATACAGACTTTTTGTTGAACGCGGGCGGGAATGTATTGAATAAGGTTTAGTTCTTTCAAAGTGTTTGGTAGAAGCTAACTTCTTTTTTTTTAGTTTTAACTACGAGATATTCCTTGGCCCACCGCGAAAGACCTTGCCCTCGCATCACAATCCGTATCTGTAAGCCTCGCCGAACCGGTATACGCGCCCCAACAAACGCCACTCTCCTCGCGACTGAACCCCTGAAAGAACCCAAATAACCACTTCTATGACCCATCACACGAAATAACACTTCATTTGGCCTAACTTTTGCCAGGTAATGGGCGTTAGACTAATTTTTGTAAGGTAATAAAAAATCTTAAAAATAAAGCCATTAAATCAAACCACAACATCAAAATTAACACTTTTTGAATTTGAAAAATATCTTGTGAATTAAGTTCATTTAACAATAAAAATTATCAACTTCAAAGCTGTGACTACAGTACCCTATGGATACTATACCCCACAAACCGGCACCGTTAGATATCTCTAGTTTATTGATTGTTAGTAACTTTTTAATTATTTAACGATATTCAGACTATAGAGTACAATATCATCAGGGAATCACATATAAACCCTAACTTTACAAATTAAAAGGCAAACGAGGGACAAATAGATTGTCATCTTTATTAATTTGAGGTGGAAAAAGATTCCTGAAACAAGATGAAGTGAGGAAGAAGAAGTTGGGGAAAATGAGAGCGACCAGTTTCTAGAACAACTTGAGTGATTGAGCTTCTAAATAATAAAAAGACAATTTTGTAAATAAAATATTGGTAGTTCCATGCATACTGCATGAAAATTTTATGAAATTACAACATTAGAATTATATAAAGTCACAAGCAATATGGAAAAATTAGCAAAACCCAATTTTGTAATATTGTTGTCATTTTTGCAGAAATTAATGGAGCCCTTCAAGTCATAGTTGATCTTCTAAAGATGCAATATTATTCATTGTACAGGTTAGTAAAAAGTGCTTTATATATAGCTCTATTCTAGTGCTTATTATCTTAGTAAAGAGTGCTTTATAATTTTTTTCTAGTGCTTAATTGTCTACAACGTATTGCTTCTTATAGCTACTTCAGTAGTAGTATCGTTTATTATACAAATTTCAAAACTATGATTATTGAAACTAGATTATATACATGACAATCCAATCCGAAATTAAATGTGTACATTACTACAAACTAAAGAAAACATATGACTTAGCAAAAGGTGATATTTATAGTGGAAGATATTCATGAAATCACCGAGGGAATATTTTAAGATTTATTAATACATACATTAGACGAGGGTATGATTAAAAATACTTGTGTCTATGTACGCTAATGACTCATAATTGATATTCGAAGGATAAACTTTCCCACGTTCTATAAATAAAAAGTGGGTCACTATCAAACCCTTGCCCTTGAGCCCACCCTGATCGCGAGCCCTATTGATGAGAACACCCCCGCCTGAACAAGAGCCCCATCTGGCTGAGAATCTGCCTCTCTACGAAAGTGGACTTTGGCCCCAATAAGAAAAAAAAAAAAAAAAAGTATTCCAAGATAATAATAGTGCCACATCAAAAAAAAAAGGGTTCAGATAATTCAGATAATTGTAATAATCTATATTATGGATAGATAAGGCATAATTAATATGCTAATGAGTTTGTTACGTGTATCGATCATATTTACGTGATAAGTTGGCTTATGATTACAGTAAATCTAACATTACGATTATATATACATACATTCATATGTATATATGATCAATTGATTCTCGTACAGTAATCTTCAATTACCGGCACAATTAATTGTCAATACATCTTCACGAGTGTTGTCATTAATTATAACTGTAATCAACATGTGTTTGTATGCCATCTCAATTAATTATTGCTATTTGCTAGTGTCGATAATCATCTCAGGCAAGATTAACATGAATTAGTTTGCAACTGTTAAATTACTTAATGATTATGATAAATCAATTAAGAGTACTTCTAATATTGCTGTCCAAAATTATCTGCACAAGGCACAATAAGTTGATCGATGCATGTTGTACGTATGAGGAATTATGATGGACAAGGGGGGGAAAAAAAGAAAATTGACTCCACATATTTGTGTGCGAGTGTGGGGAAGAGATGCCAAAACAAGTAGTTATGGTGCATGCCAAACAAAACGAGCGTATGCATGCGAGACCATCCACATAGAGTTAAAATGAGGATTTAATTTGGACCCACTTTTCACTAACATTAATCCTTCCAGCTTCTGCTTACATAAAAGTGCTTCCAAATTAAAGGAAAAGAATAGTAGTAGCCAGTACTGGTCAATATTTTGTCTTCTAATTTGGCGAAGCAGACGGTATTAAAGGACAACAATACATTGATTTGCAACAGCTAAAATCTGTACACAGACATCACAATCAAACAAGAAAGCGTAAGCTTCGTGATTGCGTATTATCTACTCAAATTAAACTGATCAATATTTTGTTGCCCAGCCACGTCACACACCACATCAAGAAATTATGTCCTACGTCGGTCAAGCTTAGTCGTCAAAATTCTTTCAAAACCAACTGGATCAATTACATCCAGGTATTGACCAAGTCCTATAATATAACCAATTCATGAGAAGAGAAAATTACTCTGACCAATAAGTAATATTAATTATTATTAAATTACCTGCCGACGTTGGAAATCAGACACTAATTAATCTAGGTTAAGGATAAACTCTTTGAAAATTAGCGCAGCCGTTGACCATCGATCTTTTGCTTTTTCTCCACTGTTTTGACTCTTCCTAGCTCGAATAATCTATGATGATTTTTCTAGTGAAAATCAATTACCAAAGGAGTCAAATAAGGGCGAAAGATGATGATCAAATCTATTATATATGACATTCTTATATAGCAAGATTCACAACCATTATAAAATGCAAAGATGACAAGGATCTTGACCTAATTATTTGCTAGAAAAACGTGGAGGAATCATACAATTATTTTATTTTGACAGATCCTATATTCATATTAATTATAATTCTGTTGTTATTGTTGTTGTTGTTGTTATTATATATAGAATATTTCCTTTTCGTCGAGTGCATACACAACTGGCAACCAACCGCGTCTATATGTACATAGCTAGGGCATGCTTGCTGCATTCAACTCTATATTAATTTCAACCAAACAACATATCCAAGAATAAGCCGCAACACTTGTAAAAAAAAATGTTTTCTTGCGATAATGAACATGCACGTGTGTTGTTTTTTTTTTTTTTTTCCTTGTCCTCTCTTTGTACGTGTTCTTTATTTGGTTTAATGAGTGTAAGTTTGCTAAGTAACCCAAATGAATACAAGTCTTTGTGCTTCCAGCTTCATCTTCTTAATTCCAATACTCTTTAACCGATGGCTGATGATGACTTTAATTTGTTATCTAGGCATGAATTAATAAATTTTACAGGGCAAATACTCATGCATGCGAGCTAGCTACTGGAATCCGTCGCCATTGTACACATTTAGGATTTGAGAAAGGACCGTGCTAGGAGAATCTTCTGTTTCCCTGCTTGCTCTCCTTTGTTCTAGAGGCTGTTGTGTTTATTTGAATCTAAGCCTAATATAAAGCTGGGCTCCTACAAGCTGGCAATTTAATTTAAAAGCTCAATAATGAGAAATTGTATAATACATTTGAGGTAATAGAATCAACTAATGTATATAAAACATGTATAATTAGATTTAATATAATCACCACTTACAAAATAATTTTTCAAAATAAATTCATAAATTTGTAATATCTTTTATTTAATGTATCACTGACGTGATATTTCAAATATATCCTAGAATTTCTATTCTTGGATTCCGTTCTCCATAAACTCGCACATAAAGAAACTTATAAAATTGGAAACTTTTTATGGACACGTTTTTCACCGACATTTCTTTCAGAAAGTGATAGCAAATAACAACATTATAGTATTATTATAAAATCAAGGCAGCTTGCTTTCTAGGTTCGCTAACATCATCAAGCCAAGCGTAGTCACTAGTAGGTGGGACATCGAGCGGAACTTTCACCAGCATTTCCGAAATCAATAAGAATTCCCATGATTTTAGTTTACCTATCGACAAAGAAAGAAAACGAGAAGAAAGACGCGTAGATTTTCTTTTTTGCCTCTCGGATTCAGAATATATCTCAATTTATTAGCTATATATATCACGCCATCAAAGTTTGTCCAAGTATTATTTAATTACCTGCCGACCTTTGGTTATCGTGCTTTAGAGGTGGAACTTCACTGTTTGGTCTGTTTATTAAATAGAACATAAGATAGAACATATGGTGAATCTTATACAAATAGAAATTTTGGACAAAAAGTCACTAAGTATTTGGTTGTCAATTAAAAAAGTACTTTTGAACCATTAACTGTTTGGTTGTGTAAAACTAAAGTGTTTTTGTGTAATTAAATTACCAAAAAGGATATGTATTCATAATTATATAACATGTAACAAAATGCATCCAAACTATTAATTAATAAGAAAAAATCAGTTCAATCACTTCTTTAATTTTCAAAATTAAAAATTACATCATTGATATATTCTCTCAAACTCATACTACTATTCAATTAAATTGCATTAGTTATATATACTCTCTCAAGTGTTGGGTATGTGCAGAGATTGCAAAATTAATTAAAGTGCTAGTTATTTAAAAAAAACGAGAGAGAGAGAGAGATAAAGTGAAGTGGCGGCAACAATATATTTATATAGCGGCAACAATTTTCATTCGGTAGGTTTTATATAAAGGGTATTATGTAATTAATGAAATATGTCAAGGATACTTTTGATATTATATATTTTTTAGAAAAGCTCTCTAACCTCACTCCTAAAAGTTTAAATTTTGGGATTTTGCTAGTAGAGGTAAATTAGCTTATTTAAGCTAAAAAACCTCTACTAAAAAAATAACCAAACACTATAAAAAATTTTAAAAAGTACTTATGGAATTAAATAAGCATTTATACGCTTTAAATAAGCCATACTAAACAGACTCTTACTGGACTATATATATATACTCTTTGAAAAGTTAGCTCATCTCTTGACTTTGAATTTTCTTTGCCGTAGGTAAAAGATCATTTTCGAGGCAAAGTTTAATTTGTAGAACGGTAGAAACAACCAAAAAAAAATGTTAAAATTTAAAATTTGCTGTAGCTTATTGGTTTGGAAAGAAATGACATTTAGATTTTATTTAGAATTAAGGTTGGACAACTAGTATTAAAGTGTCGAGTCAACACTAAATGTTATAAAATGGAAGTTAAATTGATTTATTTTTATATTGGTATGATGAAAATTTTATTAATTTTATTAAGATTATTATTTAAAAATTATATTTACTACATACTATTAATTTTTATTTTATATTTATAGTTTTTTTTATATTTATAGAAATGGTAATTTTTAAGTTACAACACTTTAATATTAATCAAGACCTTAATTATAAATTATCTTTTACTATACACACACATGCTTAGTGTGTGTGTGTGTGCGTGGAGATTATTAGATGGATCGAGTTGAAATACTAGACAATCAATTTATTAAATCTCTTTTATCGGAAGTAATGATGCATTGGGATATTGGATTAACAGGCTTGTTTTATTAATAAGCAGTAGATGAATGGTTCCCCTATATATGTAATTAAACGAACCAAAATGTTTTGGATATCTCTTATTTTAATCCGTAACTTTCAAGAAGAAAGTTGCAGCACTTTATTTCTTGGCATTAATGGAAATATTTTCTTGCGATAATGTGCTTGCACGTGTGTTATTTTTTCTTTACTCCTTTTGAACAGAGTCTTTAACTGTGCTTCCAGCAAAAGCTTTATCCTCAAACCGATCACACAACCCTCGATCAAAATCAAAGCAAAAAATGGAACAAAGTAATTTTTTTTTCTTCCCTTTTTCCCCAATATTCTTGACTAACTAAAAAGATTTAGAAGATTAACACACGTATCTTAGCCGATGAAATGACATATTGACATTACATGCATGAATAATGAATAATGAGTTGTCTGTTTTTGTTTTTTCAGGCTTCCCTAAGGAAAAAAGGGTAAATGTAGTTAACGTTGAACACATGTTTCTAAGTTCTTAGCTAACCATCGAAATGACATTATATGGGTAAGCACATCATCATCACCGTCGTCGTCTTCGTATTCCCCACTTGGCATCATGAAGCTCTTTAATCCCAATGTTGACGTTCTTCCAAGCATGATGGCTTGCAGGCCACATAAAAATTTCTATAGTTACCCTATTTTATCTTTTAAGTTATTTTTGTTATTTTTTTTTTTTTTTGTATCGCGAGAAATTTTGTTATGGGGCTGGCCGTCTGTGGCCGGGGCCCATCCACATTTCGAGCCAGGGAGGCGCGGGTTCGTAAAGCGGCTTCACTGCGGCTGAGCCGAAATGGCCGGGTCAGCTTAAAGGGCTGGTGCGATAGGCCGTGCTGTTGGTAAGTTATTTTTGTTATTTGGAATACGCATGCATAAATACAGTTCACAATTGGACAAATGAAACAAATTTATAAGATTTTTCTTTTTTTAATACAACTCATGTAGGTGTGATGAAATACTTATATATATATATATATATATATATATGCTTCAGCAAATCTATTGCTGCACCAACATTATTTTTTGTTTTCAATTAAAACTAAGATATTGATAAAGATTTTTTTCCCCCCTTTTTTCTTGTTTTTCATATGACCTTGATGTTACGAACAAATTTATTATTAGAGACTCATACTACGATCCAAACGAAGATATTTTTATGGAAGAATAGAAGTATTGACTATTTAAACAATACTAGAATCCTTTTTTGATATGCACGTCTAATAATTTTTAAAACAAAAATAAACTATCAAAATTTACGTTCTGTAAAGCATATATGTCCTTACATATAAAATTTCCATGTAATATTATGACATAAATTAGTTAAGATTTCAAAGGGATTGATCATGCATTAATTGGCTCCCAGCCTCCCACAAATGGAAATTTTGCGCTTAGGTACAGTAATTTGGGATGAAAAGGGAGGGGGGAAAAAAAAAAAAAGAAAAGCTTTGTGTCACTTTTCTTGGCTTTCTAGTACATTCAACAATGATCCATCAGACTGATGTTCATTCATTTTGAATCCAACTCTCAAAATAATTATATCAATGTTAGATGAATGACCAGATTTTTTCAAGATGAGATTTAATCAGTTTGCTTGTGGGGCAATCAAATATCCACTAATTTTGACTCAAATTTGAATGTGCACATGTTAAATACACAAAATAAATCCATCTAGATTGGTAATTATATGTGATAAACTAAAATAATCAGATAATATGAACAAAAAATAAATAAATGGTAGGTAAAGTTGTTGCAGATTTGCTGCAATTAGATTCATTCCTAAGCTACTGGCAATGCTACTAGTGAATTAATAAACTGACTCTGTTTTGGTGTGTGAACATAGAAAAAAGAGAAGTGATTCAAAAGTATAGTGAATGACAAAGATTGGTGGATTTTTTTTTTTTTTTTTTGCCCTTTTTCTTCTCCTCTTTTGAATGGAGATTGAAGTGCCTCCTACATGCGCACTAAAAGGGGTCAAATGAAAGAAAACAGAAGGCAGCAAGTGAAGCAAGCACTAGGAAGACAAAAGCCAGCTACAACAACAACAACTCAAAAAGTATTTTGTGTTTTCAAATGAAAAATCTAACAAAGCCATCTGCTTCCTTGTGGGCCCTACCACCGTAGCACTCACCCCATTATAGTCCACCAAGAAACAGCTCTGTCTCTGTCTCTCTCTCCCTCTCTTTCCTCATCAACTTTTACACCAAAAACAATTCTCTCTCTTTCTCTCTTTTTCTTTTGCTTTCTTTCTCCCATAACTGCCCATACGTTTTTACAGAAACAGAGGAAAACGGCGTGGCTCTGTTTTTTGAAAGTGTTTTCTTTAAAGTCTGTACTACTCAAACAAGAGTGAATAGGTTTGGTTTTTGCTGATGGGGTTTTGGTGAGAGAATCAGTTTTCTTTTCTCCTTTTAAAGATTTTGATATAATGGGAAATTGTTGGTGTAAATGGGAGCCTTCAGTTTACATAGTTTCACCAAATACAAAGTCAGGTTTGTGTCCTTTAAAAGCTCTGTTTTCTCCCCACTTGTTCAATAATTCTATGTATCTAGAATAAAATTGTAATTTAATCCTGAAAATGAGTTAGATGATCATGCTATGTCATAATTAAAATCAGTTTCTCACATGCAAACTGTAATTCCACTTAACATACGCTCTGTTTTTTTCTCCCCTTCCCTTTTTTTTTTTTTTTCCCTGAGCTTCTTGTTATTTTAGATTCTTTTTGTAATTCAATTGTTTTCTCTGGTTTTATTGTATTCTGATAACTGATATTCTTCTGTTTTTTTTTTTTTTTCAAAGATTCATTTGTAGCGTTCTTTATTCTAGATATTCCATTTTTGTTCTGCAAATTAAAGAAGAAAGCAAGAAAGAAGAAGGTTCAAAACTTTGTTTCATTTTCAGTCAATTTCCCACTGTAAAGGTGGTACATTTTCTTCTACTCTTTTTCAGTGCAAGTGGATACTTGTCACTATAGTGCGTTGATTCTTATCTCAACAGTAATACGTAAATTTTTTTTTAAAAAAATAAATTTATCGTTTTAAAATTAATTCTTTTACCCTTTTTCCATTTTGTTCCTTTTTTTTTTCTTAACATATACTGCTTTCAAAATTTAGAATTTGCTTTTTTTATCCCATGCTCATACATATTTTTAGTTGGATTTTTCATATTTCACCCTCACGTTAATCTTGATAAGCATTTAAATTTTGTTTTAAGAACAACATTTTTATATTTGAGAAACCCTTTAATTCTGATATCACGGTTATTTTTTATTTTAATTCTTTAGAATGGTAAATTTAGTTCTTAAAGCTAATTTATTGTGCCTTCAACTGTTTGATAGAACTGATAAAAGGAAGATACAAGAATTCATCCCTACTGATTGGATGATTATATACATGATGTTATGTTGTCATGTGTTTCTTTTCAGAATCACCAAAAGATGAGAGTCCGTCCGAGAAAGCTAAAAGGGAATACAGTAAGTTACCATCAAATCCAGAAGAAGTAGAGGACCTGCGTCGTGATTCGGCCGCAAATCCATTGATTGCATTCACATACGATGAACTGAGAATCATCACTGCAAACTTCAGGCAAGATCGTGTGTTGGGTGGAGGCGGATTTGGAAGTGTTTACAAAGGGTTCATTTCTGAGGACTTAAGGGAAGGGCTTCAGCCTGTTCCAGTGGCTGTTAAGGTTCATGATGGTGATAACAGTTATCAAGGCCACCGGGAATGGCTGGTAATCATTATGTCCTTAAAAGAAGTTACCATTGTTGATATTGTTCCATTCTTATTTTTACTCTTGTATATTAGAGCCTTAAATATACATATCTTTGATTTGGTAAAGGGGGTTGTGTGTGTCTAGGCAGAAGTCATATTTTTGGGACAGCTTTCTCATCCGAATTTGGTTAAGTTGATCGGTTACTGCTGTGAAGATGAACACCGGGTACTAATATATGAGTTCATGGCTCGGGGGAGTGTCGAAAACAATCTTTTCTCAAGTAAGTACATCCTTTTGTTTCAATAAATTGATGCTTACACATCAGAAAGTGTTAGCAAGGCACCATAGTGGAGAGTGGAGACACATATAGCGAATGGTGAAATTGTTGGCCAGAAAAAGAATCGAAACAATGTCTATCTCATCCACAAAAGCACCTTCAGTTTTTGGCAGCATCAGTTCTGGTGAAAGAACTGGTGATATACTGTTAGTCCATTAACCCCATAAGGCAATCATTCAATTTGTTTTATGCCCATAATGCTGTGATTGTTAGCATTTTTAAAGGGAATAAGGGTAAAGCTAGCTGCTGGAGTGGTGCCTCTGAGCCTAGAACAGATGTCACGCTCATGGAAAGGAATGTGGATGTGAAGGTGCTAGAATTTGATTTAATGCTTAGTTGCCTATGGATCTAGGAACAATAGACGTTAATAGAGAGGGGAACTAAGAATGGAAAGTTGTTATAAGCAGAAACAAATTAAGGATGTAAAGTTGTTTTCACATCTCTCTAATGGTTTCTGAAACTGATATGGCTAGGATAACTAATTTGCTGGTGGGTAATACAGGCCTACAGTTTTGTCTTTTTTTTCTTTTTATAAATCATAATGTATTTTTTCTCGTTGCAGAAGTACTGCTTCCTCTTCCATGGTCTATCAGAATGAAGATTGCATTTGGTGCTGCAAAAGGACTTGCCTTCCTCCATGAAGCAGAGAAACCTGTCATCTATCGCGACTTTAAGACGTCTAATATTCTCTTAGATACGGTTCGTACATCGAAAATGTTGCACATGTTTCTTAGAAAAGGATTAGCATGCATTCGGTTTCACAGAATTGAGTTATAGTGAAGCAAATTGTCTTATACTAATCAATATTTGTTATCCGAAATCATAACGTCTAGTTGTAAAGAATTTCATCAAATATCCCTTGCATTCTTGTCATTTCACCGGCCTAAACTCAAATTAATCTGCAATTTGCTTAATATGTGCAAAAATGCAGGACTACAATGCAAAGCTCTCGGACTTTGGCCTTGCCAAAGATGGACCAGAGGGGGACAAATCTCACGTTTCAACTCGCATAATGGGAACTTATGGATATGCAGCCCCAGAGTACATAATGACAGGTTAGTAAATTCTCATTATTGATTCATTAATTCTTCTAAATTAAGGATCTATGCAATGCAACCATAAGTAGTCGAAATGTATCAGGCATTTTTCCTTTGTTCAAGTGAAATAAGCCTGTGTATAACTAACTTGTGAGCGAACTGACATAAAAATTATTTTGTGCAGGTCATCTAACTCCTAGGAGTGATGTGTACAGCTTTGGCGTCGTGCTTCTTGAGCTTCTGACCGGAAGAAAATCACTAGACAAGTCACGACCAGCCAGAGAGCAGAACTTAGCAGATTGGGCCGTCCCTCTGCTTAAAGAGAAGAAAAAGTTACTCAACATCATTGATCCTCGACTAGAAGGAGATTATCCAGTTAAAGGAGTTCATAAAGCCGCCATGCTTGCCTACCATTGCTTGAACCACAATCCAAAAGCAAGGCCTCTAATGCGGGATATCGTGGATTCATTGGAGCCATTGCAAGTACTCCCAGATGAGGCTCCCACTCCAAAGAATTTTGTAACTGTGATTACTCACGAGGAACCAAAAGCTGAGATTCAAACAAAAGATTCACAATGTAATTAGTTAACATACATATGATTTGGGGGTTGGTTCTGTTTTGTGTATTTGTTAAGCTTCTCTTCTCCAGATTTAAAGGAGAGTTTTTGTATCATCACATATTTTTTTCCTTGTGTGTGTGTAATCAATAGAAAAAGAATCATGCTATTTTTCCTTCTTTTTTTTTTTGGCATTGGAAAGTGTATGAATCATGTAGAACATATATAAACAGCTATTATCGAATTAAGGAAATGAAAAACAAATAATTTTTATTAGAAAAAAAAGAAGGCAAAAGAAAATAATAAGAATTAATGATATTATTCTTGGTGGAATGCGCTAGCTAGCGTGGAGTTAGGCCGAAGCCTAGTCAGAACCCATCACCCGTGTAAGGAAAGGGTCTTATTGCCAATGATTGGATTCAATGAATTAATTATTGAGTTATGCTATTTGTCCCGGGTCAAACCCCGAAAGCAATAAAGGAACGACGTCGTTTCAATTTTTTTTTCTCCCTCTCGTTCAAGCTAAACGACGTCGTTTCATGAAAAAAAAAAAAAAAACACCAAAACGGTGTCGTTTTAGTACTTTTGGGGTAAGTAACATTTTCCTTAATTATTTTCTGATCTATCTGACTGTGCTAAATGGTTTGCTCTAAGCATTTTTCAAATTACCCTTCAGTACAGCACGACCAATTCTTGTCGTGGTATATTGATTGCACCATTGGATTCTCAAGCTTCCATGGAGAGTCAAAGCTAAATTTATGTGAATTTTGCTCATAATTAATACGAAATTAAGTTGTTGTAGATTTGTAGTTGGGTAAGAGCAACGTAGTACGACTTATTTTCAGTGATTACGTTCTCTCAACTCCGTATTGATAAGCAGACAAATTATCTATATTTTTTATAAATAAAATAAGTTTTAAAATTTTGAGTTACACTTACTTCTAATTGATTATTTAACATTTGCTCTCAAAATTAAGCAGGTTGCTAAGTAGTTTAGTTGATAAATTTCATTGAGTGAAAAACAAAGATTGTTCATTTAAATCCTGCTCAAGTGAATAGAAAGAGGAAAAGTTTATAAAGATAAAAAAATGACACTTAGATGGGAGAAATTGTAATGAATACGAACTTTAATTTACGCTTGAAAAAATAAACTAACAATAGTCATCTCGAAATTAAAACACAAGTTAAAAAGAGAAAAAAATGCAATTGTAAGTAAAATAATAATAATAAAAAATCAACTGATTAAATCTATAAGTGGACGAGATTCGTGCTCCACCATAAATTTACTTTAATATAGTCATAACTAAAAATTAATTTATGTTGAGCATTAAATATAAAAATTTCAAAATAACCCACCCAATTCACTCTCTCTTAAAGTTTAACTAATCAAAAGAAACCCACGTATTCAAACTTAACTCAAACCAATAAAAACACAGATGTCGATGACAATAATCTAAATTAGAAATGAATTAAAAGTAAATAAACAAATAAACAAAACCCTCGTCCAGTGATGTCATGCAAGCAACGTCACATAATACCAGCTGTCTGTCTTATTAATTAGTTCTTGTCTCTTTCACTTGCTTTAGGTTTAACTTTTTCTTGGAGCAATTTTCTTTTCTACTTTTTTATCTCGCACTTTCAAGTTTCACCTCCCATATTTGATTAATTTTCTTTCCGTTCTCAGTCTTTGCTCCTTTTCCGTTTTTTATCCCTTGGAAAAAATAGCGTTTTGGTGAAATCTTTAAAGAGTTTCCATCATCCATTAGATAGTTATCCATCCAATTCAAAGAGCTGCATGGATTATATTATCCATGAAACTAGGTCATCTCTTTAGCTCCCACTTCACTTTTTCCTTTTATCTTTTGTACCCAAAAGTTGCCAAACAAAGTTAATGAAGGAAAATTTTTGTTCAAGTGATTGTAGACAAGGCAATACTCATTTTGTCTCTCTCAATCTTTCTTATTCCTCCTAATTTTTGCACAAAAGTACTTTTTCTCTTTCTTTCTGTCTGGTTCTTGTGGTAAAGTTAGAGATTTATCAGAGTTATTTCTAGATCAATTCAGTTGCGACGGCACAACCTAAATTTCTATTCTACGGGGAGATTAAACTTAATTTGACAGATTTTTTCCCCTTCTTTTTCTTCATTTGAACCGAGTGAAGCTTCTTCTTCCTCCACCATGTATGTTTTTCACCAGATCTGATAATATTGTACGTATTTTTCGATTTATAATATATGTATATACGGCAAACAAGTTAATATTCTGATCAGTTGCATTTTATTTGTTTATTTACTCAGCCGTGAGATATAGTAACTGGCTTGCTAGGTATTTAAATACATGCTAATTCTGATAAAATACATGCAGATCTATAGATCTGGATGACTGGGCCAATAATATAGGCTTTCATTCACTGGGTAATCAAGTTTTCAGGACTCAAAAACATGTCTACTTCGGCGCTTTTTTTTTTTTTTTTCCTTTTTTTGCTTTAAATTGTTAGTTGCTTAATTTGAATGAACCTTTTTAAGTTGTTTATGCTTTGACATTTTTACCATCTTGCCGTATTTTCTTTATTATTCTTTCTCTATATATTTTACTAATTAGGATATTACTGCATTCCAGGGGAAATTAGGAAAAAAAATATAGTTAAAATACCCCATTACTAGTTAACTACAGCCTCAGTGATGCTAGCTAGTAGCTAGTTTCTCGAAACAGTTTCAATGCCCTTTGGATTTGGTTTTATAATATGGTAATTTGGTGCTAGAGTGTGCCAAATGCTTTCACATAAGGGACACACGCGTATTATATAAGAGAAAATGCATTAATGTATGTATGAAGTTATAATAATCTCATTCACAATGCACACAATATATAGGAGGGCTAACACACAAACACACACACACACACACACACACACACACATATGATTTTTGTTAGCTAACCAAGTTATATGAGGATGCATGGCAGAATGAGCATATTAATAATTCTTGGCTTTTGTGTATGTATGTATTATAATAATAGGGATCAAAATGAAGATGATGATAGAGAAGAAGCACAGGAAACGGACCGACGAGGCCACAGATTGGTGTTACCAGAAGATGGGTATGAGTGGAAAAAGTATGGCCAAAAATTCATCAAAAACATCAGAAAATTCAGGTACGAATTAGATAGATTAATGAATCACTGCTCCCTTTTGTTTGCATTTGTTGACGTCTTGCTTAGTTTTTCTTTTTTCGTTTATTGATATCCTTGGGGTCTCTGAGCTTAAAAAAAGGAGCTATTTCAAGTGCCAAGAGAGCAGTTGCATGGCCAAGAAACGAGCCGAGTGGTGCACCTCAGACCCAACCAACATTCGAATTGTGTATGATGGGGATCACGATCACACCCGCGACGGATCTTCCTCATCCTGCTCTGCAGATCAGCCTAAAAGAGGCTCCTCCAATACTTCATCAAATGCCAATCAGTATAACTTGTTAACACAAGTGTTTGGAGATCAATCATCAAACTCTCCACCAGCTAGCAGACGCAATTAGGTCATTGACTAAGAATTAATAATTGAATATTAATTAGTTCCAAGTCCTTCGTTTTGTGGGAATAATTTAAGTTCCAATTCTTCTGTAAATTAATTATCTACCTAGAGGCTAGCTTGAGCAAATGTTTTCATTAACCACTTTGTAAAGTATTTTTATTTTACAATTCTAAACTTCTTGCCACCAAGGGATTCTAAACTTCTGCAAATTAATTAATTAATCTTAAGAAAATTTCAGATAAATCTTAGGTTAATAAAAAATATGATATATGATAACATGTTGACAGACAATAATTTTATTTAAATCAATTTATATTAAGTTAGGAGAAAGAAAAAGCCAATCTTTGCCTTTCGGTGCCATGGCATGTTGGCTGTAGCTTCATCATATGGTTAATTATGTGGCATCTGTATAATTTGGCACTTATAGTTGCCATATCTTTCTGTCTCTACTCCAGAATAAAATTTATATGGTACGTCGTTTATAAATTTATCATATATATGACATTTCATGCAATTTTTGTATGACACCATTTAAAGTAGTAGAAAGTTTACACCATGTCATCTATGTGCCTGAGCTTAACACGACATGCCAGTTTGACATAATAAACGACATTTCATACAAAACTTGCTGCGGACTTGAAACGGTATGATATGTCATCTATTTCTTAAAAAATAAGTGACAGGTCATACCCATTCCATACAAATTTACAGCCACCATGTCGTTCAATGCAATGAAGGCCGAAGACTGATTTTTCCCACTTTCCCAACTTAATATAAATTAACGTATTATTTCATTACTGGAGGGGTGGTCGCCTCCTTATTTTATTTTATGATGCTTTTGAGTCAATCATTTTTTCCAACAAATATAGCAAAACTATAAGAAATCGTAATAATTAATAGGGAAATTATCTCACCCCACCTTTTTTTTGTTAAATGTACATTGAACCACCATAAAATTTTAACATGTACTTTGCACCACCTTTATTTTTAAGTTTGTATCAATCAACTACTTTAACAATAAAAAATGACTATTTTATCCCTAAAGGAATTAAAATACTATTTTATTATATAAAACTTTAAAAAATAAAAAAACTATAACTGTAAGAATGTTCTTGAATTTAATCAAAGAAATAAATTTTTTATGATTATAATTTCATTTAAAATTTATCCTACTAATTTTTTATAATCATAATTTTATTTAATTTGTATGGGGAAGTTTCTTAATATTATTTATTGGGAAGTTTACAATAATTAATTTTTTATGATTATAATTTCATTTAAAATTTATCCTACTAATTTTTTATAATCATAAATTTATTTAATTTGTATGGGGAAGTTTCTTAATATTATTTATTGGGAAGTTTACAATAATTATAGGGAAATTTTTTTCTTCATGTTAATTTTTGTAAACTTCCTTTTACTTAATTTAATTACAAAAATTAAATAAAACTATAATTACAAAAAATTATAATTACAAGATGTCTTTTAAATTATAATTTCATTTAAAAATTATCATCTTAAATTTTGAGATTTATTTGTTTTATTGAATTTAGGGGTATCCTTATAATTATAATTTTTTATTTTTTAAAATTTTGTAGAATAAAATAGTTTTTTAATTCATTTAGGGATAAAATGATCATCTTTTCATGTTAAAGTAGTTGATTGATACAAACTTAGAAATAAAGGTGGTGTAAAGTACATGTCAAAATTTTATGGTAGTTCAATGTACATATGATAAAAGAAAGGTGGTGGAAAGATAATTTCCCTAATTAATATTCATAACATCCAACAACACCATGATTAAAATATTAAAGGACAAACTTCCGATAAAAAATATATAATTTTGAAGCAAATATGAAATCTTTTAAAATACAAACACGAAGTATGGAAATTTCTTTTCAAATTTAATTACAAACCTCATCAGTTTGAAAAAAAAAACAAAAAAAAAAAGAAAAATTAAAAGTTTCCTACTTACAAATAGTAACATAACATGCAGGCTTATGAAGGGACCATTAAAAGTCAAACTCAATAGATGTAAATGTGAAGAACTTATAAGTCTCTTGTGTGCTTAAGTAAAGTTAATTGTTATAATTATTGAACATATTTTTGGTTCATTCTGTACTTAATCATGTAAATTGCGTATTGGATATTTTGAATTATACCATATATGAGGAGATTCAAATTTATGATGCACTAGTAGTACATATTTTATTCTTCTAAATATTTGAAAGCATCCTACAATTTTACGATTATGGTGTTTAAATTTGTAATTTCGATTATATATATAATAATTTTCCAAATCAAGTTCTTAGATTTTCTTACAGTATGAGAAAATTTTTATCATAGCATATATTTACGCATATCATTTTTAAACTTTTTTCAAATTTTAAAGAAAATTCAAAATATAAAAACATCATATATGTCGCGTGTATAAATTTTTTTATGCAGAGTTATATAATTGAAAGCGAAAATCATATGTAGAGAGTACAAAATACAAAACACTACTACAACACTAAACTGAAGTAAGAGCAAGAGATGTTCTGGAGTGTTCCAAAGTAAAGACAAACGAACGGCCTTCGACTTAAATCCAACGGTCGAGATGCACTCGAAGCTTCAGGAGCTAAGAAACCGTGTGCCCTTTATATTATCAACAAAACCCACCAACTTTCAGCTCCTACTCCACCTGCAGCTCCCCTTATCTCTTTAAACCCTAAAACTCTCGCACCTTCCGCCGTCTCACAGTGAGTTTAACAAAACCCTTGAAGCTTTTTTCATTTCATTTTGCTTTTTGTTCAAAGTTCTTTCCTTTTTATCTGCTCTGGGTTTGTTGTTTTGTTGGGAAATGAGAAAGATGAGGTTTTGGGTTGAAAATGGATGATGGGTATAATGATATGCATGCGAGTTTGATTTTTCTGCTGCTTTTTGTTTAATGTTTTCTGTATGCTGTGTGGGTGTTTGCGCTTTATTTTTCTTTTCAGATAAATAATAGTTGCTTGAATTTGTTAGTCTATTTGTGATTGTTCATTTTGCTTCATTGACGTTGTAGAATTAGAGGCTTTCGAATTTTGAATAAAGAGGAGTATTTATTTTAATTGAATGCTGATGATGTTTGCTGGGATTTTTTTTTTTATTTCTTTTCCCTTCTAGTTGGTTATTTTCGTTCTTATAGTGAAAATCAATACCGTGTTTGATCAAATACAATATTCGGTTTAGATGTCTTTGGTTTTTATATTCTTGAGTATATGTGTAATTTGTTGAATTAAGGATTGAAGTTATTGATAATTTGTGCGCCTAACTTGGTGGAAATAAGATTGTGGGTGTACAAATGCTTTTGTAACTAAATGAAGATTCCCTTTGATTCAACAAATTTCTTCTCTGTAATACCATGGGCGGAGAATTTGTTCAACAAATTCAACAAATTCCCTTTGATTTCTTCTCTGTAATTCCATGGGCGGAAGAGAATCTCATCTTTGTGGATTTTTATATTCACAATGAATCTTCTGCTTTGCGAGTGGGTAATCTTATTGGCATACTTTGGCTGAGCTTACTTTGTCAATGATGGCAGGTTTAAACGAATAAATGGCATTGACTTTCACTGCCATGTCTTCTATTAGCTCCATGATTGCTTCTAATGGACGAATGACTGATAAGAAGCTTGCATCTTCTTCGAACAAATTGTCATCACTTGCTTCCATTTCTTCAAGTTCATTCGGCAGGAGACAGAGTGTAGCTCTGCGCAGGGCCTGCACGCCTAAGATTTATGCTGCAAAGGACTTGCATTTCAACAAGGATGGATATGCCATGAAGAAACTTCAAGTGAGTCTTGGCGCTAAAACACTGATGGGTTTTTGGTTAATGTTCCATTGCAACTTTCTTTCTTTATTTAGTTTTTGATGTCTTCCTATCTGTGTTTTCATTGTCACAGAATGGTGTCAACAAGCTTGCAGATCTAGTTGGAGTTACCCTTGGTCCCAAGGGCAGGAATGTTGTTCTAGAGAGCAAGTATGGTGCCCCAAAAATTGTGAATGATGGTGTAACTGTGGCCAAAGAGGTATGTATTTGCTCCATTGTTTATGATGTTCTATTGAGCTAGAAGTCGAGCATGTATTTAGAATTTGATTTTTTATCATTGCAATTTTATCATCTATTGTGTCACCTGTTCTGCCGAAATTTTAATCCTTTTAACATTTTTGTAGAACAAATTTTATCATCTACTCGTTGTATGAGATTATTAACAGTTTGTTCTACTAACTTTATCCAGGTTGAGTTGGAAGACCCGGTTGAGAACATCGGTGCTAAATTAGTGAGACAAGCAGCTGCCAAGACTAATGACTTGGCTGGTGATGGAACAACAACATCTGTTGTTCTTGCACAGGGGCTTATAGCTGAAGGTGTTAAGGTTGGTACAGCGTGATGGTTCTTCGTGATGTTTTTTTTTATCATCTTCATAGCATGATAATTTTGGAAATTGTGCCTTCTTTGTTAATTACTAAGTTCAATGATTCAGGTCGTGGCAGCTGGTGCAAATCCTGTTCTTATCACAAGAGGCATTGAGAAGACATCTAAGGCTCTTGTTTCTGAGCTCAAGCAGATGTCAAAAGAGGTAATGGGAAATTTTATTGAACAAGGTTTTCAAATATCAAGCCACCAGTGCAATTTTTTTTGTGTATATTAATCAGATTTTGCATATAGGATTTAATGAGAATATGTGGGACTGCAGGTTGAAGATAGTGAACTTGCTGATGTAGCAGCTGTTAGTGCAGGGAACAACTATGAAGTTGGGAATATGATTGCAGAAGCCATGAGTAAAGTTGGACGTAAGGGTGTAGTGACCCTTGAAGAGGGAAAAAGTGCTGAGAATATGCTCTATGTTGTTGAGGGAATGCAATTTGATCGTGGTTATATTTCTCCCTACTTTGTCACTGATAGTGAGAAAATGGCAGTTGAATATGAGAACTGCAAGGTATAAATTCTATCATGACTTTCAACTTCTTACATTTGCCCGTCATAAAATTACTCTTGTTTTTTATCCTGTAAAGGTTAATGTTTTATGATGTGTCCTTTTTTTCAGTTGCTTCTTGTGGATAAAAAGATTACCAATGCAAGGGACCTTATCAACATTTTGGAAGATGCAATTAGAGGTGCATACCCAATTTTGATTATTGCAGAAGATATTGAGCAAGAAGCACTGGCAACTCTTGTCGTGAACAAGCTGAGAGGTGCATTGAAGATTGCTGCTCTCAAAGCTCCTGGTTTCGGAGAGCGCAAGAGTCAGTACCTTGACGACATTGCTATTTTGACTGGAGGTCAGTGCGAATAAGGTTTTATGATTTTGATGCATAATATTTGTCGTTCTTTTGTCCAGTGAATAATATTTGGAGTTCCTGTTGGGCATCCTTAAACTTATGTCTGTGGGATATAAGTGTTTTTCTAAGAGCAATTCGTTCTCATTATTCAACTGCCTGCTTAATCATAATCCATGCTGCTGATTGGGTTATCTCTTGGCATGCAGGAACTGTAATCAGAGATGAGGTGGGACTTGCCTTGGACAAAGTTGGCAAGGAGGTCCTAGGTAATGCTTCTAAAGTTGTGCTCACAAAGGATACCACCACCATTGTGGGTGATGGTAGCACCCAGGAAGCAGTAAACAAACGAGTTGCACAAATCAGAACTCTAATTGAGGTGACTTTTTGTCCCTCTTTCTTTCTCTTACTTGTGTGCATAGAGCTAATGCTTGAATATGTGGAACTTTTATTATCCTTTCAGAAATGCTCTGGGCTAACTTCAAAATTTTTCCTCTTTCAGGACGCTGAGCAAGACTATGAAAGGGAGAAGCTTAATGAAAGAATTGCTAAACTGTCAGGTGGTGTTGCTGTCATACAGGTAAATTTTCAGTTGCTTCAAGTGAGAATGTGATGTATGACATTATATTTCATATCCAACTTTTGTATTGATATCCTCTTGAACTTTTAAGGTTGGAGCTCAAACTGAAACTGAGCTTAAAGAGAAGAAATTGAGAGTCGAAGATGCTCTTAATGCAACAAAGGTAACTTACGCTGGCACTGCTCTATGAAAAATATTTCCCCTTTTGTATTGTCGTCATCAGTAAACCACTGTTAAATTATACATCTTTGTATGATTTTCAGGCTGCAGTTGAGGAAGGTATCGTAGTTGGTGGCGGATGTACTCTACTGAGACTCTCGTCTAAGGTGGATGCCATTAAGGAAACCCTTGATAATGATGAAGAAAAGGTAATTTGTTGTATCAACTTCAAGATTTTGTTGAAACGCATAAATTGTTAACTGGGATTTCCTTCTTGATGAATGGCAGGTTGGAGCAGATATTGTTAAAAGGGCTCTGTGCTACCCACTGAAATTAATTGCCAAAAATGCCGGCGTTAATGGAAGTGTGGTCAGCGAGAAGGTATAGTTTTTTAGTACTCTTGTAAGGCTTACTACAATGTGTTGCCAGGTTACAGATTTTTTGGTTCCAGTTGAAATTCATCTCTATTTGCAGGTGCTTTCTAGTGACAATCATAAATATGGATACAATGCTGCAACTGGAAACTATGAAGATTTAATGGCTGCAGGAATTATTGATCCTACCAAGGTTAGTAGCTGTGTTGGAGGTGCTCAGTAGCAACAATCATAAATACGGATACCTTTTTCTCTTTTTTATGATGTATGTGGAGTCAGAAACCAATGTTGATTGTGTTCCTTACTGATGAATGTTTTTACCATAAAGGTGGTTAGATGTTGCTTGGAGCATGCTTCCTCGGTGGCAAAAACCTTCTTGATGTCCGACTGTGTGGTGGTTGAGATCAAGGAGCCTGAACCGGCTATGCCCGCGGGTAACCCAATGGACAACTCAGGTTTGTATTTGCTGATCTTAAACAACTCACATGCTGTGCTGTCTTAATTGTTACATCCGTGCTTCTGTATAACATTTTTTTATTACCAACTTACTGTTACCATTTGTTGTTTCAGGATATGGATACTAAGCTAATTAACAAGGACACGGGAGGCAAGCAACTATGGTTCTGACTCCGTTATAGCAACTGTCTTCAGTTTGATGGCTTTGAGTTCTCTTCTTCTTGTAAATTCAATTACTCGCCTTTGTAGAATTTATGGATTATGGTGAGGATAGCTTGCTAGAGTACGGCTCATATTAATTTGCAATTAAATGTACAATTGCAACGATTTTGAACTTTTTGAGTGAGAAATTTTATTTTGCTCATCTCCTTCAGAGTCTGATACTAATTCTGCGGTTGCTCGCATTTATTACTGTTCACTGCTCCTTGAGCTTAAATGTTATAACTATTGGTCTTGAATGGTTCCGTGATTTTACATCATTGAAATGTGTTTGGCATGGTAATCGATTATTACAAAGATTTGCTCTGCTACTTGAATAATGCAGTTAGTAGTAGCAGCTAATGTGCAACGTATTCAATATTTTCATGTAAACGAGTCATTGCAAAATTCCTCATGTAAATCATTTTTTTTTTCAATGTATGCTTTCAGTTCTAGTGACAGTAACGTGACTGGTATTATTACGTTACAAGCACGCTCCATAACATCAGATTCTGGGGTGATACCGTGATATGATCATGAATTGTGTTTCAAACTTTCAATAGAGGTCCCGGTCGGTTGATATTATGGTATTGTAACTTTTAGAAAAATTTTGGTATAGTAACTTTGAGTTATTGTGAAAAAAAAAATCATAAAAATTAATAATATACTCTAAATATGATATTTAAGTAGGATTTACTTATGTTACAACAATAGTATAATATCACATTTTTTTCCTTCATCTAATATTACCATTGGATTTAAAAGTAATCAATGGAGAAGAGATGGCCATGTCTGTGTTGGATAAGACCGGAGAAATCGGTTAAGAAAAAGTAAATTTAGATGTAACGAAAGACGGTGACTCACCTCTCTCTGAACGCACGATGACTGTTATCAAAAAGAAAATTTGAGGAATTTATGAAGTTCAGGTGAAAATCAAAGGAAGCCTCTGCCAAAGGCCAAATGGATAAAGGGAACTCTTCTTTCTCTACATCCATTAATCTTGACCAAATTTTCTTTCTCATCAAACATCAAAAGATATCTCATATGATTTAATGGTAGAGTTCTTTAATTTGTTCATTTTTCTATAGTCTTGTGCAGCTTTAGTTTATCCCATGCTGCAATTTAATTTGTTATTTTATTTTGAAAATCAAATTGAATTATTGTTATAGTGATGGATATATGCTGGGTTTCTTCACATCTTCCTCATTGGCTTCAAGTTTTGTACTTTTGTTCACTAAAAAGTTCTTCCACGCTTGCATAATTCACGAAGACGAAAGAAAAAAATAAAAATAACATATATTGCTTGGATAGTTGCAGTAGCTTATGCCCTCATTGTTTGTCCCTTCATGCCTCTCATTGTTTCTTGATTTCCTTATGCAAGGCCATTCTTCATTTATTTTGCAAGAATTTTATTGTGTCTTCCTCCTTCAATCCAATGCTCGTTGCAATTAAATTAACCAACGACTCCTCGTTACCAATCTCACTTCTCTGATGTCATATATGCCTAAAAGTTCAATTCTGATTGCCTCTTGCCTTGTTGATTATAATTTCGCCGCCAATTGTCTATAAGACACACGCCATATTCACATTACGAGTCATCAGAAAATTTTAATTGGGACAAACATAGGTAAACCCTAATTTCAATTTTTTTTGTATTTTTTTGCTGTCTCCAGATCAATTTGAGATGAAATCAGTTCCATTGATGCAGTACCAACAAACTTTCTCACCGCAAGCTCGCAAATGATATTACATTAAAATGCAACGGCTCCAACGGTTGCAGGTTGCCGCATCAATTATCTAATAATTAATTTCAGCCATTAGATTGACTAATAACACATCCAACAACTCAGCTGAATAAGGATAAAAATTGTGGTATGATACCACTATTGTAACATAGGGGGATCCATTTAAGTAATAATTTTTATAAAAAAAATAAACAGACTGTAAATTTTTATTTTGCAAATAGTAGATTAGTTTAATTTATTTTTCCAAGTGCTGTTTCCAAGGTAAAATATCAAACAGCCGGCAGTGACGCTTGGATAATGAGGCATCGTTTTTACTTTCTTCGTCTCTTGGGTATATGAAATAATGAAAATGATGGTGTGAAAGAGACCATCACAATTTTCACAATTCATGAATTTGCGTGGGAACGAAGAGACTGAGTTGAATATCTATTACAATCTTTTTTTGATTTTGAGCACATTTTGGTACAATTTTTTAGCACTTATAATGTCCACTTGTTGCTTGTCAATAGGCTTAAAGAGGCAGGTCTCCTTGGAAATTACGACAAGAATTGTGAAGGATTTGGCCTATCTTGCTATTACACGAGTGACAGCATCCACGTTTGGACAAAATTATCACAGTTCATGGCTATTACTTGCATGAGAAGGCATAGGCACATTCCAGGTGGTGATAAGATAAATAGGGAATATATTATTGTGATTTTCGACATGGATTTTTGAATTTAGATTAGTTTATCCGCAATCTAGGGCTTATTGGTGTTTATTCAACCATAGTATGGAGTTTATTTGGCAAACATAATAAAATTTATAAATAAATATTCACAATGATGCATCTCTCAACAGACTCAAACTCTTTCACTGTTCATCTTTGTGTTGATTAAGTTTGATCATTAGTGATCTATATATTTACAACCGATAGACCTAGAATCTTTGAAGCAATAAGGCATGGTTTTCCCCATATCTATTCAAAGTCTTCGACTTTTCATTTATTGTTTCTTTCCCCTCCATTTTTATGTCTCACAAGTGGTATAAATAAATAACTTGTTTTCCTAAAAACTTTAGGCTGAAAATGTCCTAAAATAAAAGGGTCCCTATCCCTACAGCCAAAGAAGATGGGGCTGAGCAGCACGGCCCCCATGGTTGCCATTAAACTACTTGTACGCAATTGCATTAATTTATATTCATCAAATTAAGTTAATTTTGCGTCTATGATAAGAGTTTAAAGAATGCTAACGCTCCGAGACAATTCTTAGTCAAACAAAGGTCATTATATGTTCTTAATAACATACCATAATTTCTAAGGTATAAGAGCTTTAATCTTATTAAAATAAATTAACGTGATATTAAAAACATTGTCTAATGTAATTAATTTACTTTATGGCACTTAATAATGGTCCAAAGAAATGCTGCCAACCAGCCGTTCCAACAGTTTCATTTCTCATATTCAAAACTTAACTTTGACGTGGGCACTCCCATCTTCTCACACAAAGAAAGTCATTCAGATGAAGTTTCACAAGAAAAAGTTGGGTTCTAAAATAAAATCATATAATTACAATCAACATGAATCCTTTTGGCATTTTGAGGTGGGGGTGTGTATGTATGTATATTTTTAAGTGCATGTATTAAAATTATATATATATTTTTAAGGGCGTATATTAAAAACATTCAATTTTTTTAATGCTCATAAAAACCGATTTAATTTTCTTAGTTTTAATTGATGTTGTGGCTTTTATTAACTTATTGTTATTTATATCAATATACACATAAGATCATATCATACAAGATATAGTGTGAATCCAATTTTACCATGATTTTTATTTTGGTAAATATTTTGTTTAGGTCGTTAAATTATAATTGAGAAGGGTCGCCCGGGGGGCGGGGGGGGGGGGGGGGAACCCTTTAAAATAATTAATCATCTCAAAAAAAAATGAAACAAAGATATGGGAGTAGCAAAAATGATGAGTGGACTGTGGACATGACAAAAGCATAAAGTATTATAAAATACAACAATGAAGAATATCAAATGAATATAATAATGTAGACAGTATCAAAAAACTATATAATAGATTAAAAAAGAAAACATTATAATAAGCACTTAAAATAAAGGAAAAAGGTGATGACACAATCAAAAAAACATGCCAAAGAGCAAAAGAGAAGAAAGTTACGTGATATGTAGAGAGAGGAAAGTGAAAGAAAGTGAATTACGGCTTTACATAGAATTCATGACTTTACATAGAATTCATAACATTACATGCCATTGCCATTGCCATTGCCATTGCCATTGCCATGCATATGAAACATATATACAAATGGGTTCATATGCATGGTTGGTTTCTAATATGATGATGGTGTGTTGTGTTAAGTAACTAGAGGAGTGGTGTGAAGTTGCCAAATCTCGTATTGTAGTTGGTGAGTGTTGTTGTAGTGTTTTTTGTTTTTGCCAAATTGCAAAACAACATAAACGCATACATAAGCTTTTGACATAATCATAATTCATAAAAATCATTCGTAATCTCTCTCTTTATTATCTTTGAGTTTTGTTTTTGTTTACTTTGAAAACCTCTTCTTCTTCTTCACGCCGCCTCACTCTTTAACCTTACCTACATCACTCTCTTTGTGTTCTATCTAAATCACACTTAACAAAAAAATAAAACAAAAAATAAAATAAAAATTCACAACAATCCTGTGTGAAATTTCATTTCTTTTTGTGTAGTGTTGAATGTGGTGGAGTCATGACGTCTTCATTGTTGTTGTTCCTCTAATGCCAGCTCTTCTTCCGTTGTTGCTGGTGAGTCTTTGATGATGGTCATGATGATGATCGTTTCCTGTTTTCTTCTGCATTGTGCTATTTTATTGTTTTTTCTCAATTGGGTTTATTTCTTTTTGGTTCTTGATTACTTTTGTGCTGGAAAGATAGAATTTTGATTCATTTCGACGATCGGAGGCTTCTGGGTTTGGCCTTTTTTGACAAAAAGATCGAATTTTTGGTTTTTTGTTTGTTGTTGGAATTTTTACATGATTCTGATTTGTTTGTTTTTGAATTGTTGCATGTAAAAGTTGACAAAAGTCGTCTTGGAATTGCTTTGATCACTCTGATGACCACGATGACGACGGCGACGAAGTGTTTTATGGCCTTTGTATGTGAACTGGGTTCTTGTAGTTGTTAAATTGTGATTGCTGTTTTCTTATTTTTCATTTCTTTCTAAAATTTTAATTGATCTTTGGGTTGGAGACTGCGATTATAGCTGCATTAGTTAAAAAATATGAAGAGACTGCGATTATAGCTGCATTAGTTAAAAAATATGAAGAAATTTATTTATTTTGGTGATGAAGATTCTAAGAGTACTGCAATTTGGCTGTATTTCAATCGATTGGTTCATATTGGACCGTGGAATTGTTCAAATTTTGTTTGGGGGATTCTGTGTGATGTGTTGTTTTACAATGTGGGTTGTAATTCTTGTGTATAGATTGGTGTATAGTAGTTGGAAATGACGTTGATAATTTTTTGGTTTGCATGTTGGATAAAATTCAGTTCAATGATGGTCACATGTCTATTTTATGAGTGCCCTCTTGACATTTCATTTTGTGCATTGAAGGGTTTTTTGTGAATCAGCATTGGCTAGTCAAGTTTGCTTTATTCAGTGGAAGGAATTTGCAAAAATTTTGTAATTTGTCAAAATGCAAGACAGGAGGAGTGAGCTGGTGGTTGATGAATTTGAAAAGCTTCTTGGTGAGATACCAAATGCTACTTCTGGGAATACACATTCTGAGGACACTGGACCCAAACGGGTGTCTTCGAATTATATCTTGCCACCTATCCCTGTCAATTCCAGCAAAGGGCCTTTGGCGGAAAAACTCAAAAACAATGGAAATTTAGATGAGGGAAAAACATTGGTGAACAAATCTCAGCAATCACCAATCAAGAGGATTCCGCAAGAGGAAGCAAATCTTCCTGATGACCAGTCCTTGACTTCTGCATTTGCAGAATTGAGGTTCAATGGTGGGATACCAATTGAACCTGTGAGTCCTTGGGCAAATTGTAAATCTTCACCAAATCATTCCTTTTTATTGGATTGTCAACATCCAAATGGCTTAAAGGAACCTGTTTCCAATGTGGACTCCCAGCTGATGGTTGCTTCCTCTTTCCAGTCAACAAATAGTGTACCTAGTGGTTTTGATGAATTTGACTTGACAAAAGTTAGGCAAGAAAGTTCAAATATGGTCAATCTTGATGTTCAAGAACTCAAGAAGCTGCAAGTTGGCTATCGTCAGCCAGTCGAAAATTTCTCCGGTGCCTTGCCGAATGCTCATTCGTTGCAAGGATTCCGGTTTCTGTCTAATGTGCCTGTTCCTGGAGTAGAGTTTCCTGTAATGTCTGATCCACAGCAATACTTTGCAGATACCCAATCCTCGTTTCCATACTTACATTCACAACATTTAAACCAGCCTCCCATCAGCTGGAGAAACATTGACCAGGAACAATATCATAGGATGCAACAGCAGTATCTGTATCTGCAGCAGCTTCGCAATCAGCGATCGGAATCCCAGCATCCTATTCAACAGAATGGAAGCATTCCATCTAAGCTAATGGGCCGCACCATGAGACAACCGTGCTTTGAGATGCCAAACCGACTTGAACAATCTAATCAAGAACAATTTTGGGATGCTTATGCAGTCCCAAGGGGTGTAAGTCATTTGAATTCTGCATTTTCCTCTACAGATTGTAATCCTATGCATGTTTTGGGCAAAGTGGGAAAGCAGAATTTTCCTGAAAAGATTCTAACAAGATCTCAAGGGTTGAACACTCTTAAAGCTGTCAAATTTGGAACTGTTGGAGGACATGAATCACTTAACCATATCAATCAGAGTGGGAAACTTCTATCAAATGGTCATCTATGCCTCAGCTTATCTACTCCAAATGCTGGATGCTTTCAGATAGATGGTTTGAACTCATGGCCTTTTTCTTCAGACTCCATGGATCTCAAAATTATTAGGCCACAACCTCAGAAATATAATTCTGTCGAAGAAGTCACTGGCAGAATATACCTCATGGCAAAGGACCAACATGGTTGCCGCTTCTTACAAAGAAAAATTTCTGAGGGCACATTAGAAGATATTGAAAAGATTTTTGTTGAGATCATTGATCATATTGTTGAACTCATGACTGACCCCTTTGGAAATTACTTGGCCCAGAAGCTACTTGAAGTGTGTAATGAGGACCAGAGGATGCAAATACTTCAAGCCATCACCAGAAAAGCTGGAGATCTTGTCAGAATTTCGTGTGACATGCATGGGTTGATCCCTCCCTGCCTCTTTTTATTTATTTATTTATATTTTTTATTCTCTCTTTCACTGCAGTGTCAGGGATGCTGGATTGTGTGTATTTATCTCATTGCCTGTCTGGTTGCTGGAGTGTGTATTTACCTCATTGTCTGTCTGCTGCTGTTACAACCTACACCATTTCTCTGTCCTATCATGATATGCTTTAAATATTAGCATTTTGTTTCTCAGGACTCGGGCTGTTCAAAAGGTTATTGAAACTCTTAAGAGTCCACAGCAATTTTCCTTGGTTGTTTCCTCACTGAAACCTGGTATAGTGACTTTGATAAAGAATATGAATGGCAATCACGTTGCTCAACGGTGCTTACTGTATTTATTGCCTGAGTACAGTAAGGTAATTGTCTAATCTCTCTACAGTTTGTTCATTTCTGTTTGTATCATCGCTGATGGTAAAAAAAAAAAAAAAAGAATGCATTACTGTGATCACCTTAATTTATGATTGTCTAGGGAGTAGGGTAATCAAACCCTTTAGGGGAATTATTATTCATCATTGAGGGTACCAAGGATAACTTGGATGTCTGGTTCAAGTTCCCTATATTTGTAGGTATCTAGTCAATATTCTTACTTTCAGTGACTATACTTCTCAACTCTTTGTTTTATATTCAATAAGTTACATAATGGAAGAAGTTAATTGGAATTTGAAGTTTGAGTATATTATGCAAAGCTTATAGGATTATGTAAACAAGATCACTTTTCTTCTTCAATCTTTGTACATGTACGTTAGTGCAACGTTTTGACACTTGACACAAAGTGTCAAACATGAGAGTTCTGGAAAATATAGCCATGTATACATGTGTATATTGCGCTGTTAAAATTTGAACAAATTACGATATGACGAATATTGTCTGTTTCACAGTGGAACCTATGAACCACTGTCATATGTCACATACATTCTATTTAGAAGGAAGTGCATCTTTTCATGTGAGAGTCAAACATGGTAGACAAATTCACTTGATCATAATGTTCTCAAGTTGTTCGAACTGTTCGAATATCAAATTTTGGTAGAAGGGTCCTGCGAGCATTGGCTCTTTTCATTCTTTTTATTTCGAATTCCTGCTCTTCAATGATATGCCATTAATGGGAGATGAGGGCTGATTTGATTACTTCTAGGAGGCTAAACAGGTTGAAATGCCATAGGTAAACTTATAGTTTTGCATAGTTTTTCCTTTGACCGAAAATGTGCATTTGATTGAGCACGAGGATGGGAAATTATGTGTGGAGAATGTCTTTTAACTCTTCAAAATGTTTAAACTTGCTATCATGCACAAAAGTAATGAACATGTACGCTGATTTATTTGGACACTGATATAAAATTTTTATGTGATTCTGAAGATCCTTGCCATATGGTTTTAAACCCGACATCAGGTTTCTTGGAAAACCAGTTACACCTGTTTGACAAGTTGTTCAACTTATGCACATGTACTTTGTATGTATTGAGATCAAATCTGTTTGCAATCGTTGGAATGAGTGTATTTATTGATTCAGGATTTCTCTAGTTTTACTTTCCTGATAGTGTTGTACTCGGTTCTTCCGTATCGAATTGTCTGATAATGATTTTGTTTGTTGTAAATCCAGCTGTTCAACAGATAAACTAAAAATACTGGCAATTCTTTCTTCTGCAGTTCCTTTTCGAAGCCACTACTAATAATTGTGTTGAGCTTGCCACTGATCGCCATGGTTGTTGTGTGATTCAAAAGTGCCTTACTCATTCTGAGGGTGAGCAAAGACATCGTTTAGTCAGCGAGATCACCTCAAATGCTCTAATCCTTTCACAAGATCCATTTGGGTAACTTATTTTTCCTCTTTCCATTTAAGAATGCATTATTCAAATGTCAATTAACTGCTTGGCTTTAGACCTTTTAACTCTTTATAATTGGAGTATGAATGCACTTTATTTATTTATTTATTTATTTTGGGGAGAGAGTATCGGTGCACTTTAGTCCATGACAACCGTGTTGAAATGGTGGCCTATGGATTGGAGCATAGAAATTATTAGAACTTTAATTGGTTAGCACAGGTTGTTTTTATTCTAAAAATTAACTGCAGGGGTTCTTTTACTTCTTGCAAATCAGTGCAAATCTGAAGGTAAGGGTCACCAGCTTCATTCCATAAATTTATAAGTAGAGAAAATGCTTTAATATGCCAGACCAAGCAGATTTGTTGCACTTCACCTCATAGATGACTTGAAAGCATTCTATGCATATTTAATTTTATAATTTTGAACTTCGAAGTCTAACTTTTAACTGTGCAGGAACTATGTTGTGCAATTTGTTTTTGAGCTTCGACTCCCTTGGGCGACAATGGATATTCTTGATCAGTTGGAGGGTAATTATGGGGACTTGTCCATGCAGAAATATAGTAGTAATGTTGTTGAGAAATGCCTAAAATATGGAGATGACGAACGCCGTGCTCATATAATCCAGGAACTGATAAGTAACGCTCACCTGGATCAACTCATGCTAGATCCTTATGGAAATTATGTTATTCAAGCAGCATTGCAGCAATCTAAGGTGAGTAGATTCATTGTTCGATATTCTTATTACCAGGAAAATACTGCACAAGTGTGCTAATGCCTTTTGTTTTCTTATATTTTGCATCTATTATCATAACTCTGCATTAACAAATGACTGGTAACTATTATATGATTTTGGACTATTATCATATTTCTTCACATTGAAATTTTCTTTTTTTCCTATATGTTTGTGATGAGTAGGGAGGTGTTCATTCAGCATTGGTTGATGCAATAAGACCCCACATTCCTGTGCTGAGAACCAGCCCATACGGGAAGAAAGTCCTCTCTTGCAATAGTTTGAAGAAATAATTCACTAGTACGATTGCAACATTGTTTTTCTTTTGACGTTGTAAATTCTCCTCTACCCATTTTGATTTTCATTTTCACGGGGGCAATGCAAACCTTAGGTGTAGATGTTTGCGAAGATCCTGTAGATTTCTAATAAGCAGGTAAAGAAAAGCTCTGAGTTTGGCGTTATTTTCAGGATTTTGAAGCTTAGACCTGAAAAAGAAAAAAGAAAAAAGGTGAAAGATGCCTTTATCAATTGATGAACGATGCTATTCTGGCTTTCATGTTTTCCAATTCAAGTTTCATTTTGAGCTTGCAACAAATTTTGCATAACGTGGAGTCCACGTGTATTTATATCGTCAATTTTTTCATTTTTCATAGAAATAAGAGAATGTGAAGAAGATGTAAAGTTCTTTGAGCTTCTGGGAATTGCATCAAGGCTTGGAAGTTGTTGGAATATTGAAAAGCCTTTTAAGCTGCCTTGTTGTGTGCCAAAGACAGTTTTGGTTGTACATTTAATGTTTATAAAATGCCGCGATTGCGGCTATAATCATCTTATTTGTTCTTTTGTCTGAAATTTTAGTTTGTAATCTCTGTGTTATAATGTGTGCGATCAAGATTTGATCCTGAGATCTTTTATCAGTTCGACCATTTACAAGCAACATTCCCGCTTGATTGCTTTCTTTTAGAGCATCGGGTGACCAATCGGATCAAATTTTAAGAGGAGACGTTAAAAAATTTTCGTTTTTTATGAAATGCCCGTTGTGTTATTTATTCCATTAAATCTTGTATGGTGCTTCGAGTGCCAAATTGTGGAAACATTAAGAACATTTGAAAGGAGCTGAACATATTGTTGTTGCAGAGAAGAAATGAAAGCATTCGTATTTCTGTTTTAAGTACTTGGCGATCTTCTTGTCCAGAATTGCCAAAAATAAACACGAACCATCCACCGAACATTATAAAATTGTTCAAATCTCACCTTCAAACAATGAATGCTATGAACAAAGGCATAAAAGCTACACTAAGCCTTCGTTCTCTTTTGCTGCTTTGAGCAATCACCAACTTTAGTCCTTTGGGTAAGTTAGAGCAAATTCAAGGATTTATTTCTTGCCTAATAACCCGAACAGTGACTTAATGGCATTGATGGCGTTCTCATTGATAAATGACTCATCAAACCTTTTTAGAAGAACATCAAATTCCTCGGAAGTTCTGAGATTTTGTAAGTCAGGATCTGTCCGGACTCTCTGTTAACCATTTCAATAATTTCAGATACTTTGAAGGCTCAGCTAAATTCTAAGCAACGGTTCTATGATCCATATATTACCTTAAAGTCTTCATATCCCGCCAGCAATGCATCTTCAAGTGCTGAGAGCCCAGCTTTTACCTGGCAGAGTTTCCAAGATATCATGAAATTTCATATATTCATTTAACATAATTGGAAAATCAAAGGCATTTGTCTTCATGATATTATTCAATGTCATTCTATTAATGCTAACAGGAGCGGTACCTGATTAAGCTTAGAGTAACAACATGCAACATTGTAGCTTGCGACTGAACTTTCCTCTGGAGTTGGTTTCGATCCTAATACAGACTCAAACTTCTCACGAGCTTCCTCATATTTGCCAGTCCTAAGTCAAATGAAATGTCTCACTACCAGCGGTTTTGATAGTTATGAAATTTTACGTGTTCATGGAAAATGACCACAGATCCAAAAAAATAAAAAAAAGCAACATGAAACAAGATAATAAAAAGCAAATGGTCAAGATAAGGTCAAGATAAAGTGCCAGAGATACCTATAAAGTTGCAGCCCTTCACGAAGATCCTGTTCTCGGCGTTCTTTCTGTTCCTTCTTTCTCATGTAATTTTGCATCTGTATTCACAATCAAGTTGTAGAAACTACACTGGTGTCATCTTACACAAAAATTTAGTCACATAAAAATGGAAAGGAGATGATGAGTTATAGCGTGCAATTTCAAGTTCTTGGTGACCTCCATTCTTAAGAAATCATACTCACTTGGATTTCCCTCACTCTGTTACTAATTACACCTGAGTTCCTCTCAGCTCTTATAATCTCCTTTTCAGATAATTCACCTATCTGCTCCACTTTCCCTGAAACATGCAGTCCTTTTCTTCAAGATAAGATCAAGATGAAGGATTCGCAAAAACAGCATAATGTACATATGCTCTTTGATTTCCTACATCAATGAGATGATAGTTGGAGATGTTGAAGTGCAGTTGTTCTTCTATGAATGTGTCTTTTTATTTAACCTCGACAGAACAAGAAAAATTATAAAATAACAAAAGAAGTTGATGACAGCTAGTCTGGAGGGATGAAATGAAAGAATTAGCGAATAACCGACCGTATCTCTTTTGCATTTTCATCAGCAATGGGCCAACTCTCTGGCGAATAGTGTACATTGTCCTCCCATATTCAGCGGCAGGCCATATTTCCGTCCCAAACACTGCACTGCAAACATATTTAGAATTCTTATGTCACTTTCCCATCCATTAATGCTATCAAAATTCAACGAGAATACACAATTTTGATCTTAACCGATAATCATTAAACAATAAACAAGCCAAATCCAAGAAAACTTCAGCAAAGAGCTGTGGTAGAAACAACTAAAAAGACACCATTTACAATTCTGCTAACAGAACGCATATATAAACCACCTTTAGAATCAGTATTCTCACGAGTCATGATTCAACATCACTTGATAATTGCAGCAGAACGGAAATTATACCTGGTGGCAAGAACTTTATCGCCAACTTGAAACATGCCAGTCTTATCAGCCGATCCGCCAGGGGCAATAGCATCGATGTAGGTCCCACCATCCCTTCCTTTGGCAAATTTCAGCCCGTAAGGCTGCTCTATTTCAACCTCATACTCTTCGTACTTCTCTTCTTGTTCCTCACTTCTACTCTCAGCTTCTGGCGATGCCTGTGCTTCAGTTTCTGATGCTTTAGCCACAAAAACAGACGGTTTCACCAAAAGGGTATTGCAAGAACACCCTGAAGTGCTCAAAAAACAGTTCTTTTTTAACCAAACATGACTGTTCTGAGAGAACAAAAAGGGGTTTTGATTGGTTCTTGGCAGTGGTGGTGGTGAGTAAAGAGACGCGTAGCTACTTGGAGCCAAAGACATGGCTACTAAAACCTGTAACTGTTGGTCTCTTTAGCTTCTTGATTGTGTGTCAGTTATGATATGTGCTGAAAATCATTTTGGGAAGGACACAGAGATTGGTCTCAAAGAAAAAGAAGAGGTTTAGATTACATGTACTTCACTAGTGGCTCTGAATCATTGTTTTGTTTCATCATGTGTGCCACGTGGCTTCTGCTGAGTGGTTGATAATGCTGTCGTGGATCTTGAGCTTGAAGGCTGAAGCCCTGAACATTCCTTAGTTTCTTTCAACTAAATTCATACAGCAAAGAACGAATTTTTTTTTCTCCCTCTCTCTCTCTCTTTGGATGAATTAAGATATTATAACTGTTTTAAATTTTTTAAAATCTTGTATCTTATCCTTTTTAAAGAATTATGAATCTCTTTGAAAAAAAATTACAATAATAAAAAGATTTCATAAGCAGCAAACACTTTGCACGATTGAAGATATATCGAGTAAATATAAATTCATTGAAGAAAAATAAAGAATAACTTAAAAAAATTAAAGACGAGCAGGACTTCGTTGGAAGAACTGAATGTTAAGTTTGATTTAACAAGGTGGCAAAAAATATAAGATTTATTTTAAATTAAAAAAAAAAAAACACATACAAAAACTAATTAAGAATTAGCGCCTTGATGTTTTCCTGTTAATAAAAGAACAACAAATGTTGGTAAAAATCACAATTTTATAAATAATTTTAGAAAACAAACGTTGATTATTATAGGCCTCAATCCAAAGGCAGTTTGAATTCGTGAAACCAGCTGGTGCAGAAATCGGTTAGGGACTGTACATCTCGATCCCTTTGCGTTATATAAGAATATAATTAGCAACTGAAAGAGGAAATCATAATTTTTATTTCGAGGGTTTGAAAATGCTCTCAACCGAAAACGCGCTCGACAAGACCAGCCCCCCTCCCCTTGAGGATGATCGATCGACCAAGAAAACCAAATTCAGAGCACAAGGGGAAGATGGAGATAACCCATCTATGCTATCCTTTCGAGATAAACTGATGGAACAACAGAGGGGTGTGATTGATGACGAAGTCGGTAGAGATGGATTCATGGGAAGGGAACACGATATTGAGATTGAGAAGGAGGATGTGGTCATTGAAAGGGAAGGTTTTTTACCTTCAATTTCTTTTTCACAAAAGGTCCATGAGCAACTCATAAAACCATGGCAATCGACTGTGGTTGTGAAACTTCTTGGCCGTATGATTGGATATAAAGCGCTTTGCTCACGACTGGAAACTTTATGGCCTAATATTGGCGGATACTCTGTTATAGATGTGGACAATGGCTATTTTCTTGTAAAGTTCAGAAAGGAAGGGGATGCTGATTTTGTTCTTACACAGGGGCCATGGACTGTTTTGGGGCACTGCCTGACCGTCCAGCTATGGTCGCCTCATTTTGACAGCTCGAATGAAAGGATTGATAAAATCAATGGATAAGACTTCCAGGTATGCCTCTACACTATTACAATAAAAAGATTATTAGAATGTTAGGGCATGTCATTGGAAAGGTAATCAAAATTGATTATAATACGGAATTGGGTAAATTTGCCCGAATTGCAGTGGAAGTATCCCTTGAAAGCCCTTTAATCTCTCAATTTTTACTGGATGAAAGAATCCAAAGGGTTGAATATGAAGCGCTTCCAACAATATGTTTTGGATGTGGCAAGTATGGACACACTTCTTCCTCATGCCCGGATAAATTGATTTTGGAAGCAAGAGGGGAGAAGATGAATGATATGGCTTTAGGTGAAACTACCAACGAAAATTCCAATGTCTTACCGGCGGTGGGGAATATTGACAAGCCAAGATTTGGTCCTTGGATGATCGTGGCTAGGAGAGGAAATTATAGAGGAAATAAGGGAAGAGTAGATGCAAAAGAGCCTAATCAAAATAGTTTTAGTGAACAGAGTGGAGGTTCCAGATTTGGTGTTTTGAGACAGGAAAATGATTTAGAAAATGATTCTATGGAGAATGTTAACGCTGATATCACCCTGGATAATCACAAGAAGACTGTTGCTCCTCTTAAAAATAAGGAGAAGATTATCTCAAGTGATGCTAAAGGCTCCACCCAAATGATATAGTCTGGAAGCAAGAGGAAATATGTGACAAGAAATAAAAATCATGCCATGCCTAAACACACCACACTTAAACCTTCACGTGAAATACACAATAGACCCCTCACAAATGATCCTAGCTCATCCAATCAACGCCCTTTTGAATCTATGCAAAAAGATATCTCACGGAATAAGTCCAAGAACAAATCATCTATGACTTATTCTCCTGAACCAACTTTAATCCCAACTTCTTTAGATCCTAAATATCATTCTGCAGTTGTTTTCCAGAACCATTCAGAGAATGGGACCTTCAAAGCCCCCCCTTCGATTCCTCCCAAACCAAACCCCAATGAGGAGCCTCCTGATATAGGCGATATGAACATGGATAAGGTGGAGGAGGACACATCAGATAGTGAATATATGGAGGAATCTGAGACATCAGATGATTCTCAACTCTTTATTGAGGAGGATAACGTGGATATCAATCAGCAAGGCTTTGAGCCTTTGGAGTAATTTTTGTCCTGTTATTTCAATTTTTTTTGCTAATGAATCTGTCTTTCTTGTTTTGGAATTGCCAGGGGGTGGCCTCGCAATCCTTTAGACGAACTTTCAAGATGTTTGTTCAAAACTATAAACCAAATCTTGTGGCTCTTTGCAAACCTTGGATTAGTGGAATTAAAGCTGATGATTTCATTCGTTTCAGTGGTTATGATCATTCCCATCGGGTTGAGGCAGCCGGTTTCTCAGGTGGAATTTGGTTATTATGGAGAGCGGAGTTAGATGTCACCATCCTTATTAATCATAGGCAATATATCCACTTCCAAGTGTCTGATACAAGGGGTTTAATAACTTGGGTCACCGCAATTTATGCGAGTCCAGTCCCTTCTCTCCGAAATTTTCTTTGGAAGGATCTAAATTATTTGGCTGTGACTGTTCACGGTCCATGGATGCTAGCAGGCGATTTCAATGCCACTCTTTTAACCTCAGAGAGTAAAGGAAATACCAATAGTCGTAGTCGGCCTTGTAAGAAATTTCAAAAATGGGTCCACAACCATAGCGTTTGTGATCTCCATTTTACTGGACCAAAATTTACTTGGAAAAGGGGATCGCTTTATAAACGCCTGGATAGAGCCATCTGTAATGATATTTGGTTCAACAAATTTAGCAAGGCACAAGTTTTTCACCTACCAAGATTGGGGTCTGACCATCGGCCTATTCTTCTTAGTTTGAATAATGAGGTTAGAGGGACCAAAGGATCGAAACTGTTTAGATTCCTTGCTTCTTGGCTTACTGATAATCGTTTCTCTGATTTTGTGTCTCAGGTATGGAAGAAGGATGCGGATTATAATGTGTTGGTAACAGAGTTTACTGGAAAAATTGATCACTGGGACAAGAATGAGTTTGGAAACATTTTTAAGCGAAAAAGGACAATCTTGGCTAGACTTTGTGGAATTCAAAAAGCTCTAGAGACTCACCAGTCGGATAGTTTATTAAAGCTGGAGACAAATCTTAGTAAGGAGCTTAATGATATTATCAATCAAGAAGAACTGTTGTGGCTTCAGAAATCTCGCAGCGATTGGATTCAATTTGGGGACAGAAATACTGCTTTTTTGCACCAAAGAACAATGACTAGGAGAAAACAAAACCAAATTGTCTGGATTAAAGATGACAGGGGCCAGTGGATTTTATACGAGGATGAGCTTAAGGCTCATGCTATTAACTTTTTCACTAATTTATACACGGCTGACACTAATTCTATTAAGAACTATGTTTTTCCTAATGATTTTCCTTGCATTGATACAGATAAGTACCATATCATGGAAAAATCAGTGGATGACGAGGAAATTCGAGAAGTTAATTTTAGCATGAAGCCCTTAAAGGCGCCGGGAATTGATGGGTTGCATGCTATTTTTTACCAATCTCAATGGGAGATGGTTGGCAAGTCAGTTTGCAAGCAAATCAAAGATGTTTTCAATGGAAAGACCATTCCTGAAAATTTCCTCAAGATATTAATTGTTCTTATCCCTAAAATTGATAATCCAACTAGCTTAAGTCTTTTCCGTCCTATTAGCCTTTGCGCGGTTATGTATAAAACTATCACCAAAATCATCGCTAATAGATTAAAGACTTTTCTCCCAGATCTTGTAGGTCCGCATCAAATCAGCTTTGTTCCAGGGCGACACATCACCGAAAATATTATAATCGCCCAAGAGATTATTCATAGTATGAGACGTAAGACGGACAAACGAGGATTCATGGCTATCAAAGTAGATTTGGAAAAAGCTTATGACAGATTAAGTTGGGATTTTATCAATGAGACTTTGGTTTTTGTGGGTCTTCCTACGAACTTTATACGGATTATCATGGAGTGCATCACCTCTTGCTCCATGCAGATACTTTGGAATGGCGAGCTTACTGACTCTTTCAGGTCTTCTAGAGGGATTCGCCAGGGGGACCCAATCTCTCCTTACATATTTGTCCTCTGTATTGAAAGACTTAGCCACCTCATCAATCGAGAAGTGCAACAGGAGAGATGGAAACCCATTAGGCTTTCTCGAAAAGGTATACCTCTTACCCACCTTTTTTTCGCTGATGACCTTCTTCTTCTTGCAGAAGCTTCCTATGAGCAGGCGAAGGTGGTGATCAAAGTCCTGAATATTTTTTGCAGCAAGTCGGGAGGAAAAGTCAGCACAGAAAAAACCCAAATATACTTCTCGAAGAATGTGGAACATGTTTTGACAAAGAAAATCAGTGATTTAAGTGGCTTTTCAGTTTCAAAGAATTTGGGGAAGTATCTGGGTATGCCGCTGCTTCATGGTCGGGTTACCAATAAAACGTATCAAGAGATTCTAGATCGAGTAGATAAACATCTCTCAGGATGGAATGCGAAGCATCTGTCTTTTGTTGGAAGGCTTACACTTGCTCAAGCAGTAATCCAAGCCTTGCCAATTTATTCGATGCAGACCACAATGATTCCGAGAGGCACCCAAGAAAAATTGAATCACATATCTCGCCGTTTTATATGGAGTGGGAATAGCGAGCGAAATAACATGTCCATGGTCAGCTGGGATAGAATCTGTCAACCTAAAATGGCAGGCGGGCTTGGTTTAAAATATCTTTTCCAAATCAATGAGGCTTTATTGATGAAGATTGGGTGGAATATTATTGTTTCGCCTACAAGTCTGTAGATTAAAGTTCTATGCTCTAAATATGGCGTTGAGAATGACAATCTCCCCACAGAGTTACCTACAAAGTATGGGTCTTATGTGTGGCGTGCAGTGGGTACGGTTTGGCAAAAAGTGTTGAATGGTATTCGTTGGCAAGTGGGAGATGGGTCAAAGATTCATTTCTAGAAAGATTGTTGGGTGAGGCAAAATGTCAGGTTGAAGGATTATGCTGTGATGCCGGTTCCGAGCAATATGCTTGACAATTCTATTCGGGAATATGTTGACAATAATGGACAATGGAATTGGGCTGTTTTCAGCAATTATCTTCCTCACAGTTTAGTGCTTGCTATTGCTGCCATTATGCCTCCATGTGTCGAGGCGGGAATTGATCGTATCTTTTGGGGTTTCTCGAATAAGGGAAACTTTACAGTAAAGTCAGCGTACCAAAGCATTTCAAGCAATTTCTCCAGTAGTATCTGCTCAAAATGGGACCTTATTTGGGGCTGGAAAGGACCACAAAGTGTTAAAACTTTCCTTTGGCTTGCTATTCAAAATAAATTAAAGACCAAAGCGGAGCTTGCTAGAAGACATATTTTGGCAGAGAATCAATGTGCGAGGTGCAAAGTTTGCGTGGAAGACTCTCTTCACGCTCTTAGAGATTGTGTGGCAGCCAAACATATTTGGTTAGCCCTTGTCCCTCTTAGCCTGAGACAGAGTTTTTTCTCTTTAGATTTAAAGGATTGGATTCTTTCTAATTTAAAATCTGATCGTTATGAGAGTAATAGAGTGAATTGGTCTGTTATTTTTGGCATAGCAATCTGGCGCTTGTGGTTTTGGCGGAACCAAGCTTTGTTTAATAATGTGCAGAGGAGTAATCACAGCATTATTTTGGATATTATGGCCAGAGCTGAAAATTCCCATAAAACTATGACGACTTTGATCAAGCCTGGAGTTTCCAAAATTGTGAAATACTTTGGATGGAAACCACCTCCTGAAAATGCCTTCAAATTGAATACTGATGGGGCCTGCAAAAAGATGAACATGGCAGCGGCGGGTGGGTTGATAAGAAATAATAATGGGAATTGGGTTGCTGGATTTTGTGCAAACATCGGCATTAGTTCAGTTACTAATGCCGAACTCTGGGGATTATTCTATGGTCTTGATCTGGCTTGGAAGATGGGGATTCGGAATCTGTTGGTTGAAGTTGACAGCAAGTGCGCCATTGATCTTCTTGTAAACACGAGCAATTGTCCTAATAGCTTTTCTTCTCTTATTCAAGGCATCAGGAGGCTCCTTGACAGGGACTGGCATGTGTGCATTAACCATATTTATCGTGAAGCAAACTTTGCAGCGGATTTTCTTGCGAATTTCGCAATGAGTCAACCTGTTGGATTTCATCTCTTTCACAATCCTCCTCGTGGTGTTGTCCAGTGTTTAAATCAAGACGTGTATGGGAATGCTTTCCCGCGGTTGGTCTCTGCTTAGCCGTGTTGGCTCCCTTTTGTATAAAAAAAAAAGAATATAATTAGCAACTTAAAATTTGAATAAGAAAGCTATATACATGACAAATTAATCCATTTCTAAACACTTGCTTGGGAAACAAATTTGCTCTCTTCACTGATGACGTAGTTGACAAGCAAAAATTAAAAAAAAAAAAGTGGGCTTTAATTTTATAATCTTGAATGATTTGAAATCTACAACAAAATGATGACTTTTTAAAATTTATATAAACCTTCGAATTTTAAGAAACCTGATGCAGTATTCATATCATCAGTCGATGGCATGGAGCTTACGGTGCTTTTAGTCCACATATAGCTTGTGCTTTTCTCTTTTTCTTCTTCTATCAAAATATCACCGAAACCCTCAAAGCAAAAATATGCCCAAGTCCTCTTCATCTTCCCGGGGAAGCCTCGGATGACATCTTATCGGCGAAACCCTAGCGTAGTAGAAGAAAGAATGAGAAACATGACTCTAGGGTTTTCAAGACATGCATGCGTGGAGAAAATATGATGGTGTTTTGGGACACAGCTGGAAACAAGTTCTTGTTCAGCAATGAGAACAAATTGGTCGGAAGATGGTGTCCGAGCTCTGTCAGGAAACTGTTTAAAACGTGTTCGATTACAGCAGCTGGGGATGATGCGAGGAGAATGAGGAGGATGCTCGTGAGTTTTCTTAATCCAAAGTGCACTTATCAAGTACGTTGAAGTAATGGATATGGTCAAGCAACAACATCGCAACTCATTGGGAAGGTGCATATTTACTCTTCAACTATGTGCATGCAGCTTGATTTGATAATATTTTAAAGCTAGGGCCGAAACGATAATGCATTCAAATTTTATAAAACCAAATGGTCGAATTAAAAAAAAAAAAAAGGAAAGAAAAACTGACGCATTGTAGTAGCCAAAGTGGATTGATATGGGGGATAACACTAAATATTTTTCTAGTGGTGGATCAAACTAACGCAATTAGATTACATTTTAATCGAAGTTTGATCAAATCTCATTATCTCAATAAGATTTCAATACCGCATTAAGCGAAATTACATAACGTTCTAATACTCTACAAGAGAGATATTGATAAATAATTCTAAAAAAAATTATAAAAAAGAGGTTTTTTTAATTGATAAAAAATTATAAAAACAATAACAATGCACTCACATATCATGATTAACTCTAATTAAAATTAAAAAAAAAATATATCAAAAGATTTAAAATAATAAAATTCTAAAATAACGGCCTACACATAATCTAATAGGACCAAAAGTGTCATACCATTTTTTATTTACGAAGAGTTCAAGATTGAAAATGATGCTTGGAAGCTCAGAAAATGAAGGAAAGAAAATAAAGCTAGATTTGAGAAGCTTCTAGTTCATGTCATATTTTCGATGAATGACAAAATGTACACAAGGTTCATATGCACACACACACACACACATCTGTGTGTGTGTGTACACAAAATGCTGATGCTCAGCTAAATTGCAGCTAATTATCAACTAAGTACAACTAATTACAACAACTTAAACTAATCACCATGTGCATGAGCAAATTACATAACCACCAGGTGCCAGCTGGGATTCCATATCTCAACTCGTAACCGTATGCTGCAGCTGCTGATATGTGCTTCCTGCACATGAAAATATTTATGAAGTACTTGGGAAACCTGATAAAGTGTAAGTTTTATGATTATGAAGGTAAGGAGGTGCAAATTCGTCCCACAGGAAGCTATAAACGTTTGAATTGGCTTATCAATTACTTGCAAGCATTGAAGACCCTTTACACATCTCCAAGCTCTCTGCCCATTTCAATATTTTCCTCAAATGGGTGATTGATTTTCCCATCAATTTTCCCGGAACAATATTTTGCAAAGCAATGGAAGCAGAAGAGCTTAAATTGATAGAAAACAAAGAAGAGAAGCCTGGAAAAGAAAACCGCGTCACCGAACAAGATCTTTTGTCACATTTGCTTGTGACTGCTGATTCAAGTGGAAGGTTTTTTACCGCTATGGAGATAGATGATAATATATTTGCTCAGAAAATGCTCTGTAGAATATGAAATGAAATTTTAATTTGAAATCATCCTTAGGTCAATTCAGTAAAACCTTGTCATTTATTTTCTTTTTTAAAGATTTGGATGGGATGAGGAACTGTTGATGCGCGAATTTGTTTGCTCGGCAACAACGGTAATTCCTCCTCGCTATCAACTAACTCCACTTCCTGGTCACCTCTTCGTTAGACTCCTCTGCTATCTCGAGCAGAAATGTCCGTCCCCTTCTTCTTCAATTTCCTGCGTACACAAGTACCAGTCAGAGTGCGCCGGGCGGTTTTCCCGGCGTAAACCCTCCGACGCTCAAGTCAGCGATTTGGGTGTCTCGGAAAACCTTTCCCACAAATCCCGTGATTTTAACTCAATAAAATGAATACTCAGAAATAAGAATCTCCCTTAGATCTTTTTTATGTTTTTTGTCCAACCCTCTTACCTTCTTTGATTCTGCCATTTATAGTCACGGATTCGCCCACTCTTGATTTCCCACTTTCCGCTTAGCGTCATGGGTGTGTCGGTTGATGGTGAACGTGGCAGGTTTGAGAGGTTCGTGCTCGGAGTTTCGGAGGGTGGGGGTCGAACGGCTTCATGGCTCGATCTTGCCGCGACACGCTGCTCGTGGTTGTGGAGTGAATCCGCTTCGCTCCCAAATAACCCCGTGATGAGTAGAGATTTACGCCGAGGCATCCTGGTGAAGGATCTTTGATGGGACGAGCCGAAATCTCGTTCTAATAGGTCGAGCAGGAACTTCCGGTTTCGTTGAGACGGCGTCCAGGGATCCACGGCTGTAAAGAGCAGGAATTTCCTGTGGAGCTGGCCTGGTCGTTATTCATTCACAACAGGAACCACAGTCATTCAACACTAACCAAGCTCTGTTGACCGAGAGAGCAAAACACATTCACGATTAATCGAGCTGCATCCCTGGAAAAAGTCTTGTAATGTTTGTATCTATTTCGAAATTAACAGCTTATCAAACGAGTGGTTTGTCATAGATCGATTAAACATATACACTAACCGAGAGATGCGTGAAACCATATTAATACGCCCATTCATTAAACTTATATTAACTCGTATTAATATGGTTTCACGCATCTCTTTTTATAGAAATGTACTAGGAAATGGAAATAAATTTTGTTATACATATAACATATATAATACAAGTTCTGAAAACATACACCATAGATTCCGATGGAAGCAGTAACAAGTATTAAGTTGAACATTGGTGAGGTTGAAGCCTAATGGGGAGTCCTTGTGATGGAGAAAGCATAGGATCATAACCAAACTTTTCATCAGGAATTAACAGATCCCATTTAAACCGCTTGATCATGTTATGAATGAAGACGAGTATAAGCAACCTTGCAAACTCATAGCCAGGACACATTCTCGGTCCACCGCCAAATGGAACATATGAATATGGGGCGGCTCCTTCTCTTTCAAATCTTGATGCATCAAAAGTTTCTGGATTTGGGAACAGAGTTTCATCTTTATGTGTTGAGCCTGTGCTCCAATGTAACTAGACCATACATTAAGCAAATTAATGATATATAGGAAACATAATTGGTTCTGAAAGAGTAATTTTGTATTTCCATTTACATACACACACAGTAATGATATTCTGGAATCTGGATCCTCTATTCATTGGGCTTTCAAAAAACAATGAAAAAATGCATCTAAACCATGCGGGATTTAATGCACACATAGCCTAAAATCCTTAAGAGATAAGCAAATTTAACTAAGATGAGTAGAAAATCCATTTCCAATCGTGTAGAATCTTATTATTTTAAGTCTAATTGATCTATATATCAAAGAATCCAATAGATCAGAGGGAAGGTACCTTCCATCCTTTAGGAATAGTATAACCTGAGCAGGTAAAATCAACCAGGGCCTCTCTGAAAGCACCGATTGCCGGCGGCGATAGTCTCATGACTTCTGAGGCCACATTCCATGTATATCTCATTTTTTGTATATCCTCCCATTTCAGTAACTCACCTTTTTCTTTAGACTTGGCAATACCAATTTGCTCTGTTAACAACAAACAATATTGTCAATCAATTAATGATAAACGTCCGATCAAATTTCATGTGTCTTTAAAGTACATGTTCAGGAAACTAACCTCTCAAAACATTTTCGAACACTTGAGGCATTTGTCCGAGGTATTTCACTAACAACGTTATAGCAGAGCTGGTAGTATCGTGGCTAGAAAAGAGCAACAATAATATATTATCAACAATCTCCATCTCAGTTAAAAATTTCCCATTTGAATCAGCAGTCACAACCAAACGTGACAAAAGGTCTTGTTTGGATCCTAGGGCTTCTTTTGTTTGTTTTGCTATCAATTTAATCAGCTCTTCTCGTATAGCATCTGCAGCTCTTGCGGATTTGTAAAATGTTGTTCCGGGAAAGTTGACGGGAAAAGACATCACCCCTTTGAGAAAAATATTGAAATGAGAAGCCAGCTTGGAAATGAGTAAAGGGTCTTCAATACTTGCAAGTAGGTGACAAGCCAATTCAAAAGTGTATAGTTTCACCGTAGGATGGACTTTCACCTCCTCTTTTCCTTCATAATCAACCAAAATAACATGATAACAACGGGACTTGGACATTTGGAAACTCTCAGAGAGAATAAAACTAGCTTGAATTAATTAATTAAAATTTTAAAAAACGTGTATTTTGGTCTCTCTGATAGCGTACATTTTGGTGTCTTCTTCTGGTACAGAATGCCATTTCATCAATACAGCTGATTTCAAGTAATTATTTCCAACAATGCATTTTTTATTTTCTTCTAGTACATATTGACAGCAATTTTTTTTTCAATTCAATTTCTAAATAAACTCTAAAGTGTGCTATAAATAGAGCGTCCCAGATTTAACTTTTACAATTTCAGAAACCTTTATAATTATTCAATAATACACATTAATTTTCATTATCTTTGTTATATCACACTATTTTCAAATTTGATCCTACTAATCAACAGCAAAACACCATTCAAATTAGAGTATTAATAATATCATACTCATTCCTAATCAAATTCAGTTAACGAAAAAAAAAATTGATAATAATTCACAAAATATGCATTATTGTCAAAACCTTTACCTACATAAATCATCACATATGTGTATGCCTACCTTCCCAATATGTAGCAATATGTTGTTGTGTGATCATATCGGTTCTTTCAACATACTTCATCAACGCATTTGGACTTAGAAAGCTCATCATCATCATCATCCTCATCCTCTTGGCATCATCGCCAGCTTTCGTTAGCAAACAAGTCTTGAACAATTTACTGACGGAGCTCGGCCACCATGTTCTCACCAACTTGTTCTCATTGCTAAACAAAAGCTTGTGCCCGGCCGTGCCACAAAACACTATCATATCCTCTCCAAGCAAGCAGGACTTGAAAACCCTGGAATCATGTTTCTCTATTCTTTCTCTTATGAACCTCTCCGGTTTTCCTTCGAAGCCTGCTCGAATAAACCCAACGGTTTCCCCGATAACAGGCCATCCGAGGTTCCCCGGAGGAAGATGAGGATTTGGGTATATTTTTTCTTTGAGTTTTACGGTGATAAGTTGATGGAAGAAGACAAAGAGTAAAGCAGAAGCTATACACAACGACAGGACGGTAAACTCCATTGATGATTTATTTTTCATGCATCTCATGCATGAAATTTGTGAAGAAGGAATTTGGATTCATCGATTTCGATAAGATCACGATTTTTAATTCCAATATGTAAGAAAGTCGTAAGTCTACCACTATTTTGTTTCTAGTCAACTATGGCATCAAAGAAAATAAGTTTTATTTTACCATCGGCCATACAAAATCGTTTTATTTTTCTCAAATATCTTATTCTAAGTCTAGTGTCAATCCACGTGGCACCGTATGGCAAATGATTTAGTACTGATCTCGCATACTACCAGCAATTCGATGTAAGCGCCGTGAAAGTGCCACATGTTCCTTTATCGTTGATCCTCGTCCCTTTTGATTGTTCCGAAATAATAGCTTTTGTGATTAAGAGTGTTTTAAATGCCAGACTTTTGTTTGAAGAAAATTATAAATGAAAGAAGGTTAATAAAATAAGACGCAGAAATGCCAAAGCCCAACAACAAGTATTACCAAACACTTTAATATTTGGGCTTTGGCAATTCAGCTACTTCACCACCCTCCCAAACAGACTATAAGTAATAATAAATATCTTAAATCTCATTCTATATTTTTGTTGCTCTAAAAATTTAGTCCCTACTTCGATTCAATATAATGGTGGAATAGTAAAATAAAACTATATTACTACACATCTTAATTTTTTTTTTTTAAAAAAAATTATTTCAAATAATATAAAATTAATTAATTAATTGACGAGATACACTTAAATCTTGTTAAGAGTTATTAAGCTTTATTTCATTATTCCACCAAATTTTGATTGTATTTCATTAAGCATTTACTTCGGATTTTCTCATGAGCGGTGAATGGAGCGTTGAGAATACTAATTGATTACGGATAATTTGTGGCAAGTTTGCATCCACGGATTTGATGACCAAAAGGGTTGTCAGTGGGAGACATTACAATGGCTGGTACTGAAGTGGAGTTGCGCCATTCCCACATTTTAAACAAAGCCAGGTTAATCAACGGGAGATAATGACCTCAACGTAGGTCATTAAATCTAGAATCGATCTTCTAGACATATGATGATCTTCCTTGTCGGATCGATATCTCCCATATTCGACATGATCTTCACGTAATCGATATTTGATTCTAAATATCAGTAGAACTCTGATTATAATATATCAATATATAAAAAAAAACAAAATCAAAGAAAGTCAATTATGTCCGCAAAGTAAAGAATAATTTTAAGAAATTGACGAACAGTAAATTGATTGAAGAACTTAATTTTAGCTGTCTTGAACTATTCTTCTAGATCACTAAAAATGGACGAACTTAAGTGCCTTGCCGTGTCTTTCCCACGAAAATTTCCAGTCTTTCTACTAGCATTGACCTGCCAAACCTGCTTTGAGCGAAAGTGCCGCTTGTGAAATCTCTTTTACTTCTATATAACTATAATTTAATATTCAACCCGGTAACAGATGGCTAAAATGAACCTACTATTTGCACTCTTCCTCTTCTTCTTCTTCTTCATCCCTTGTCTTTGTTGTCCTGAAGATCAGAAACAAGCCCTTCTCCAATTCACATCCTCCTTCATCAGAGCTTCTAACACTTCTTCAGATGATCCATCTTTTGGCTTGGCATCATGGAACTCAAGTTCAGATTGTTGCCAAGATTGGGATAGAGTCATTTGCAGCTCTTCTCAATCAAGCGCTGTCATTGGTCTCTATCTTGACACCCTTGTTCTAATGCCATCCTTATTGGAGCCTGTGTCGGTGTCTTCAGAGGTTTTGACACCACTGTTTCTTGTCAAAAGCTTGATGTTTCTTGATATTTCCTCAAACTACATTCATGGTGAAATCCCACGTAATGGCTTTGCTAATCTGCGCAGGTTAGTTCATCTTGATATGATGCAGAATAACTTGTCTGGCTCCATTCCTGCTGAGATTTTTCACTTGAGAAATCTTCAATATCTCGACATGAGCAGCAATCAGCTTACTGCAGCAGTTGTCTCTCCGCGGCAACAAGTTCTTTGGCGGGATTCCATCTTCTATTCTGAATCTGAAAGAGCTGCAAAAATTGGACCTGAGAGAAAAACGTTTTATCAATGGAGATTCCAAATAAGATTGGTGAGTTAACACACATGACCGCTTTGGCATTGAGTGATAACAGGCTGAGTGGGGGAATCCCTTTATCAATGCAGAAGCTAGCCAAGCTGGAATCACTTCGACTGGAAAACAACTTGCTCAGTGGAGAGATTCCTTCGTGGTTGTTTGACTTCAGGAACCTGAAGGATTTGCTTTTAGGAGGCAACAATCTGAAATGGAACAACAGCGCAAAGGTTGTTCCAAAGTGTATGCTATCCCAATTATCAATGAAGTCCTGTGGACTTTCAGGAAGAATCCCTGATTGGATTTCGACACAGAAGGGCCTTGTGCTTCTGGATTTGAGTGAGAACAAGCTTGAAGGACCGTTCCCATTATGGCTTGCTGAATTGGATGTTGGCAACTTATTTCTGTCGGATAATCGGCTTTCGGGTTCTCTTCCACCTCGCCTCTTCCAATCTTTGAGCCTTTCAGTCCTTTCTCTCTCGCGAAACAACTTCGCAGGGGAGCTGCCTGAAAATGTTCGAGATGCTGTAAATTTGATGATCCTTATGTTTGCTGAAAACAATTTTTCTGGAAAGATTCCAAGGTCCTTTTGCACAATATATCGCCTCCTTCTGTTGGATCTTGCGAAGAACAGATTCTCAGGCAAGCCTCCAGTTTTTCACCAGATGCACTGCTTGCTGTCATTGATTTCTCCTACAATCAATTATCAGGTGAGGTTCCAGTGACCTTCTCCGCAGAGACGAGGATACTTACATTAGGAAATAACAACTTCTCAGGCATCTTGCCTCGGAATTTGACTAATCTCAGCAAGCTAGAACACCTTGATCTCGAAGACAACAAAATCACAGGTGAGTTTCCAGGATTTCTCTCCCAGATATCCACCCTTCAGGTTCTGATTTTACGAAACAACTCTCTCGGGGGTACAATCCCCGACAAAATTTCCAATCTGACGAGTCTACGGATTCTTGATGTTTCAAGCAACAACCTGACTGGAACAATCCCTGCCAAGTTAGGAGAACTAGTTGGAATGATTCAAACACCAAACACCTTCTCATCAACCTCAGAAGTGTTCACCTTTGCCGTTGGATATGACTTGGTAGTCAACTGGAAGAAGTCAAAACAAGGTCTCTCAGCGTCACAGCCTTGACATCTACTCTTTGTTAGACCTGTCAGCGAACAAACTTTGTGGGGAAATTCCAGTTTCATTAGGCGCTTTAAAGGGTCTAAAGCTACCCAACGTCTCATACAATATTCTCTCTGGAAATATTCCACCGAGTCTTGGTAATTTACAGAGTCTAGAGAGCTTGGACTTGTCACACAATCAACTCTCCGGTTCAATCCCAGAAACGCTAACAAAACTGCAAGAACTCACAAATTTGGATGTCAGTAACAACCAGCTCGAGGGTAAAATTCCGGTGGGTGGCCAGATGGACACGATGAATAATCCCGAATATTATGCTAACAACAGGGGGTTGTGCGGCATGCAGTTTCAGGAGCCATGTCCAACGGAGCCACCAGCAAAGCAAGAAGAGGATGAAAATGAGGCATCATTGTTTCAGTGGGCAGGAGTGGGAATTGGATACTCTGCTGGCTTTTTCTTAACGGTGGTGATTATGTTTTTCACTGGATATTTTCGACTAGCATCCCCTCCAATCCACAGTCGCAGAAGGCAAAACGGTATGAGTTGAGTTACGTAGATTATGCAGTATCTTAACATAAACATTCTAAAAATTCAGGCTTGCATAATATTCACCCACAACTACAAGCCATTCGTAATTGTCTGTTTTGCATGCTTGTTTCCTCAAAGGCTTATGTTGTTTACAATCAAAGAGATGCTTTCAGTGAGTCATTACCATAGTACAACATGGAAAGTATTATTTCTGTCAGAAATATAACAGAATTTGGCTATTAAAATGTCTGCAGTAACTACCTCTCATAACCATCAGTTGAACTAAGATAAATCTTCTTTCATGGTGCAATGGAAGAGAAGTGTTTCATGTTGATACAGATCATAAGCACTAGAATTTCACATATAATTTGTTTATGATGAAATGCAGGTAAGGTATGTCATGTTACAAAAATTGCAGTAGTGCCAATGGCCTTTTGTGGAGCCTGGAATCTGAAATAGCAGCAGAAAGTGCGGCAAGTGATGAAATAAACTACATATCAAAAGAAGACTTGGAATTTCTCTGAATTTATCAGGTTCATCTGAAGATTAGAATTTTCTTCTGTAAAGAGACGAAATAATAGTTTGACATTCTTACAAAAGAAAAGGTAACCTATTTGCTACACTGAGCTCTAATTGAACAGTTTTCATTCGAGGGATGATGAGGCAGCATCAAACAAATGGAAGCCATTTCTAATGCCAGGTCCAGAACAATTAGATTGAAGCTGGGATCTCAAGCTGTTTTGTCTCCTTCAGTCAATGCTATAATCGCTATAAAGAATTTGCCATGGAAGTTGATAAAGCAGGTTCATAGAATTGTGCAAACACAGCCTTTACTGAATTCACTCTCATTGTCGGAGTCTTCCATTTCACTGTTTGGAGAAAAGAAAATACAGAATGTTAGCGCGAATAAGTTCATCGCGGCAAGTTCTTAGGCAGCATAACAAAGAACATAGAATCCAGGTCACAACAACCAACACCACAGTTTTTAACAAACAAAAAATTCAGTTCAGTAACATAATAACTATTGGGTATATCTCACAGAGCTATCTCCAGTAGAAGTGACTCCCAATTTCAAGTTTTCAGTTGAAACTCTTCTTTATGCAAAGCAAAATCAAATATTTATCAGGAACTACGAAGGGGTCTGGTTGCTTATCATTTTCTACAGCAAATTGATTGGCCATTTATCCACAAGCATTTGAAGTATAAAGACTTGAATGCCCTATTTTAGATTATGATTGTAAAATAGTCTTTTGGCATAGAACTTTAGAGAAATTTATCTCATGAAAAGATATTCCCCACATCAAGATAAGACTAGTGTTTCCTCTATATCAGACACCAGAATTATTTCAATTAACATTATTCTCTATCATCCACAAATTTTCAAGCCATGCATATCCATTAAAAAAGTAAACAGGTAAATTCTTACTACACCATTACTGAATTTCCTTTTCTCATTGCCTTGAGTTCACACCAACTTATTTGTCTTTGCACATATTTATATGTTTACTTTTCATTTCACTAGATTGAACTACCACAGTATTCACCAAATTTGATCCTATCAATCCTTCATACATCATTGTTATTCAATTACGTCTAATAAACGATGTACATTTCCATTAGATTTTAAAGTCACATCCCCAACATGCCACTTTTGGATCAAGAAAAAGAAAATTCATTGACCATCCATGCACATTGACCTTCTGTCGAAGGACTGCTTGCAAAGGGAAAAGTCTCTGTCAAAAAGCAATGCTAAACTCAGCCATAAACTTATTGAAACAAAAAATTCTTTGCCGCACCACCGTGACTTCTCCAACAAACAGCTGAGAACAAAAAACATATTTTCTAGAGCATCAACCAAATATTTTAACACCTTTTCTCCTCAGATTGATAATATTATGCACAAAGGATCAATAAAAATTACCTTTTTTAATTCTTTTACCTACTACAAATTTACATTTGTTTGACCTTAACTTATTGAAACAGAGAAGAACCCACCCAACTCGGAAAATAAAATAACAAAAGAAAAAGACATTCGAATCCTTTCAATATTTAACAATGAAATTAATTAATAAAGCCTTTGCACAAAAAGATTATCATTTAGATTGTCATGCCTTTATAGAGTATTAGCAGCAGGGATTTCTTCACAATGCCTCATGTCGCCACCATATGATTTTTAAAAGAATGCCTAATGCATAATAAGAAGTTAAAATCATATTTCCATCCAACTGCAATAAACAGATTGTCCAAGCTTAGAAAAAGAGCATATCATCCTATTAATTTAGCACGTTAGAATTTTCCGCAGTTTGAAAAACTCCCAACTCTCTCTCTTTGTAAGTCCAAGATCTCACCACCATTCATTTTTTGGTGGCAACAAGAACAGTAAATTGGATCTAAGTTTTGATTGCACTACACAAAACATGATAATTTTCTCTCACAAGAATCTGGATTTCCCTGTTAGCCACTTTCACCAGCTCACAATTTCTCTATCCAATCTGGAAAAGAAAATATCTTTTAACCAAATTCAGCACGTTTCTATTAAAACATCTATACAAAGACTTCAATTCTTTGCTTTCATTTTCTTTCGGAACTTTGTTAAAGATTTTGATTCCATTTCTTTCTTAGCACACCAATTTCAATCATAATAATTAACTGCAAAGGGTATCAAACTTTTGCACAACACTCAATACACCACCAAAAGCAACATAAAAAATGAGAACTCTAAAACATAGGCAAAAAAAAAACCCACCTGGCTTCAAATTCTCTGATCTCAACCAATTCTTTCCCCAAGTAATCCATCCATTGCACTTTCTTCTTCTCCACTTCTTTTGAATCCAAGGCCTCCTTCTTGAGACTGCTTTTGACACAACTCTCCCCTGCTTCTTCTTCTCCTTCTCCTTCTCCTTCTTGTTGTTGTTGCTTCTTCCCATCTACCACAACACTCTCCTCCTTGACTCCGACTCTTTCAGCATAAACATGATGATCATCATTAACTGACACAACTGTTGTTGTTGCTGTTGTTGAAGCCACATGCGGGCTGCTCTCCAACTCCAATGGCCCTGGTGTGCAAATATGAGAAGAGGGTTTGCAAAAGCAAATGAAAGGACAATGAATCTTGCAGAACAAAACCCTCATGAAAAACGAAATTCTTTTTTTGATTAAACAAACTTGTTTCATTCACACTCAGCCCATTTCATGACTCATCTAATGCAAAAACATTAATATTATGAACCCCCAGAAGGGATCAAGATAAGGAAAAAAGTGAAACCCAGAAAACGTTCTCAGTTTTTTGAGACAAATGGAATGAATTAGAGCTTTAACGAGAAAAGGGTCTCTGCAAAAACAAAGCAGAGACCTCTGTTTCCTGTGTTTCTATATCCCCTGTTTCCAATCAAGTGGAGTTGAAAGACTTTGATACCCTTTATAGAGACTTTTCCGCCATAAAAGTTCGATGAAGAGAAGAAGAAGAGGGAGAAGAAAGGGTAAGTTATTAGCTGGAGAAAGATATGGAGACCAATTTGGAAATTTGGAAGACTCACAAAGCACGACTGTCAAACATTCTATCCTATAATGCAAGGTATGTAACTGTTAGTAAGTGCCTCCATTTGGATGGAATTTCCAACTTTTTATAGTAACCGCTATAAATATGTTGCGTGTAATCGTAATTGTAAAGGTACTTTTGGAATTTAAAGCGCCTTTTCTTCACCAACCAGCAAACACAACAACTTTTATCTCTCATGCTTCTGTTCATTGTCTTACAAATTTGTAAGCACACATGTAAGATCCTAAGAAATTAGATTATAGAGACAGTGTTGTATTAAATCACGTATAATACTGTCAAATTAATACCAATTTAGAGGCACGCTGAGTCGTTCCTGAATCAATATATCAAATCATATTAAATTGACACTTTTTTTTATTTTTTATGATTAATTACACGAGACTATTGTTTAAATTGTAACTCATATTACATGAGATTATAACTAATATTTACAAATCAGATTATTACATCGGTACTCAACTTATATTATTTTTTATGTAGCCCGCCCCGCATTTTAACGTCACTAATATTCACCACGTCGCCCACTCACACTTGAATAAGAAAGAAAACTGCACTAACTCAATTATTAACATTGAACTATGTCTAGATTTTAACCCTCATTAATATTCGATGGATGTCTACTCTACTCACACTTGTGTAAGAGAGAAAACTACACGCACTCAATTATATATTATAATTAAAGAAGAAAATATCCCATATTACGTTTGTTGGAGTTCGAATTGCTGTCCTCCGCACCCTATCATATTAAATTAACATGTTAATCATGCCGTATTGTGTTGATATCGACTCTCTTTTATAAATTGGAATCATGAATCATTTGGGTTGCTAAAATAATTTTAATTTATTTTGGGGGTGTGGGGGGTACAAGCAAAAAACAAAAAAAGAAAATTAAAAGCTGGAATGAGATATTTAACGAGAGTTAGGCCAATGAATTTGGCAAAGAATGAGTCAGGAAAGTATCATATTCTAAATGAAAAACAAGTGGAAGCAAACTCATAATCTTGCTTGATATGACGTCAACCTACTAAAATGATTATAATCCTATGCTGTAATTTAGGGGGTGTGGGAACATTTGTTTGTTTGACATCATATTTGATTAGGTCATCCAACAACGCACCGTTAAACTGATTGTCCACCCACCATTGTTCAACAAATCAAAGATGTTGAAAGGGGTGTCTTTATTATTATCATTAATTAGAGGTCCAAAATACGAATAGCCCCGTTTAGTTTTTGATTCTTTGTCCTCTCCCTTCAATTTTTGTTTTATATTGGTAGAAGGTCCAATGGCTATGAAAATTTAGTCTGTTTATGGGAATGGGATGATACGCTCAATTAGTTTTCTCCATAACGAATGATTTTTGTCATTAAATATCTTTTTGGCGTGACTTATGCAAATTGATCATAATCTTGGGTCGGCCTTGCAAATCCATCCCAGCTAATTTAATTATTCCTTCTAGGGAGGCTGTGGAATTGGATGCCTTTTTTGGCTTTTACAGGAGGTCCAGGTCTAGGTCTAGCTTGGAAGGTTTGATTAGCATAAAACAAACTTGTTTTTCCTTTTTGCCTTTTCTTCACTTGCAATCATACAACTTTTTTCTTTGCATGGATGATGATCCGATGCGCTTTCTTTTTTTTTTTTTGTCCATCAAAAGCTACTCTTTTCTTTATTCTTTTTGGTAACAACAAATTTCACTCTTCTTCTTTATAATACATTGGCCACAATCTATAAGCAAGTTATCCCTTACTTCAATGAAAAAATTCAAGTTGTCTATATAAGTTTTTATGAAATTATCATTAGCTTGTTTTTAGAGCCAATAAAAAAAGAAATTAAATTTTTTTTTCTTGCTCTTTTTTTTTCATTTCATTCAACATTATGATATTTTGTTTTGTACATGATCTTGCCAATCCCATATCCGTATGATTAGGAGCGGTTCTGGCTACTTCCAGGCAAATTCCAGGAGTAGAAACTTAATCAAACGTCTCACATGCTAACAACTAACATGGGCGCGGGCCATCGGTTGAATAAACAAACAAAACGGAAACCGTAATCATTAGACAAACAAACAAAAAGTTGTCCCCATTTGAAAGAGTTTTGGAAAATTCACAATAACAACTTAAAATTTTACTAATTTGCAAATATGGCCCAATTTGAACTTTACTTTGTTGCCTCCCAAAAAAAAAAAAAAAGATTTTGGCCAATAATACACTCAAAATAAGTTAGTCAATAGACGGTGGTGGTATTTGTTTTTTTTCATTTGAACTCTGCATAAATCTAAAATAGTCTGAATGTTAAATAAAACCGAATATTTAAATTTGAATGTCATGTTTTTTTTTTTGAATAGTTAAAAATAAATATGAAATTTTGTAACTTTAAAAAAAATCTAAAAATTAGTATCTTTTATGTTTGTGTCCTTATAAATTATAAATGTGAAATAAATAATAAACATCTCGAAGAACATAAATAAGATAATATATTACACTTATTTAATATTGTTAATTAGTGTATATTAATCAATTTTATTATAGTTTATGATGAGTTTATGCGAAAAACATTCATAGAAAATTATGAAGATCAATAATGTTATTTTGAAGAAAATAAAAAGATAAAAATAATAATAGTATATCATTGCATTATCACAAGTTACAGAGAAGGATAATAATGCTAATTATTAAATTTTATTTATGTAAGAACAAAAATTAATTAATTAGATGGCGATATTTTGGAGAATGTCTTTTAATAATATCATTCACCCTTTTTAGATTAAGTAAAAAGCTAACAAAAAGTTGGTGTAATAACTTAATGACTTAATAACTGAAAATTTTTGTTAAATTAAAAAAGGAGTCAATGATTTAATTAGATGGCGATATTTTGGAGAATTTAAAATTTAATGTTTGGTAAGAAAATTTAAAATCAATTTTGGTAAACTCAACCTTTCAACAACAAATTTTGAAAAACATGAAAATTTAAAATTCAATTTTATTCTTTAGTACAATTTCATAAATATACTTATAATTATTACATAACCCAAAACTATCATATTCAAATTAGAAAACAAAATCAATATTTCAGTATATTTTTATTATAATTTTTTGTAATTCACGCATTCGTTTACCTTATTTCTCCTTCATACTTTTCATTCTATCAAAAGTTCTTCTTCCTTATGGCAACCATAAAGATAAAATCATCACCAAACGTACATGTTTCATTACCTTTTACTTAATTTTTTTATTTCTAAAAATTTCATGCACGAGCAAGTAGGTTCATTTTGTCACTGTTAACTTATACATCATCTATAAATTCTTTTCAATAATATTATTGACCGTCTTTTTTCTACCATATATTGTATATACCTCTTATTTCCTTTTTGTTCATTATAATTTTTAAAATTACATTTGCGTTATAAAAATGTTTACAATGATGTAGACGGACAAAAACAACAAAATTGTCAATCAAATTGAAACTAATAATGTACCACGAGATACGACTATATGGGACCTGAGATTGTATCAATGTTTTGTAACTTCTATATCCAAGAGGGAGAGGAAAGACATCACCTTGGGACTGCTTCTACTAAACTATGATGGAAAATTTTGGTAAAAACTCTTTTTTTTTTCTTTTTTTTTTGAGGGAGTCAAAAACTCATTTACACGAATGAAGACACAGGAAAAGAGGCAGTAAACAAGAAGTTCAAGATGAAGACACATTAACAATGGACTTGAAGCACGAGAAATGAAAGTTCTAAGAAACAATATTGTTGAAAGTTTAATCTATTATTTATTTTCATTTTGAGATCTTGCAGCTCATTACTTATTTATTTATTTATTATTATTATTTTTGTGAAGGGGTACCTTATTATACTTTGATTGTATAATGACGATGTCATTTAATAACAATTATAGTTGATTTTTTAAATATAAATTATTTTAAGAAAAAATCAAAAAAATAAAATCAATAGTATAAATTTTATATTTTTATTAAAATTATTGTAAATATGCAATAAAAAAATTGTAAGTACATGTTTTTATATGTGTATAGTAAATTTCTTCCTATTTTATGTTTATTTCAGTCATTTATTTTCTTATAATAGTTTAACAATAAGATTTACCTATAATTATAACTACTCTAAAACTCATAAGATTTTCTAAAAACAAATTTCGTCAAATATTTAACTAATTTTCTTTACATCTAATTATTTTTATAATACTGCTAATAAACAATTATTTCAAAAGTTACAGCATTATTAAATTGGCCTTGTGGTGAGACGATTGTGCTATATCTATAAAATATTTGGTAAATGCTTATAGTTGTAGCTTGGAAAGTGAGGTGATATTTTTAATCCCATAGCAATAGATAACATACTTCTATTGTCCTTATAATTTATCTAAAATAAAATCATATTTTCTAATTTTTAATATTTAATAAATATTTAAATTCCATTCCAATAATTTTTTTTTTTTAAATAACAGTGAGCGTCGCAAGTGAAATTTCCCGCATAAAGTAAAATCTACCCAATGATTACATCAACAACGTCTTAGAATTCTTTTCTCTCAATCTATCAAGTGGTGCAATTACCGACGTCAAACAATCATTTGAGATGGAGCAATCACATGCTTTTATTTACTGAACACTCACCGATTTGTATTTCACAACATTTGCAGTTTAAAAGTTATCTCATCTCAATCTCAAACAGAATTTAAGATATATAGAATGTCGACTGTGGTCAATAATTGCAGTTACAAGTTACCAATATCGATATCCAATTTTTTTTTTTCTTTTACTAAAAGTAAATGCTTAAGTTAAACCATTTTTTTAATAGAAAAAATTTATTAATATTTTGGCCACTTATCTATAAATTCTCTAAATTTTGAAAACCGAGTATCAGATAGGGTATGTGAGATTTTCAGACATTTCCTTTTTTGGGGTACGTTTTGGGGACAAACGCATGCACCAATGTAAATGATCGAGGGAGCAAAGGTCCCCCTCCTTCAGGGACTCTGTCTTGCATGATCACTACATGTGATCCTTATATATAAGGAAAATGAGAAAGATAAAATTTGTTTGATCTTCGTACCAATTTCTATCAGTTGCTCTCACTCAGCAAATATAACAATATTGGGAACATTCAAATTACATTCCCGATAGCTAAAAATTCTTTGTTTCTGTAACCAAGTAACTCTCCAACGCCATCATTTGCCAATAAAATTTTACTTTAAACCAGTTGGTTAATTTATAACACAAGACATTTTGATGCCACTGAGAAGGTAATTGTATGAAAATATAGGGGTTAAATACCATAAATACTAGGAGAAATATGGGCTTGTGTGTCTGTAGGCAATCTTTTCTTTTCCCCACAGCAGAAAATCAGACTCCGTCGTCCTCACACCCAAACTTCCCAAATAAATTAATATTTGAACTTAAGATCTGCAAAGAAAAAAAAATCTACTCATTCAATCCGCGTAAGCCTCAGTGCATGCATTTTTTTTTTTTTAATGTTTTGTTGAAAAGAGTCAACCTCACCAACTTAATTCCCTAAGTGGAGCTCCAATCATAACATAAAAGTAAATCAAATTTGTGAAGAACAGAATATAGATAACAATTAAAAATGAGCTGCTTGCTGTCCACTTAGTCACCCCAACTAGACAATGCCACAACACCAAGACTAGTCTCAATTCAAATCCTTGTTACCAAGTTCTATATACATATTTGTTGACGGCCATACCAAGTACGTAACATTCATCCAATCAAATCTCGCCACATATAAATTCACTTTGATTCGGTCAATCGGACCAACAACTGGTCCGGATCAACAAAGCACGTGGCCACAAAAACAATATCTATGAGTCAAAACACGACACAATACTTACTCTCAAGCGCCTAGATGAATTCTAAGTTGTTTTTTCAAGAATCAGAAGTTCAACATTTTTATACAGTACTGAAAAGAATACACACATGCCTGGATTTTAATTTACTCACAGAAAAAAGGTTACATCTAATCAACGATGCCATGCCCATAGCTGAGACTATGTCCTCACCAGAAAAATATATAAGAGCATTGGCACTCTCCTCCTTTCAATAATTCATTGTTTTCCTCTTTCTTAAACCACACAACAACTAGAAAAACCACTTCAAAAATAGAGCCAAAATTTTCCTGAATATGTATGAGTTATTGTATCATACAGAAAATAAGTTACACCTGCCATCTTGTGAGAAGCGACCAAAATCCTCTTTCAACTTCAACTTATTTGCTGATCCAAAAGAAACCTGCACTAGCGAAGCAACTGTCATGGTACTACTGCTGAATCTTTAAGACAGGAAATGCAATAACATCACGAATGCTGGCAGAGTTTGTCAAAAGCATCACAAGCCTGTCAATTCCGAGCCCCTGGGAATATTTCCATTAGACTTTAATGAGATAAAGCACATCAAGAGATTAACTTTGACAAAAAATTATTACCACCACTGTAAAGTGAAAATATGATCATACCATCCCTGAAGCTGGTGGCATTCCATATTCCAAAGCAGTCACAAAGTCGTCATCAAGAGTCACTTCATATGAATGGTCATCACTTTCCTTCAATTTTTCTTGCACACTTGATGTTTCTGAAACAGCTGCTGCTCTCTTCTCATTATGCTGCCTCACTTGCTCTTCCAACCGTGCTCTCTGTCATTGTTTTAAATCAGTGACAATATATACTGATTCGTTGAAGCCTTGTGATGTTAAGCAAAAAAGACCGTAAATTTCATCTAAACAAATATTCTTAGCTCACCAGTAACTAATAGTAACTATAGGTTATGCTTATTTTATTACTAACATCACCTAAATTCCATTTCTATTTTTAAATAGTAAAACAGTAGTCACCAATTAGCAAATCCACAGACCGCATTAGCTTACCTGATCCAAAGGATCAGTCAATTCAGAAAATGCATTGGCCATCTCACGACCACAGATGAATAGTTCAAATCTCTCAGTCAAGCCTGCATGTCTATAGGAAGAAAGATAATTAAGAATGAGAATAATCTGTTCCAGAAACGCTCCCATCAAGGAGTAAAATCTCCGTTGCAAGAAAAGAAGAAATAGGTATCTTTATAAAACTTCTGTACCTTCGATGTGGTTTAGCTAGAGGAGATATTTCAATAGGATAGTCCAAAACAAATGTGGGTTGTACGAGCTTCGGTTCTACAACAATTTCAAAAACCTTGCCAAATGAAATAAATAAAATGCGTCAAGGATTTTGTTATAGATAAGAACTAGAAAACAAAGAAATGTGGACCAAGTCAAATAATAAAAAGGTTATTTAATCCTTTTTATTTTGGTACATTTATAGCAAAGCAAAGCCAACATCATCCAACTGGGAGAAAAATCTAAGTCAAATGAATGCATGAAGGAGTAGAAACGAAATTTAGGTTCATTGATAGCAACAAAGATTCACCTCATTAAGGAGGTTGCCAACAGAAGGGCTTGATTCAATCACAAATTTGTCTTTATTTTCAAGCCCATCTCCGAGTGCCCTCAAAGTAGTCTCTTTAGCCACCTTAAGGTCATTCCCCAACTCATTGAAATCAATTCCAGTGGCTTCTTTCACAAGATTGTGCATGGTTTCCCTCCTCCATGGCCTCTCCAAACATATCTCCACACCCTGAATAGATGCATTACACCAGTCTTTACAAACCCAAAAGCATGTGCTACAAATAGCTAAATGATTTCAATTTCCATAGCCCTTTCATTTTTTGGTGGGAAACAAGAATTTCATTGAACCGAAACGGAAAGTCAACCAGCGGCCCACAAGGGAACCATAACCCTTTAATTTAAGTTATGGAACCTGAAAATGGGGAAGCACTGATTATATTTCATACAAATGACATTACTACAGCACATTTTACCTGGTAATCAATAGTAAGCTTCCCATTAACTGCAAGAGCACAGTGAGTAACAATTTCCTCTGTAATGTTCATCATGCTTTGGTAGTCTGAATACGCTTCATACATCTAAAATCAAGCTAATAAAAGTAGTATTCAGATCCTCATTCAATAGAAATAGAAATTTGACATGGATTATGGCATGCAATAATCAGTTCCTATCATGTAAAATACCTCTATGGTAGTAAATTCAGGATTATGGCGGGTTGAGAGGCCTTCATTTCTGAATATTCGACCAATCTCATATACTTTTTCGAATCCTCCAACCTTTCATTACACAATTCAGACTTTCGTAAGGAAATGAATGTACGTGCCAAGCAAATGTTGCGAAGTAAAGCAGAAGATAACACAGACAGTAAAGTACCACATTAATTTTATGTGAACTAAATGTTACAAATTTAAAAAAATTTAAGACATCTTCATAATGAAAGTCAAATATGTAGAACCTCACCAACATTCGCTTTAAGTGAAGCTCAGTTGCAATTCTCAGATAAAGGTCTCTTCCAAGTGAATTATGATATGTAACAAATGGCCTTGCTTCAGCTCCACCCGCTGCTCCCTAGTTGATCAAACCAATCAAAAACCAAGTTCCAGACTTCCAGATACAAATTTTCTTTAAATCTTTGAAACCTAAATCTAAAGATTATAGAATACTGAATACAAATTACAATGTAGAAAAGCAATGACTTGCCGCCATTAGCTACACAGGTAACTAATTCAACAGCTTTGTTATCCTTAATTTTTTCAATGAAAAACTGATCTGAGGCTATCAACACGGCAACTGGCTTAGAATAATTAAAATGAAAGAGTCTTTGTCCCACATTTAAAAATAAATAAATAAATAAAAAGATCTTCCACCCCACCTTAAAAAGAACATGAGAACATATGTCTTTCAAGTTTTAAAAGGGTTCCTCTATCACGACAACATCTATGCCATAGTGTCATCACATATCGTGTAACCAAGGCTCAAGTTCATCCAATAAGCTTATAAAGCTCCCAACATGTTTAGAGTTCAATTGAAAGGACTTGCCCACCATGACCTATAGTACTTTTGGAGTGAACTATAGCTTCTTAAAAGGTTTTCTATATGAAAGACCCACATCTTGCAATCCTCAGGAAGGTCAACCAATTTATTCTTCACCCATTAGGACCTGTTTATCCTTCATTTACGTGAACAAGTAAACACTTTTAGGAATCACAGCACTTTGCTTTCGTGATTTTATGTAATGTTAGTAGTTTAATATCAATATAAAAATTAGAAACCAAATTTCAATCATAGGCAATCGACATAGTTTATGAGCTATTATGACGTAAAATAAGAAGATAAAGTAATCAATAATTTGATAAAGTATCCCCAGAACAAAAAAGGAAAACCCCAAACGAAGTGTGAAGATATTTACAAACCTGACATGAGACCATGTTCTAGCATGTTGGTGATAACATGTCTCACTTTAGAGATAAGTTGATAAGATAAGAATTATGCAAATGCTCACATGAATCAGACATATGAAGGATCATGAAAATGGCAATTTTAAAGATCAAAATCTAGAAAACCAAAAGAACATTTGAAAACCACACTGGGAATAAAGAAAACAACACCTTTGCTCTTTTCCGGAATACATCAGCTACTTCAGGGTTTGAAATCATATCTACATACCTAAACATAACAAATATCAACTACTTAGAAAAATAAATGAAAAATCGATTTATATATTTGAATATATGTGTATCATACAAATGAAAGGCATTGGGAAAAATGGCATTTCTGTTAAATAAAGAAGTAGAAGAAGGAAAAACGATAAAGATTTGGGCCTTTACAACTATGTTTTATCTCGGCATCACACCTCGGGTTAATTGCACAATAAACTTCGAATCCAAATGTCCAGAAACCAAAAATCAATTAAAGAACATTAAATGAAAATGAACTAACCTTTGGCGGTAACGTTTATCCACATCAGTTAAACCATGATATTTATCTGGTAGAGGAAGTAGAGATTTTGTAAGAATCACGAAAGAATTGACAAGAACAGAAAGCTCACCTGAAAATTAGACCAAATGAAGGAATTAGTTTAATTAAATAAATCATCGAACAAGTACTCATCAAAGCAATAGCATTGCTAACTCAGAGTCAGATTTAGAATAGTAGAAAAGCGTCCCAACACACATTAGTCCAATAACCAAGACAGAACAGGTCGATGAAACTTCAATCTAAAGGTAATAAACTGCCCTAAACCAATATGCATTATAATTTACCTTTTTCTGTCCGTTTCATTGAGCCACTAACACCCAGTATATCACCAATATCAACAAATGCCTTTAACTGCTCAAACTGATCACTTAAAAGCCTTTCCTTCTCGCAGTAAAGCTAAAATCATACGAAACAATATTTCAGTGCACATTCAAAACATGTTCAAGGCCAGAAAATCTGCCGCATCACACGAACCTTACAGCCAAAGGACAAAAGGGGGAAAAGAAAAGGCACAAACCTGTATCGTACCCGAGTCATCTCTTAGTGTAAAAAATGCAAGCTTCCCAAATGTTCTACGAGCAACAACTCTCCCAGCTACAGATACATGATCATGCTCACTATTCAACTCTTCACCATTTGCTAAATGCCTATATATCTCTTGTAGCTGATTTGCAGAATGTGTCCTATCCCACTTATATGCATAGGGCTCCAACCCTTTGCTCCTCAATTCTTCTACCTATCAACCAAAAAAATAAAGATTACAGCATTTCTACTAAATATAAAATTAAAATTTCAGTGTCCTTAAAAATAATGGTAAAACAGAAAGATTTGATTTTCAATAATCAATATGCTCATTTTTTTCATAGTTCTGAAACTCCAATGAAAACAAAACAATTTCCTTTTTCTGTTCATAATTTACTTATGCATTCACCAAAATATTGAAACTTTACTCATGGATTCACAAAACTACTGAAACTTAAGTACACACATTGAACCAAAGCTTAACAATCAAAACAAATTTTATCAGAGAGGCGGACACGGCCTTAACGAATTTCAAATAAGAAACTAGTCGAGAATCAGATAAAACCGCTGTCGTATTGAGTGCTGACCTTCTTAATGCGCAGTGCACGAACGGCCTCGCGGTCAGAAGTGGAGGTAGAAGAAGATGAAGCACGACGGTTTCTGGTGCCGGCGGAGAGGGTGATAGAAGTGGAAGCGCGACATCGGACAAACGTCAAAGAGGTTCGCCGGCGGATGACGTGTCGGAAGCTGATTGGTAGCGAGGATAGAGTACTCCACAACTTCAAAGCCTCCATCCTTGTTTTCTCTGCTTTTCACTCGACTCGCATGGCTGCTCGTTCTGCTTTCTTTTATCCTCTGCTTTCTTTTTCAGAACGTCAACTTTTCAATTTCATCATTTAGGTCCCTCAGTTAAAATGTACTTCATCCTATAATAAATTGTGAACCCCTTATTTTTATTATTTCTTTTCTTTTGTTTGTTTTTGTATCTGGAGTTTTATTTTAAAATATTTTTATATGAATGAAAAAGTAAGATTTTCTGATTTTTATTAAAATGATAAAATGTCTGAATGAAAAATTAAAATTTTTTTCTCACTAACACTTCATTAAATGTATTTAGTTTCTATTTATCCATTAAATGTCATGTTAAAACTTTCTTTAATCTCTAATTTAATTTGGTATTAAATACTTAACATATATTCAATAACAAATTCTTTTATTATTAGATAACAGTTTTTTTTATGTTGTTATTAGATTTGCTCCTTCATAGCACATCCGTAATAGATGGATTAATTGTTGTACCTTAATTAAAAATATAGTTTTCAGATGCTCCTATATTTTTTGAGAAGAAAATTCTGTAGCGGATTATTTGGTTAACTTGGGTTATTCTTGATGTAGACCGACCCGGTTAAGTTTAGAGAGTTTATCGCTAATTGAGGACTTAACGCCGGTGCGCGAAACCCACACACACCTGAACTAGAGCTCTTCCGACAATTTCGCCGCAGGCAAAACCAGTCGATTATTGTGACACTTTCACTAAGCTTTCTTTAATGGCTATTAAAAAAAAAAATTATTTGACGACACTTGGGGCCTAAGTATCATTTCATAACTTAATCTCTTGTACATAATAATTTTTTATATTTATATTAAAAAAATAACAATTTGTTATGTAAAAATATTATGTTAAATTATAAAAATAATGTTACAAAAATTATTTTTCATAAATTATATATAAAAATATAAAATGCTTACCTTATAAATATTTATAACATATAAAAATTATTATACTAGAAAACATAGTAAATATATACGTATGTAAACTTCAAATATATACAACACTTTGAAGGTCATAAGTGTAAAAATATTATATTTAAGATTTTTCAAGTTTATAAGATTAAATAATGTACAACTTACACTCATACGTAAAACAAAAATCATATTTTTTGACATATGAATTCAAACTCATTTAGACTTCATTAACATTAAGACATATTTAAATTTTAGATAAAAAAATAAACTCTACTTTCGAGTAGTCTCATATTTTTATTAACTTGTAATACGAACAATCTTTGTCAAATTATATAGTATATCTCAAAAGTCAAAAGTCAAAACACACATTAGCACAGTCAATAATCCTAACGAAATTTTCAGGCAAAATAGAAAAAGGAAAATTAGCAAAAATAGTACAAAAATAAAACAAAATATTGGTTATCTAATTAATGAATTACCAACTACACAAGAATTAATCCATCGAAGTTGTTCGATTTCAATCCCTGCCTCTGACTTGCAATTGCTGGCACAGTAGAAGGCAGCCTTCTTGACACGATTGCACAGCTGATCCTTCAATTTTCAGGCACATCCGCAAGCATTGTAAAACGCAATGACCTTCTTGTGCGTGAACCAAAATCGAATAATCCACCATGATTAGTGCCCAAATTTGCATCATTATGAGTAACTTTTTATAACCCTTTTTCTTTTTTCTCTTTTGATCAATCTTAATTGAGAATCAATCGAGTGATCAAATCACTAGTTAATCATGTATGTCCACACACATACTTTGAGAAGTTGGTGAATTATTAAAGCCCTTTAATTTAGGTTGGTGCTGACTGCTGAGTGATTTAAGGAAAATTCACTAGAATATTGGTTGGTGAAATGTCAAATGAATGTAAAAATTTATTTTTCCCAAATGAGATTTTAGGGAAGGAAACGCAAAGAAACCAACCCAACACACGTAATTAAAATTAGCAAGTTAATAAATAATGTTGACAATAAATATAGTGTAATTTTATTTTTTTTAATACTCAATTTTTAAGAAAGAGTTCATTCAACTTATTATTAGATCGATTGAAACGTTTGATGAACATAGCAAAACATATACTCCATGGTCTAAATCTAATATTTAAATTCTTAAGTGTAATGGTTTTGATTACATTTCTAATGAATCAAATCTCTATTTTAACATAAATTGATTACCAATTCCAAGCCTATAGTATTTGACCGGGTGCCCAAAAAAATGGCGTTACGTTTTGAATTTCTTTTTCTACGGGACCAAGTCATTTACAATCCGTGATAATCACGTTCCTAATTAACGTAGAGAGATAAGTTTGGACAAATTTTTAGCTTATGTAATAGTTTAAATTATTTATCTTCTCAAAAGAAAAAAAAATATTTTAAATTATTATTGCTAAAAAATAAAATAAAATAAACACACCCCAACCGATAAAAACGGACTTTCGACAGAGAAAGAAAAACCCAAAACTCAAATTAAAGACAAGAGGACACAACAACGAACCAGAGACAAACGGGTGTTCATCAACAGAACAAAGCAGAGTTAGCAGAGAGAGCAAGAGACAACGCAAATCCTCCACCACCACTGCAAGAACCAGAATTAAGGATCACACAGAATAATAATAATAATAATAGCAATGGTGTTTAATAGCACGGTGGTGGTAGCAGTAGCACACTTATCAGCGGATGCATGGCAGCAAGTGTCATGCTGCATACCAACGAGTGAGCGTGTTAGCAGCCACCAGTTGTTGGATCTTGTGTGCTGCTTCCCTTTGCAGCAACTGGGTCGTTTTGTTCTGTGTCTTTGGAACTATTTTTGCCTCTCCCCTCCATCCAACTCCTCATTTTACTCCTATTATGATGACACTTCCGATGATGACGACGACTACTATGATCATCATCATGGTGGTGACAGTGGTTCTTCTTCATCCAGTTCTGTTGCTGATCTTCTTGATGATGACTACTACTACCACTCTCATTCTGATTGATGATGGGTATGCAAGCTTTTTTATTTTCTTTGATGGGTTTGTGTTTGATTGCAATGAGATAGATGGTTTGCTTTTGCCTTTTTTTTTTTTTTTTTGGTGGGTGAATTTGGTGTTTGTATATATGCCGTTTATTGCGGGATTGATGGTTAACTTCCCTGTTGTAGTGTATCTGTTGAAGTAATTGCTATGCTAACATTCAGGAGAATTGCAATTTGTGCATCTTATAAGTGAAGCAGCTTTATAAATCATGAGAATAGAATTTAGCGAGTGTTGGCATATTGACAGTAATTTGTTTCCTTTTAAGTGGTGCTATCTATGGAAGAAAGCTTGTACAATAATGACTCTGAAAACTCATGTTAGCTTAAAAAGTAATCGAAATCTTTTCTAATTCGTTTGGGTATTTCAAAGGAGATTTTGTTGGTATTATTGATGTGAGACGAAGATGGTATTGCTGTGTGTACACTGTCTTTAATTTGAATGACACGTGTTAATCAACTTACTTGATCATGGATGATTGTAGGAGCTTACGAAAATCATGATTTTCCTAGTTGAAAGATAAAAGAACAATACTTAGCAGCTCCCTCAACCTGTGGAAAGATTATAGGGATTGTGAATTGGTCGTATATCATCATTTAGATTGTTAAATTGTTTCTCCAGTTGCGGCTAGAAATTCATTAAAACAGCAATTTTGCTTCATTTGCGCTTCTTCCGGAAGTCTTGATTTTCTTTGATCTCTTGAAATTGCTTTTGAGTTACTAGACACCTGTTGATGCAATTCTTTATGTTTTCTTTTTGCTGGAAATTGCAGTAAGGGAGTACATTTCTTTCTTGCATAACCATTAGCCACTGTAACATAGTGTAGTGCTGGACAGGAAACTTACAGAAAAAGAGGATTGCTAAGCCTGTTTAGGTTTCTCAGCTGGTCACTTTCAAGGGTCAACCGACTGTGGTGCGGAAAGTTCCTTTTAGAAGTAAGATAGCTTGGAGAACTCTGTTCTGTTTTAGCTTCCTTTAAAGACTCATCTGACCATAGAAGTTTTATCTTTTCTGGTAAATCACGAAAGATGTGCAAAAGGCTGCTAGAAAAAGTAGATGTGAATATTGAATTTGAGATTTTTTTTTTCTCTGGAATTATTTGGCTTTAACTGCTTCTTAAAAAAAAAAAAAATTCCTGTGTAATGTCCGTTTGCTTACGATACTGTTGTACAGAAACTCTTTACCTTTTGTAATGGAATTAAAAAGTTCTTTGAAGTTTCTTTCTAAAAATCCAAATTTTTGTTCATAGAAAGGCTTCATTTGAAGAAACCGTTGTCAAATTACAGTTGTTTCGTTGAGTAATGAAGTGGGGACATTATCAGAAAATTTTCCAGTTTCCAATGCTTTCATCGGGATAATAGATCTGCATCATATGAATTGTGTAGAACTTTTTCATAGTTGAAAACATGGATGTAGATTTGCTGTTACTTAGAGAAGTTTAACTTGTTTGAGATCTACCAAAAGTTATTAGAAAAACAAAAAAATGGCTGCAAATAACCTATGCGATTCTTTTTTTTTTTTTCTGGTGCAAGGCCTCAGAAAAGGCACCATGGATTCCTCGTACATTTTCTTTTTCAAATTTTTCTGGATACCCAAGAAGTACAGTAAAGAACTGCATGTGTTAGTGTGGCCAAATTTTATTGCTACAGTCCTCTAGCTTGTGCAAATTGTTTATGATTTAACAGTTCCATGTGTGTCTACATTCCTGTCCACATCACCAAATGAATGAAAAATGGAATGTTTATGATGCTGTTATTAAGCAGTGCATCTAAGCCATCCGGAAAGATAATTTGTCTTGTTGGACGTGAGAATTTATTATGTGAATTTCAGAAACTGTCTTTAAATTGCCGGTTAATGGTATTTGCTGATGTTCAATCTTACATCTTCCTGTCTTTTTAGTTTATTTCATTCTTGTCCGGTGGGCTACAGTCTAACTAAAATTTGATAACATCATATATAATTTGTTCTTTTTTTTTTTTTCTTTTTCTTTTTCTATGAATTTCTACAACTCGTTCCTCATAGTATGATATTCCTTTCCTTCTGCAAGAAATTGATATGTGAACATGGACTATTTTGGGCTGATTCTCACACTAATGGACTAGCAATCTGATGTTATAAGGATGTCAGCACCTTATGCCATGATATGATGACTTAGTTATTGTCTCTTTGTTTTCTATTATTTTATGAAACTCCCGGAATGTTCCGTCGATGTTGTGTGGAAACAACACCTCCTTGTAACACTCTTATGGCGCAATTTTTTGAGTCATTTGTCTTAGCAGAAAAATTATTGAAACGCCTATTCTCATGCTTCAGAAAGTTTGAATGAAAGGGTCTGTATATTAGATTGATCTGGAGGAAGCTGTATATTTTCCCTGCATTTGGTTGACGGTTCATATCACAGAAGATAAAAGAGATCAGCAGATGCCAAAGTACAGGTATGATGTTCTGCAAGTATTCTAAAATTAAGTGACTGGATCATTTTCCTGGGCTGCGTAGCTTCACTTTAGTGATTTGTATGTTACTGCTGTCAATGTTCTCTCGAAGCTGATTAACCTCTCCTCTACTTAGCACAAGTCACTTATTGTCATTTCACATCTTCTAGTTGAAATAATGGCAAAATGATGGTACATATTTTAAATAATTGTTGCATATAAATGTTGAATGCTTGCCTATCCATCTGTCTTTCACATCTTGATTGGAGGATTTGCAAATTGTTGTAAAATTGGAGATAAATTTCGAACTCTGAATTAGTTAAGGCAATCTGGTAGAGTGCTAGGTTATAGTCATTGACTCCACAATGACCTTGATTCGTAAAGAATGAGAGTATCGGAAGTTCTGCAGTCGCTATGGACCAGCACCTATACGAACACTTTTCGGACCGCATCACCTATGATAAGTTTAGAAGATATCTTTGGAAAATATATGTTTATTTCCTTTTCATTTCAGCAACTAATTGAAAGTTAACAAAATTTTCCATATTCCTGATTGATAATGTTTTCAATATGTTGAATGGTTATTGATGATGCATGGTTCAGAACCATAAACTCTCCATCACTTACATTTAGTGATGATTCTGTGAGTATCAGACGATCAGTCTGCGATTGTATTACAGATGTCTTATTGGAGCTTCATGACGTCTCTTGTGTGTTAGCATTGTTGGATTCTTTTGTCATGTGAAGTTGCTGAAGTATAATTAATTTAATGAAAACTCGAGCACTTTGTATCATTGGATCAAATGAGGTCTCTATATACCAGTAACTTTTTCTGGCACCAAAAAATGCATGTATGGCATCATCACATATTTCATTCAAGGCAGAATGGTAGCGCAAGGAAGTTGTGCATGTCTCTGTGTATTGGTTTGCCTTTTCTTGTAGAAGGGAACTAAAAGTTTTGCAGATCACTCGGTCCAGAAGAAGGTCCTCTTCTCCACAAGAAAAGTATCCTGCTATTCCGTAGTTCTTACCAAAGCCCTTTTTTTATGATCGAGAAGTATCCTAATTAACTGAAATCATCATCTTGACTCAATCTAATGCTTTGTTTGCGAGTGTACTGAGAAGGGCATTTGCCAACTTCAACAATGAAAGATGAAACATGTTGATTTTGCATTTTATGTTATAATGTACTCAAGAGGATGCTTTTCGGGTGAGGTATACCTGCGCAAAGCAGGCTGAATGCTATCTGTTGATTGAGATACTGCCAAGGATAAATGGATGAGAGGTGTAGAGCTAAGTTCATGATCATTTTAGGCATCATAATACAGGTCTTGAGATCAAAGTTTACAAAGTGTGAAATCACATGCACATTCTCCTATGATTGCTGATTGAATGCATGACCTTGAATTTCTTTTTTTTTTTTTTTTCCTCTCCCAAGAGAAGAAGCATGAAGTCAAAATTTGTATTCAAAATTGATTTGTGCAATCCAGGTTGTCCTAGTTCTAAATCAACTGCCTGCCTGTGATTCTACAGTAAATAACAACTGCGAATGTCACATTCTCACGGACCATTGTCACCATCTACTCTATAAAGTCTAAAAGTGGGCAATTTTTCCACCCATTTTTATACGCACTGATGCATGAACCACCACGCTGCACGACCGTCGTTCACACTGGTCCATCATCCTTAGCTTAGCTTAGCTGGGTGACTTTGCGAATTCGTTTTTAATGAATATTAATTCTAACTGAATTTTTTTAAAAAAATAGATATATCTAAAAAGTGCTTTTTAGAAAGCACTTTCTTCATAAAATTCCCAATCACCCCTAATTTTTGAATGCAGAAGTGGAGATAGTGAATCGTCAGCGTATAAAATGGGTGAAGGGGGGGACTATGATTGATCAGTCATTAGAAAAGCACTTTTGGTTTTGGGGTACTAGGCTACTAGCTTAACCCAGCGAACACCTATCACGGCAGGTGTGGGGCCTTGAAATAACATAACCCCTATGGCTAGCGAAGAGGTTAGCATTTCTAAAAGAATAGATAGCACAATCATGGTTCATGGGTTGATGAAAAAGCACTAAAAAAGCTTTTAGGGCTCCGCCCCGTATTGTGACTGTTAATAAAAACCTTACAACACATACATGCAAACACCCTTTTAAAAAAAGCACTTTGAGAGCAACATCAATCGATCAATGACGCGAATGAATGAATGAATATACAATAACCCCATTTGAGAAAGCACTTTGAGGCTACTTTAGTTTCTTTTTTTTTCCCTGTTCGTTGATGCTTGACAGGAATGGGCTTCTGGCTCCTTTCTTCTTCTACTTTTTCACTCATGTGGCGCCAAGAAAGGTTAAGTCTAAGTTTTTTTTAAGAGATTATTGTTTATGATATTTATAATTATATAAATATTGAAATGTGTTTATATCAATTTTGATATGGTACTGTTTAAATTTTAAACCCTCTCACATATTCGAAAGACGTCAAACTCTCATGTTGAGAGAAAGAATGACTTGTGAGGGAACTTCACTCAAGTTCTGGGACTTCAAAGAAAAAAATATAAATTAAACATTTACAACGTCATGAAGTCAAACCACTTCCTCACATTCATGAAGGCATTTAATAATGCTGTTAAGTCAAGTCTAAGCCTTAAACTATCAATTTAGGTATATTGTTTTCAAATTACTTCCTTTACTTTTAAAAACATTAAATTACTAGCGACTAGCTGCTGCTCCATGGCCGAGGATGATAGTTTGGATAGTGGATAGCCATTGCTGTTGTTTGATTTGGCAATGAGAGTTGGCTGTTGCGAGCGATTTGCTTCATTCTCGACTGTGATTTTATTTTATTTTTTTAATTTATAAGAGGGCATTTGCAAAATTTTGAAATGTTAATATGGATAGAATTATCATTCTTAGGAATGGAAGATTGATTTCTAATCCCCTTTGAATTAATCTCCCATTCCTCATTCCTAAATCGAGATGGGCCTCATGATTTTGATTCTGAATCCTGCTGTTATTTTACAAAGTAAACATTATCAATGATTTCGATTTTGGATTCTGATTCCTCAATATGGAAAATAAAAACACCATGAATTACTTTTTAAAAAAAGAAGGTAAGGAAAATCGTAAATGGGGAACGAGTTGATGATTTTTTAATTTTGGTTTTAATAAAAATAGGGGTTAATTGAAATTTCTAAAAATAAAATGAGTGATTTCAATATAATTAATTTATGAGCGGGAGTAATGCGAAATTATCCTATATACTTTAGATTATCCTTTGTCTGGTCCAACCCACCACTAGCAAGTAGCAACTGGCAGGGCCAATATAAGAGAACACTTTTAAGGCAATCATTAGGTGTAGGAGCACTTCTGTATTTAATATTAGATAACATGTTAACTACTTTTCTTCACAGAAATACAATTAGCTTTGTTTATTGAATAAGCATTGATTTTGACATTTCAATACTGTAGATAATACCACATTAAATATTAATACAATTCATCTACACTTTGAATGAGAATGAAACATGCCATAATGTCTTTCCTTATCTCCACAATTTTGGGTTTTTATTTTGTGCCGTATATGTTCATGCAAATATGAAAGCAACAACTTTGAAAATTATCTCCAAAGACCAAAAAAATAAAAAAAGAAAGAAAGAAAGAAAAGAAAAGGGGAAACCATTATTAGCTAACACGTAACAAATATATTATGGGACAAATTATTATGCAAGTGAAATAAGCAATTATCGGATTCTTTCGTTAATTGTAACTTTCAACTCTCAATTTCATTTTAATTTCCATTACGAATCCAATCATTTCAACTTAAAAAGCGTATCTAGGCAATAGTCTAATCTCTAAACCATCATTTTTGGTGGGGGGGTTTACACATACCAATTAAGAATTTAGTTAGCATTTCGAATTTACTCAAAGTAACTCATGATACCACCCTATTGTTGGTGCGGGATTATTATAATAGTACCACTTGTCTCCAAATAGTACCATTCAAATATGGTTCACATACATTATACTAAACCCATAGTGATAGTGGAGGATCCCACCAAGTCTTTTATGTGCTGTGCTCCAAAATTTTGTTCACGAAACAAAATTGTATGTCCCTAGGAAGCTCACATTCAACCCCACACTGTTTGTCCGGTCGCATGAAAAATAAAAAAAAAAATGAAATGAAATGAAATCTTTAGCCTACCTTCTTTTACTCTCTTAATAGTTTATTGCAAAAGCCAATTTTTTTTGGTGTCATTACTTGAAAAGTTTTCTTGTCCAAATGTGTATCTAACAACCTCCACAATGGTTTGGATTGAAACTTTTTGTTTTTTTTATTTTTTTCCCCTTTCTTGCTAATAAATGATTTTGTATGGACCTGAAGATGAGTTAAAATAGTGCTTCATCCCATTTCTTGCCGACGAAATTAGTAACAAATTTCATGTTGGTAAGAGAAAAAAAAAAATTTACTGCTTACAATAAAATTATAATATTTTACCGAGGTTATTATTAAGTTTAAAGAATTGTCAAGATATGCCAACTTAATGCCAATGGGCCTTTGGCTCAACGGTGAATCTCTATCCTTGCAGTTAAGTATGATTGTGAGAGCAGGAGGTTTGAGTCCTCGTGGATTCAAACTTCCTCAATTAAATATTATGCATGATTGTGTGGAGTTATTTGTAAGTCTTTTTCCTTTGCGAAATGCGAGTAGAGTAAAAATATCCCTCGTCTGTAAAAATTATTTGTTTTGACTTGTACTTTATAGGATTTAATATAATAATATAAATCTCTGTTGTAAATATCAGTGTAATCATTGATCTGCTGTTATAACAGTTGTAAATATCAGTGGAATGATTTGCTGTTATAGCAATCGTAAATATCAGTGTAATGATCTGCTATTATAGCAGTTGTAAAAATATCTGTAGTGTAATATAGTAATCTGATGTGTAATCAATATTTAAAAAAAATACCAACTTAATGTTAATAATAAATTCATATTTATGATCCACGGAACCTGATATAATACTCAAATAATTGTAATTAAAACAATCCATTGAATAATGGCTTAGACAGTCCTTGCCTTAATTTGTTAGGTATAAAATTTTGACCTATGCGAAGTTGAGTAAATATCATCTTAAACTCTCGAGATGCATTTGTTATAATATCAATAAAAATTGTAACGTATCTTTGAAAAATGAAATAAAAGAGGGAGTAAGAGACCAACTGATACTGGCCCAGTTGAAGCACAAAAGCCACAAAAGATGCGTTTTATAATTTTCTCCTCACAAAATGCGAGAGAGGCCCTCGTCTCATATGATGGTTATTCCACGCATTTCATAGAATTCAAATGTAATAATATAAGTTCCAGAATATAGTGTCATTTCGTTCTACTGCATCATGTAATTTAAATGTAATAATATGTTCCAAGAATATTATAGTCATTCGCTTTAATAGCAGAATCCAAACGTAATAATATGTTCCCAAGAATATAATTCATGCTTTAATAGCAGTTGTAAATTCAAATGTAATAATATGTTCCCAAGAATATATATTCATAATAAGAATAAATCCAAATGTAATAATATAAGTAATGTAATAATATAAGTCCCAGTAATATAGTGTCTGCTTTAATAAGAAATAGAATCACAGAATGCAAAGATCATCAGATAACCAGCTTAAAAAAAAAAAAAAAAGGAGAAGAGGCTAGCAGCCTAAGAGTAGATGAAGCAATGATGGCCCCAAGATACAGTTTATTATTCCTTAATAATTGCTTTAAGCGATTCTGGAGCTTTAATGGTATGGAAAATATTGTAATTTAAAAGTGGGATATGATCAAGATAAATAATATTTTCTTAATTGCTTTCTTTTTAAACTTCGACAGAAAGTTCACTTTCAGTTTCGAGAGAGATTATCCAAGGAACCGAAAGAAAGAAAATGTTGATTCAATGGCGATGATTCCTAGCTAAGTCACGGGTCCCTTTCAATTCAAAAATCAACATATCTACTCACAGGAATAATAACATTTTGTGACCATTGAAATGCACATGAATCAAGGTTTTATTAGATTATTGAAACTCATTTTTTCCCTCCCAAAAAAAAAAAAAAAAAAAATCTAAATACTGTTGTTATCTGATCAATGATGCGATCGGATAGTTTTTTCAGATAAATATAATTGGAAAATCACCTAGCTACAATTGGGAAGAGGAAGAGAGGTTGATAATGTGTGTTAACCCAAGATTTAAGTATATATAATCTGCTAATCAAAGTAATAATTTTCAATTAGGGCATGTGTATGTGCTTCGGCTTTGAGTTCTCCCCATTATTAGAATTACATTAGGATATATTCAAATGCAAACTATGCAACCTAATTAAATGCTGCTGCTGATACAGCTAGTGACATTTAAGTATTTAACTACTAACATTTTGATAAATCCATGAAAACAAAGTGCTGTAATTATTCCTAAAATTGTTTGCTTAGGAGTTAGGATTGCAAGATAGAAAGCCTGTTAAGAAACTATATTATATATGGTTCACTCCAAATCATGTTGGGCAGGGCCTTGGTTTCGTTGCTAATAATGTGTTTTACCTTACATGAAATCGTCATAATAATCATTTTCTTAGCTGCTCGGCACATGCTTAATCAAGATAAAGGATGGTCCTCTTGTAGTTTTATGAGTAGCTAAGTTTGAATTTTAAATTTTGATGTTGACAATCGAAATATTTATTTATTTATTTTATTTATAATTAGGTTTTAGTCTTTTTATTAAATTTAAAAATTTAGGAGAAGTCATAACTTATGAGATAAAAAATTAGGAGAGAATCCTAATTTATTTAAACATTTTAGCAAGTTCGTTCCCCCCTTTATAAATTATGATTAGGTCCTTTGTATATATATTTCCTAATTATTTAATCTGATTATAAACACGCTCTAATGTTTGAAAAGAATAATAACTTAAGTCCCACTAACTAATATTCATTCAATAATAGTAGGTGCTGTCTAGTTTTTTTTTTTTTTTTAATGAAACCACCTAAAAAGGAAAATTTTAAATGAAAACAGTTTATGCGAGGCGATACCAAACTGTGCAGAGAAAGAAATACAATATATAAAAGAAGAACTGCCTAATACGTAATCACGATCCGCACAAGAAACCGTTCTGGAAGATCTCTAGAATGAAATCTCCTAGAACCTTGAACAGTGCGCGGCCAAAAAAATCTACTACCATGGCGACATGCCACCGAATCTGGGGAAGAAGAGACATTTACGCCTCGACGAACGAATAAAGATACCCCACCCAATGCGACCTCTGTCTAGTTCACTTTGTAAAATTTCTTAAGTGGAAACAAAGATACGTTCGTTAGAATCTCTCTCACATAGATAAAAAAATAATTAGTTCAATTCACAATCTAATTTTTATAAATATTAACAAAGAAATCAATATTTTCATTATTATTTGAAATTTTAAGGGATCAAACTGTGACGTTGATTCATGTTAAAATGAAATAAACTGAAACAAAATTAATTTGTAATCAGAGGCCAATTTTACTCACCCTATTGTCACAACATCATAAAACTAATCTTAATAAAATTAAACTAAAACATTGAGGATATTGGTGATAATATCCAACCATGACTATAGCCCATTTTAAATCAATGATGACCGTTGCCCTTTTTGCTTTTTTTATTTTTTAGTTTTTAAATTTTAAACCATCCACATTGGATTCTCTTTCTGATTATTACCGTTAGTAGTTACATTTCCCTTTTTACCCTTGTTGGTTGTTTGCGCTTACTAGGACTGCTGACTGTGCTTGCTGCTGCTGCTGCTGCTGCACACTCACGGGTGCCCTTTTGCAAACCGTAATCAAAACTCACGTACACGTGTACGGCTGCTGATGCATCCACACGGGTTGGTGCAAAAAGACAGATTGCGTCACTTTTTGTTGTTCGTCTTGTGAGTAATTATTACTCCCTATTGCTTGAGACTGTTGCGACGTCAAGGCGACCTTCGGGTGAGGATAAATATTTAACGGCGTTAAATCGGGCTTGACGGCCTCCGGCCTGTTTGTAGTTTTGCCTTGAGATTAACGACAAGGGGAACAGACTGGGGCCATTTATTGGCAAACCGTACTTCTGTTTCCGCACTCGACAGTGAAATGACCAATGTACCCTTCATTTTGTACACTACGTGACCGAAACACCCTTGTCCAACCAAATCCGCAACAATTTTTTCTTGAATCAATGTGAAAGTGAAATCTTAAAAAGAATATAATCTTGAATGCTATTATTATATATTAATTTCAATATATTGTAGAATGTCGCACATTTTGGCATATTTGAAAATAAATTCGATGCGGAAGCTTTACATTATTTCATAATTAAAACACAATCCCATCAGTGGATTCTTGCCATTATTTTATTTGTTTTCCAACTCACCTTATTCCATTCAATTGCCTTTTAATTAACTTTCTTACCAAAAAAAAAAGTTAATAAAAAATATGCTTCACAAAAAAGAATCACAAACTGAACAACAAATGACAATGAACAATGCAACAAATGGGCAATTGGTTTTCTGATGAAGCTAGTTTCAATGGAGAAATAAAATGGAAGAAGAAATATCGGAGTGTGAATGGTGGTTGGTACTTGGTAGAGACGAGTGAGGGCCAATTTGAGTTTTTACTCCAAAGTTCCTTTAATTAGCAAATAGCAATTATGGGCAGTGTTGACTGTATTATTTTAAAACAATGTGTATACAACATTTCCATATTTTAATTGATGTGTTTGGAAACTTGCGCATTTTCAGTAATTAAATATAAATACTCAAAAGCATATAATAGAATATCAATGTGGAGCATCTTGAACATGTTTTAATACTTTGTTTCTACAATTGTAACCCACTAGTCTCATTAACAATTCTATCCTACACTCGTATAGTATATGTTAATTAAAAAAATTTATGCATAAGGAATTATAGCAGAAGAATCTTTGTCTAAACTAATCGAAATAATTATAAAAAAAAACATTATCGTGGTTGAGACGTCACGTAATACATGATTCGTTATGTGATATTCTTATTCTCCCACTAAAATAATTTGTTGTGGTGCGTTTACTTTATGGAATGTGAATGAGCTGGATTGGGAATAAGAAATGGGAATGAGATTCTAATATTTACTTGGCAAAAATAAATGGAAATGGGAATGTGCTGGAATGCCATTGATTTGTTTACTTGGCAAAATATATAGGAACGGGGAATGAGAATGAGAATTAATTTACTAAAATACGCACAGTATTAAATAATATAATTTTCATTAACTAGATACATGTATAAATATTATTATAAAAATGATAATAATAATAAATGTTAATAATAATAATAATAATAATAATTATTATTATTAAATTTTATTAACTTTATTATTTTAGTTATTATTAATTATTGTTATTATTATTATTATTAATATTATCATTATTAACATTTATTATTATTAAATTTTATTAACTTTATTATTTTAATTATTATTAATTATTATAACTAAAATAATAATAATAATTTTTTTAATTTTTATTAATGATTATTTTTATTGTTAATAATGATAATATTAATAAATTAACAATTAGAATGGTACAAAGGTAAATTAATATTTCATTCTCATTCTTTATTCCCAAATTGTGTGGATTCCACACAATTTATTCCCATTCTCAAATTTAATTTTGCCAAGAAAACATAATTTTGATTCTCATTCCTCGATTCTCATTCTTTATTCCAAGAAGTAAACACACCCTTAATGATTGAATTCCCCCCCCCCTCTTTTATTTGATGCCTTTTAAGTGATGTTTAAAATTATTTAATTTCACTATTCAAATCACGAACATGAAATCACTTAAAGATTAATGTTTGATCCAGCCAACAAATTCAAGCATTTCATATGATGAAGTGGTAAGACTTTAAGAGGAATTGAAATACTTATGGTTGTTGAATCTTTAGAAAAAATGGGTTAAATCTTGAGAAAATATTCTGATGGAAAAGATTAGACACAATTGAAAAGAAAATTGAGGAATTTTTATTATTAAATTTTTTTTAAAGCAACTATAAAAAAAAGGGGGAAAAAAAAAACTCTGGGGTAAAATCATTATAAACCTACCCCCAAATTGACTTACATAAAAAAATAAATCATAATCATGTGAGAAAATAAAGTTTTAAATTAAATACCTACCATGTCTCTAACAAAAATGACAAATAGAAGAAAACATCCCTAACTAATTAAATTCTAATTTGTCCTGCATCATTATGGCAATAATCACCCACAAAATCCCATGGTGCACATAATTAAGGAATGGGATCATGATTTAGGGCATTGAAAGGATTAAAGTTAGGAGAAATTAGACCAAAAATCAAGTGGGCAAATTGGTCATATGCAATGGAATCAAATTTTTGAATAAAAAGATCAAATAATGAGAAAACCAAGACATGTTGTATGTCACATGGGGACCCCCCAAGAAAACAGCCTTTCCCAAACGACAAACAAAGGTCATGTGAACACTATACACTACGCACATAATTTTTAATAATTAAATTATTTACCTTTAAAATTCATTTTATATTAATAATATGTAAATTTATGAATTGACCCCAATTTTTTTTAAATCACTTTTTTCCTTGATGCTTTTTCAGTCCCCTTTCTACCCCTCCTCATGCAAATTTTTTTTTAAAAAAGAATAACTTTGTTAAGAAAAAGGGAATAAAGAAGAGATTTTTGGAAAGAGAAGTAATGGCAGCAGTGGCCGCTCTTAATGAGAGAAAAAGTGGGGATAAAATGACAAAGAAAGAGAGAGAGATTGGACTTTTGTGAAAACAAAACCAGACCCACTTCAAAGTTCCAGTCTTTAAGCTCATTTGTTATGTTAATGGTGAGCGAAATTACATGCTCTCATTAACACTGAAGCTCTGAACTTTACACCAAAAAAATAAAGTGTTTGTTTTGTGTGTGTGGGAGTTCAGCACAAGCAAACATGGCAAATAGAGGAGAGTTATTAATGGTGGTCTGGTTCTGTTGTTCTGTGATCTCCATAGCTTGTGCTGCTAGATTGGGCTCTGAGTCAAGGCAGAAACTTCAAGTTCAAAAGCACTTGAACCGCTTGAACAAACCCCCGATTAAAAGCATCAAGGTTCGATTTTTTCCCCCCTTCATGTGCATCCTTTATTCTTTATTTTACTTTCTCTCTCCAAAAGTCTCCATCTTTTCATTCTTTTTTGTCTGTTTGGTTGGTGGGAAAGTGAGCGAAAGTGCAGGAAAGTAAAAGGAAAAATGCATTTTCTTTGAGGTTTTTGTTCATTGTGTTTTTGGGTATATATGAATAAGTGTAAATATTAGTCAATAGTTGTTTTTCTTTAGGCATTGGTTGAGTAATTTTTTTCTCCTTTACTACATTTTGATATAATTATATTAGCTTGAAAGAAAAGTGGGGTTTCAAACAAAAAAAAAAAAAAAAATCTTTGGGTGAAAGCTTAGGTTATTTTTTTGAAGAAGCAATGATTTTTTCTGATTTACTTTTATTTTTTCTTCTCTCTCTGTGCAATGATTTTCTTTTTGTGGTGTTATTAAAGCTAGGGAGAAAGGATAAGAAAATGAGTTCATAATGATAAGTTCAATTTCTTTTTATGAGTTGTCAGAGGCCAAGTAGAACATTAATGCAACTTTGAAAGCAAATTCTTGAACTATTTAAAAGCTCTCGCATTTTAATCTTGTGTTTCTTATGTTTGAACAGAGCCCAGATGGAGATATTATTGACTGTGTTCACATCTCTCACCAGCCAGCTTTTGATCATCCTTATCTGAAGGACCACAAAATCCAGGTTTATATTTTTTAATCCTTCTTATTCTTGCGCAGATTTTTTTTTTTTTGGTTGTGTGTGTTGTTGATTTTGATTTTGTGTTGTGGGTACGTTGGTTTCATCAGATGAGGCCTAATTACCACCCAGAAGGGCTTTTTGATGACAACAAAGTGTCTGCGAAACCCAAAGAAAGAACAAATCCAATCAATCAGCTGTGGCATGCAAATGGTAAATGCCCAGAAGGAACCATACCGGTAAGAAGGACCAAAGAAGATGATGTTTTGAGAGCAAGCTCAGTTAAACGATACGGGAAGAAGAAGCATAGAAGCATCCCTCAGCCAAGGTCTGCAGATCCCGACCTTGTCAATGAAAGTGGCCATCAGGTTATAGGAAGTAAAACAATTTTAACTTTCTCACCAATTTTTTATGTTGCATTGGTTGTTAAATCTTTTGCTTGTTTTCCGTTCTTGGGGTGATTAGCATGCAATAGCTTATGTGGAAGGTGACAAGTACTATGGAGCCAAAGCCACCATTAATGTATGGGAACCCAAAATACAACAGTCTAATGAGTTCAGCTTGTCTCAGCTTTGGATTTTGGGAGGTTCTTTCGGTCAAGATCTTAACAGCATTGAAGCTGGATGGCAGGTATTATTTCTTTGCTGCTATATTGGCCAATAATTGAGTGACAGACTCAATTTTTATACTCAAAATTCTTATTTTAATACTTGGATGTGTATAAAAACAGGTCAGCCCAGATCTGTATGGTGATAACAACACAAGGCTTTTCACTTATTGGACTGTAAGCTCTCATATAACTTTGTCATTTCTTTTTTAATTGATTGTATTTTTACTAATTTCCTGCTGCAATTTGATTATATGTAAATTTATTTCAGAGTGATGCATACCAAGCCACTGGTTGCTACAATCTCCTTTGCTCAGGCTTCATCCAAATCAACAGTGAAATAGCAATGGGAGCAAGCATCTCTCCTGTTTCTTCCTTCAGAAATTCTCAATATGATATCAGTATACTAATCTGGAAGGTAAAAAGATAAAATAAAATAAAATAATTTAATAATAAAATCCAGCTGACATATATGTTCATTCAAACTCGGCCTTATATGTTTTTAATTATTCCTAGATCACATTTTTAAGATTTTTTTATGGACCCATCATAAAACAATGGAGGTGAGTCCTGCCAATTTACATGTGACCGTCAGTGAGACGTTGTCCTTTTGTCAGTGTGCTTGCAAATTGTAAATATAAAATTGAGTGGTGAGGATCAGAATTCAGAAACATCATTGTGATTCAGATGCTCAGAATTTTTGGCATCATCTTTTGGTCACAGATTTACACTGCTGCACTTAACATGACAATTCATTTTTACACATGTTAGGACTTGTGTTTAATACTAAGCTTAATTAAGCTCATGGATTAAGTGGTAACTAACAATATGGTTGTGGCGGTTTGTAGGATCCAACTGAGGGGCATTGGTGGATGCAATTTGGAAACGACTATGTGTTAGGCTACTGGCCGTCGTTCTTATTCTCATACTTAGCAGACAGTGCTTCGATGATTGAATGGGGAGGCGAAGTAGTGAATTCGGAGCCAGATGGTCGGCACACATCAACTCAAATGGGCAGTGGCCGCTTTCCTGAAGAAGGTTTCGGCAAAGCTAGTTACTTCAGGAACGTACAAGTAGTGGACGGCTCAAACAACCTCAAGGCTCCTAAAGGCATTGGCACTTTCACTGAACAATCCAACTGCTATGATGTTCAGACGGGCAGCAATGGAGATTGGGGCCATTACTTCTATTATGGGGGCCCTGGTAAAAACCCCAATTGCCCTTAAAAAATGTGAAAACCCCTTTTACCCTTCTGTATCATTCAACCTAGTGTAACCCCCCCCCCCCTCCTCTTCTGTATACCTCCTCCTTTTCACTGTTAGGTCGGGTTAGTAACATGTGACATTATTATCATCTCTAGTGAGAAGTTTTGACCTTTTTTTTTTTTTTTTGTCTTTTACCTTGAAAGAATCTCCATGTAAGTTGTTGGGGATATGCGGCCAAGTTTCTCCAAGCTTAAAGAAACAAAGGCCTTTGTTTACTCTCTCTCTCTCTCTCTCTCTCTCTCTCTCTGTGTCTCTCTTGCTCTTGCTTGTATTCTATTTGTTACATAACTCCTTTCTTGGAGTGGTCTGTTAATGAATGAATGAATTTTCTTCTTCCACTTTTTTATTATTTACATTTTAATTAGAATGATTAGAAGTCTGACTTTGCTCCAAAAAAAAAGAAAAAAAAGAAAGCACTCTGTTGAGCAAGCAAATTTTGGGATGTATGCATGTCTTTCTAATATTTTAGTTTCCCTCTATTTTCGGGGGGTGCCGTGTGTGTTCATAGCTCGTGCCTAGTGGTGGTGGTGGTGGGATACAAAGAATAAGCATATGATTTATCTAAAAGGATTCTTGATGATGAGAAATGTGCATGTGAGTGGATGACACAACTTTTTATCACTTTTTTTCTCTTTTGGTCCCAGCGAAGATGCCCCACTACTTTTTCCATTTTCTTCATCAAAACCAATTGCACATCCTCCACCGCTTGATTCCTTTCCAAGTTCTCCAATTTTTGCATAGATTCCTTGGCCAAAAGGGTCTCAAATCCAGTAAGATTATCATGAACAATTTGGACGATTTAGGTCATTTTCACCCAACCACCTTCAACATGATGATGGAAGATAAACATATGTAGCCATCAAATAATCAAATTGGAAGGTGATGAGCTAATTTACAGCTGTGTTCCACGGTCACTTCGAGCTCTGTAGCTGCAAGAAGAAGCTGGTATTGGCGCATTGAGATACGGGTTTTTTCTACACTAAAACACAAAACTTGTAATTTTATAACAACTGTGATGTTGAAAAGCAAAGAGATGCTTAATTGGTGTTTGTTGAGTATACCATATGATATAAATATAATCCACCCATTGACTTTTAAGAAAGTTTTTATCCGAAGTTTTGGCTTTTGATGCTTGATTTCTGGTGCTTTCTGTAAAGCTTGAGTGCTAAAGCCCATCTGCCCATATCACTTCATTTTTGGACCTTTGGAATCACATTTTTTTGATCCAAAAGGCCCCTTTTAGTCGTTCTCACGTGACACATGATTCTGGAAATTCAAAGGTAGCTGAGGCCTCTGCCTCTCCTCCAATATACATTTTTGTCACTAGGTCTCGGACTATTGAAGTGATCGGTGCTTTTATGGATCAGTAATTTAAGAACTTTTACTAAATTGAAAAGTCTATAACTTTTTTAAGGTATACACTTTAGAACGGCATAAAAAGACGGCGAAGCAAGACTAGCGATAGAAAGCATAGCATGTATAAGAATTTTTTTTCGTTTTTCAATCTTTTTTTTTGTATATTTGGAGCTACGAAAGATATCTTAATAATGTCTTGTAATTATTATTATTTTTTTCATTCGTATCTTTTTCAACTCAAATTAAACCCCCAGTTGAATAGGTGGAAGAAATTATTCTTCATCCATGGTGGGTGATGCTTGGCAAATTTAGGTCATTCATAAATGAATGATAATCTGGAGACGCCAATAAGGTAAAATTGAAGATGGTGATTTGGTTGTCTTGGTGTAATTTGGGCTTTAATGCCATTTATTGTCTTACATAAATGCAAATCATCAAGGAGTCATTGTTAACATTCTCGTTTTAGTTAATTATTGAATGATGAAGACCATGAAAATGACCTGGATTTTCAGTAATTTACCATTAAAGTGGTATTAATTCTCACTATAATTGGTATGTAGCTAAAAGCCAATAAAAATGCTCATCTTTTTTGACTTTGAATATGAGATTTTAAAAAATCCATGGCAATTAGCAAAACCAATAAAAGCTTCTGATTCCCATGTTCAAGTTTCAAAAGCACCCAAAGTTGATTGGTTCGCCCATTTTGAAGTATGTTTCCATCCAAAAATACTGTGAGGTCTTGTAATTTAAAACATTTTAAAATATATTTTATAACATTTGATTCGAACAAAAATAATTTTTTTTTCTCTTTTTTTAAAGATCTAACAGATATGTGGTGGTACTTTTCAACTAAATAATAGTAAATTTTTGAGTTTCCGAGTCCAATGATAAAAGGTGAATGCGAAATAATTATTAGTGGATGCATTTTAAGTGCATTTTTACTATTTCCTGCAGAACTTGAAAGTATTTGTAATCTATAAACTTAAAATACACAAAACCATGTTTATAAAAATAAAGAAATTCAAACCCTAATTTGGGAAACCACATGGTTGCTACTAAAATACTGTTTTGCTGATCAATTTGGCTTGGAAGTCAATTTCTGATTTGAATATATAAAAAATAAAATAAAATAAAATAAAATACCCATCTCAACAATTCTTTACCTAATTAAATAAACTGATGTTTGAAGACACAAATTCTTCACCTACTTAATCAAGAAATTAAACCTCATGTCAAAAAATTGACCTCTTAATTTCTTATTATATACTTCAATTCAATGGACACAAGAAATTTTTTTAAAAAAAATTGAGTTAATAAAACTAAATAAAATTTAAAAACCTCAAAAAGAATTAAAAAAAAAGTGTTTTATTAGTTTAAGTCCACACTCCACTGTTTCTAACTTTACTAAATTTTCTAGTCTTTAGCTTCTCCTTCTCTCTCTAAAGAGTAAAGACTCAAACTCTCTCTAAAACCAAAAAAAAGTTCATTTTTTTTACTTCACATTTCTCACACATACCAGTAGGGTTTTAATCTTTACTCTCTCTTTTTCGCTCTCACAAATTATCAAAGAAGATAAAGACAAACCCCCGAATCAAAATCACCCAGAACAAACCCTAATCAAAGCTCACTCCTTTTTTCATAATCAAAGCTTAGCTAGTAGTGGCTTTCAAAGCTCAATAATCTTGCTACAAACCCTAAAACCCATAGAGGAATTACCCCATTTTGGTCTAATTTAATCGCTCAATTTGCACAATCAAGATGACCCATTTGTGCTGAATTCAACATAATGTTGTTGCCCATCAAGCCCGCTTCAGTCAAGTAGGTAAATTTCTCATTTGTATTGCTTCACATTGCTTCACTCTTTGCTGGGTTTGAGTTCATTTGTTGAATTATGCCCGTTTTGTTTTTGTTTAATTTTGATGCCTTGTTATGTATTGTTGTTTGGATTATATTTCATTTCGTTGTCTTCACATTACTGTTCTTATCTGGGGTTTTAATTGATTGTGTTGTTTTGAGTGATGACATTTTGGCTAACGATTGAAGCTTTTAGTTGTCGAGATAAATTCTGGTTTTAAATTGTGTTTCTGAATCCAAATTTTTATTTTTGTTCCTCAATTTTTTGTTTGATGCATGTGGTGTGCATAGGTGAGAGAGGGCGGCCATGGAAGGAGATGATAAGGGGATAGTATTGGCGTGTGCAGTATCAGGAACCCTTTTTGCTGTTTTGGGTTCAGCTTCTTTTTTGATTCTCTGGGCTGTGAATTGGCGGCCTTGGCGGCTTTATAGGTAATCTTGGCATTTTCGTGAGCTTTTAAATTTTGTTGCCATGTTTTCTTAAATTGATCCGATTATGTAAATGCAAGTGTTTGTTTTGTCGTACGCAGCTTAAATTCAAGCATTTAATTTCCTTGTATGGATTGCCATTATATGATCTATTGGGTTGTCTGTTGGCTTTATGTTAATTGTATATCTCTTTCTCAGTTGGATTTTCGCTAGAAAATGGCCAAATGTATTACAAGGAGGACAGCTGGGGATAATATGTCGTTTTCTGGCTCTGTCAGCATGGATGGTTGTTATATCTCCTGTTGCGATGCTTATCATGTGGGGAAGCTGGTTGGTTGTAATACTTGGTCGGGATATAATCGGTCTGGCTATAATAATGGCTGGCACTGCTCTTCTGCTGGCTTTCTATTCAATCATGCTTTGGTGGAGAACACAATGGCAAAGCTCAAGTATGCATTTCCTTGAACTTCATATTACTCAGCAAATAAAAATTTTATTTTATTTTTTTGTTGGGAAAAGTAATAAAATTATGCATGTTTAAAATTCTATTGAATTGCTAATTTAGTTAATTGTGGGAATTGCTAAGTTTCTTGTGTCTTTACCCTAGATGGTAGGTCTATTTCAAAACTGGATTGCAGTTTGTGGGAGCATCTGCAAGTGCTTGGGGGCCGGGGTGTTTGTAGTTTTCAGTGGAGATGGGAAGAGTACACTCAAACTCCTAGAATCTGCCAATAACATTGAAACTTAGATTTTATGCTCTGTTGACAGCTTTAAATTTACCATATATAATATGAAGTACTACCGTATGGGATCTCCTTTCTGGTCTTTGGCTATGGAGGCTGCCTGCTGGGGTGGTTTCTTTTTCTGTTTTCCTCTATGTCTCAACTGAACTTGACAAAGTCTGCATGAAAAAGTGGTGCGCTATTCGACCAATTGGAGCTTCTGTGAATGACTCCTTTTATCTTGATAGGGTGGTGATGGTGAAGACATAATTTTCCTGTTATGGGCTTTGAAAGTCCACTATTTTCCCCTTTTTTATTGGTAATATCTTTCGACATAGATATAATGATGATTTGTGGTAAGTGAGTCCATTGTGTAGAAATATTTAGGATCAAGCTTCCTTAAACGACTTAGCTCTGTTAAAGAAAAATTGGCGTATTCATACCCAATAAAAAAATGTTGAAGAAAACAGACTTGCCTATATTCAGATAAAGAAATAAGACTTTGGCATACAAGGCGAAGTAATGGGGAAGCCTATTCAGATAACTTTTCTTGGATATGGAGGAATACATGAAAATGGTTATTTAATGAGAGGCTCTAATGGCAATATAGTATAAGTGTTATCCTCTATGACCATCCTTTTTCTAGCTTAGGTCATATGAAGTTGAGAGTTTCTACTTGTGGATATTAAGCAACGATTTTTGTTCTTTCTTCAGATGCACAGAAATCACTCAGCCTTTCTATGTTTACCATGTTCTAAACTGGGGACTACTGCCGGGACCTACAACCTTAGTAATCAGGAAACTTGTAGTACGTAAATACCTTAGGTTGGTGGCCCCAAGGGGTTTTGAGCCCTTGAACTCTTTTTGCTGAATCCAATGGATTTTTACCACTCAACCCAACCCCCTTGGGGTAACTTGGCAATAAGAAGGGAAGTTTGAAAATGGATAGTGTAGAGAACAGAAGACAGAGTTTGGTGATAAACAACCTACTGAAAAAATAACAGAAAAGATGCTAGTGGATCTAATAGCTAGGGAGGGAGCTTTTTTTTTGGATTAACAATACTGCATTCTGAGTTATCAAACAAAAACAAACAAATATGTCTTCTGATCTTTGAGGAAGAAACTCCTCATTTGTTTGTCTCTTTTTTGTTAATTTTGCTGTTTCTTTCTTTGGCTGTGAAGAAGTTTGGTATGTTCTGTAGACGTTCAAAAAAATGAAGGGGAGATAGAGTGGGGATGGGACTGCATCATTACCTTGTGGTTGAATATTGCACTTGGGCTTTTATGGTAATTTTATTTGTATCTTTTACTTTTTATTATTCTCGTAATCAGTTTTCTTCATTTTTTTATCAGGGGCTGTTGCCGTTCTTCTTCTCCTGGCTGTTGCCCTACTCTGTGCCTATGAGCTTTCTGCTGTATACGTTACCGCTGGTTCACATGCATCTGATAGATATTCGCCTTCTGGTTTCTTTTTTGGTGTATCAGCGATTGCCTTAGCAATAAATATGCTCTTTATTTGTCGAATGGTCTTCAATGGTTAGTCTCCTGGTCTAATTTTGCTTTCCTCTACGCAGAGATGTGATTGCATTTTGGTGCTATTATTTTACAAGTCATGAGGCATTAGTCTTTAGGATGCTGTTAATTCTGGGTACTGCTACTCTTTGGCTTGCTTACCTTCTTTCATAAATTGTTTCAGGGAATGGCTTAGATGTGGATGAGTATGTGCGGAGGGCTTACAAGTTTGCTTATCCTGATGGTATAGAGATGGGTCCTTTGGCTTGCTTACCTGAGCCACCTGATCCCAATGAGTTGTATCCTCGACAATCAAGCAAGTAAGAATTTCTTTTTTTCCTTTTGTCCTCCTTTTGATATCAAACATCATAAATTCATAGCAAATTTTTCTTGGTCTTCACATTGCATTAAGTACGGCAACCACTAAGCTGGCTGTTCTTCTTTTACCTGTTAAGAGAAAATTGTTGCATTTCTTGGTTTATTGGACGCTTGTTTATGAATGTTTCATATCTATAGTTTGCAGGAACTTGTGTTTTTTATTAAATAGGATTTGCGTAGTGGATATTAAGTTGCTAGGGGTCAAATACTTTTTAGTTGTTAAATTTATGAAGCTATCTCTCATATTTCAATTACGAACGAAAGTCCTTTTCTGTTTCTTCTGGGAAATGATGGTGTAAAAGGCTCAAGAACTTATTTCTTGCTGAATTTTGAAATTTATTTATTGTTAACTAGGAAAGTTTGGAATTTCTTTTATGCATAGTTGACCATCATAACGCTCATTTGAATGTGTTTAGTTGTGCATCTCAAGAATTTGTTCTGCAGTATTCTGTAGCTCTCTAATTACTTTGAATTTGTAGGGCTTCTCATCTTGGACTTCTCTATGCTGGCTCGCTTGTGGTTCTTTTTGTCTATTCCATCTTATATGGTCTAACAGCAATGGAGGCACGCTGGCTTGGAGCAGTTACATCTGCTGCTGTCATCATTCTTGGTTTGCTGTTAACTATTGTCTATTTATATTTGGCTGGTTGCTGTATTTCAGTAACATAGTCCATCCACATGTGCTAATTCATTTTGTATACTTATTTTTTTCGTAGACTGGAACATGGGGGCATGCTTGTATGGGTTTCAGCTTCTTAAAAGTCGCGTTGCAGCTCTTTTTGTTGCTGGAACATCGCGAGTTTTCCTTATTTGTTTTGGAGTGCATTATTGGTTGGTTCCTGCTTTTGCAGAACTAAATATTACCTGTAATGCCATTGTAACAATGTTGTATTCTCTTATTTATTCTCGTTTGTTCTTTGCTTCAGGTACTTGGGACATTGTATTAGTTATGCAGTTGTAGCTTCTGTCCTGTTAGGCGCAGCGGTTTCTCGTCATTTGTCAGTTACAAACCCGTTAGCTGCTAGGAGAGATGCCTTGCAGAGTACAGTGATTCGCCTAAGAGAGGGATTCCGCAGAAAGGAACAAAATAGTTCATCGAGTTCTTCTGAAGGTTGTGGTTCAAGTGTGAAGCGTAGTAGTAGTGCAGAAGCGGCCCACCTTGGTAATATTATTGAAGCTAGTAGCCGGAGCGCGGCACAATGCTCTGTTGATGTCACTACATGGAATAATGGGGTTTTATGTCGAACTGCCAGTTCTCATGAGGGTATCAATAGTGATAAGAGTATGGATAGCGGAAGGCCAAGTTTAGCATTATGTAGCAGTTCTTGTCGTTCAGTTGTCCAAGAGCCTGAAGCTGGGACTTCCTTTGTTGATAAAAATTATGATCAGAATAACTCCCTAGTGGTTTGCAATAGCAGTGGTCTTGATAGCCAGGGTTGTGATTCAAGTACATCAACTTCTGCTAATCAACAAATATTAGATTTAAATTTAGCTCTTGCATTTCAGGAAAGATTGAATGACCCTAGGATTACATCTATGCTGAAGAAGAGGGCAAGAGAAGGTGATCGAGAATTGACTAGTTTATTGCAAGACAAAGGATTAGATCCTAATTTTGCCATGATGTTGAAGGAGAAAAGCTTGGACCCCACTATCTTGGCACTGCTTCAGAGAAGTAGTTTGGATGCTGACAGAGATCATGGTGAGAATACCGATGTTGCAGTAATTGACTCAAACAGTGTTGATAATGTTATGCCTAATCAGATTTCTCTCTCAGAGGAGCTACGGCTCCGTGGACTTGAAAAGTGGCTTCAAATGTCTAGATTTGTTTTACATAAGGTAGCAGGGACTCCAGAGCGAGCATGGGTTCTTTTTAGTTTCATCTTCATCCTTGAAACAATCAGTGTTGCCATCTTTCGCCCAAAGACTATTAGAATTATAAATGCTAGGCACCAACAGGTGAGTAGGGGCACTTCTGTTGGAATTATAATTAGTTTATCTATTTCTGTCCTGACTGATTTTTGTAAAATTGCATTAAACGATTTTATAGAGAACTATATATACTTATATTAGTTCAATGTTGTTTGGCAATGCCTTACGTGTACTGATATAGAAATTTGTTTATGTTTGTAGTTTGAATTCGGCTTTGCGGTGCTGCTTTTATCTCCTGTTGTATGTTCAATCATGGCTTTTCTCCGATCACTTCGAGCAGAAGAAATGGCCATGACGTCAAAACCTCGCAAGGTATACTTCACCTATTTAACTGGATCCTTTATCTTTCTTTTTTCCTTTCCTTTTTGTTTTTTGGGATATTTCGCTGGAAGTACTTTTATCTCTGGATAGCACCTTCTCTTTCAGTTTCTCTCTTGATAATGTATTTAGCTGTTTGCATTTAAGAAATAGCTGTGGCCGTGTAATAGTTTCAGTTTGGTTGTCCACAGTATTCTAGTCGTCAAAATGTGGATTGAAGCTATATCTACTTTCATAATAAAATGGTATATAGTTAATGCAATAGGGAATTTAACAGAAGATAACTTGTTCAACTTCCCTCTGGTACCTTATTAAGTTAGCACTTGACACAGAAGTTTAAGGTTATAGGTTAGGTCCAACAATAGTATTTAAGTTCTAGAAATAATAGTTTTGCACACTCCTGTGCTCCATATTTATAGATTCTCTGTGTCCTTTAAGCGTTGTATGTGAGATGTGAAGTTGAAAGTCTAAGGCAATGTCCTGTCACTCTGTGCTACCAATAAAAACTTTTTTCCTATGGCTCTCTTATTTTTCCTTGTCACCTTTCCAGTTTTGATCATCTACAAGTTTGTTGTGTCTGAATGTCTGTAAATGTTTGTGGTTATATAGTAGATTATTTAAATGTTATGATGTAAACTGGCAGAGTAAGTGGGTGCGAAAAATATTTGTATTTTTGTGTTTCTATACAAAATTGAATAAGTTTCTCAACTGTGAAGTTCATTCTATTGTGCCTGCTCTGGTTCTTTCAACTGTGGTGGTCTACATTTTTTTTTTTTGGGTGACTCTGAAAATAAAATTCCGTCATTGCAGTTTTCATTTTTAGGTAACTGTTTTGGTGTTCATATGTCTATTTTCGTGCTAAATCGATTTGATGTACAATATCGTAGTTCAAACAGCTTTGTTGCTTGTCTTGACTCTGTTAAAAATTTCTATGTTCGTCAGTATGGATTTATCGCTTGGCTGCTGAGTACAAGTGTTGGATTGTTGCTTTCATTCTTGAGGTATGTTTCGATATATTGCACTTTTTGTCTTCTTTCATTATTCTTTTTCAGGTTAGACAAAGAGCTAGCTTGATCTGTATTTTTATTCTCATTTACGCATCTGTAAATTAAGTGCAAATTTTACAAGAAATTTAATCATTCTATTGGTTCTAGGAGGTGGATATCCTGAAAAAGTAAGCTCGGTTTTCTGTTTGAATATTGTGAATCTAGTGTTTCTGGTATCCTGCGCTTGGTTTGGGTGGTTAAATTCATTACCATGTAGTTCAAAAGTAACTGCCGTTCACTTTCAATATTGTTGTTGCAGTGTTTTCCTACGGCAGTTCTTTTTGTCTGCAGGATATGAAAATTTTGAATGTCTTAGAACATCATCCTAGTAGGTGGACACTCTATTTTAGTGAATTTGAATATCAATGTTTGGAGATAAAAGTAGTGATAGATAAGTTTGTATATGTGCTTCACACTTAAGAATCTTCTATTTGTAGTTTGATCCATATGCTTATCAAGAAAGCTGCTTAGCTATATTCTTGACCCTCTTTCTTTATATTTCTGAATCTCATTTGGATAATTATTTGAGCTTCTTGGTTCTTGAGCTCTGTACTTGTATACATTGCATCTGTGAAATCTACTCATGAGCTGGTTGTGCACTAATGTCCATGTTTGTTCTGTAGCAAATCATCATTACTTCTGGGGATTTCGTTGACTGTCCCACTCATGGTGGCTTGCCTTTCTTTCGCAATTCCTATTTGGATACGCAATGGGTATCAGTTTAAGGTTCCACAAGTACAATGTGCAGCAACTCCTGGAGGAAATGATCAACCTCCTGGTAAAAAAGAGGTTTGTTCTTTAATGCCTACCTCCTTTTCTTCCACTAATGTAGTATCTGGTTTGAATGGTCTTATCATTTGTGTTTTAGCCAACATTTATCAAACATGCACTAAGCATGACTGTTATTCTTTGATACTTGGAGTTTTCTCTATTGCTATCTGGTTATTTTGTAACTTTGACCAATGTCGTATGTAACAATCACATCACTGATTACCTATTGGGGTGTTATTATTATTTTTTTAGTAAGTGGATTGTTTTCCTTTCTAGTAATGTTCTAATTTTCAACACTGTTGTGACTAGGTTTTTGGCAGTTATTGCCTGCTTGTTAATGTCCTTCCATTATTGGAGTTATGAGTTGCAATATGAGTATTAGATGTTTTCGTATTTATGTCAGTTATATTATAGCAAAATATGGTGGAAAGGAGGAAAATCATTTCTGTGGCCGGCCCTGAATAGGCATAGTTGAGTTGAAGCGGTCTTTCAGTAGTAAAATGGATGCAGTATTTTATAAAATGTATGTTTAATTTGGATATATTATTATTATTTCATTTTCTTGTTTCTATTGTCTCCCCTCCCCCAATCCCCTCTCCAAATTTTATGTTCATGACAGTAGCGAAGATAAAAAGAGAAAAAGAAAAAAGAGGAAATAATGTCTTTGTGAAATGATTCTAAGGAATTAAATGAAAATTGTTTCCTCTCAAGGGCAGGTGTGGGGCCTACTGACAGTTTTAACCTTGAAAGAACTCGTTTTCAGAAGCAAAATTTTCATAATCTTAAATGCATCAACTCTTTAGTTAATAGTCAGGAAAAATGATTCAGGTCTCATGAAATGTTTTGTCTTTTTATCCTTGTTACTGTATGCATGTAACTGATCCTTATACGAGCTTATCACTGTATATGTACAAATCATAGATTAAATCTTCTACTCCATCAGTAGCCTTTGTGCCCATTTTGGAAAGAACAGAAAGGAAACCATTGACAGGACATGAGACCCTTTTTCAAAACTTCGTAGATACTCATTGCGCTTGTTAGGACCCTTGAATTCTTATGATGGTAATCATGTTTCTTACCACAATCTGCTGGTCACCGGGCCTTTGCACCAGTTCCGTAGCAAACAAAAGGGGAAATCACTATTAGTACATGAGAACAAGTTTGAGGCGATATTACCTCTGTCATAGATCATCAGTGGAGCTTCTATTTATTCTTTCTCCTTTGCTTCTCGTGCAACTTGTTGGAGTCTATAATATTCCCAATTTAGCAAAACTAATTAATGCCAAATCGTTTTCCCCGCTTTGGAATGTTGCTTCTTCCCCATTTTGGATAGTCATTTGTTCTTGTCTGTGTGTGTGTGTATAATCTTGTGATAATTTAGTGATGTACAGATCCTTTTTCTTTTCTTTTTCCCATTGCTTCAATCTCTAACTATTACAGCATAATCTCCTTCTCTTCATTTCCCTTCCTTCACTAAGTATTCTCGACACCAATGCTATTAACCATTTAGGCCGTTAGATGTGTAAAGTGGGGCAATAACCTTTGAATGGTGTTTTCGAAATTCTTTTATTTTTTTCCATTTTAGCTTTAATTATATGGCTACACTAGTTGTTCCAAGAAATTAATCATCGAAGAAGTGTGTTACTCTTTACAGTATTATTTTTCATTTTTCACTTTAAATGATTCAGGGTTTTGAATATAATCATGTCTTCTTGTCTCTTTCAGGGCATTGTTCTTGTTATTTGTATAACTGTATTCGCTGGATCTGTGTTAGCTCTGGGTGCAATAGTATCTGCAAAGCCATTAGAAGATTTGGGATACAAGGGATGGACTGGCGAGCCAAATAGTTTTGCCTCTCCTTATGCATCATCTGTGTACCTTGGCTGGCTGATGGCGTCTGCAATTGCTTTAGTAGTCACTGGTGTTCTACCAATTGTTTCATGGTTTTCCACATACCGGTTTTCCCTCTCATCTGCTATCTGTGTTGGGATATTTGCAGGTAATGTATCTATGTTTGCTTTACTCTTGATTTGTTGCTATAAATTAGCACTTCTTTCTACCAAGTAATTTTCTACAAGGGCTACCTGGATAATCACAATAATGTGTGCATATATTCTTGTTTCTTCTGTTTCGGTAGCTGTCCTTGTGGCATTTTGTGGTGCATCCTACTTGGAAGTTGTCAAATCTAGAGAGGACCAGGTCCCAACGAAGGGTGATTTTCTTGCTGCTTTGCTTCCTTTGGTGTGCATTCCAGCACTATTGTCACTATGCTCTGGATTGCTTAAATGGTTAGTCAAATTTTTTTTCCCGCTAAAATTAGGAATTGAATATTTCTCAAATTCAATACCACCCATTCTCAGATGTTTGCCTCTCATGGTGTTTGATTGGTTGCTGTTTTAATTTGATATTGACACCATTTGCAGGAAGGATGATGATTGGAAACTTTCCCATGGTGTATATGTATTTATTACGATTGGTTTAGTTCTTCTGCTTGGTGCAATATCAGCAGTTATAGTTGTAATTAAGCCGTGGACGGTATGGAATGCTAATCTTGGCATGCTTGATTTTTCTTAGCTTTCAGGTATACTAAATCAATATAACCTGGTTTCTCTTTTCCTTTGGCGACTTTGACAGATAGGAGTAGCATTTCTATTATTGCTTCTACTGATTGTACTAGCTATTGGTGTCATCCATCACTGGGCTTCAAACAATTTCTATTTGACCCGAACACAGATGTTTTTTGTTTGTTTCCTTGCTTTTCTTTTGGGTTTGGCAGCATTTTTGGTTGGATGGTTTGATGGTAAGAACAAATTCGTTTACAAACCTTCTGCCTGAGCCTTTGGAACTGATCAATGTCTTGCTTGTCACTAACAACATTATGTTTTGCCTCTTATGTATTGCAGATAGACCCTTTGTTGGAGCATCTGTTGGTTATTTTACATTTTTGTTCCTTCTTGCTGGAAGGGCATTAACAGTGAGTTATAACAAACTGTTCTGAACCACGTGTTGGATTTAAATATGTAATTAATTCTTGTTCTTGTGTCTGTTCTGCTTCTTCATTTGTTTGACAATCAAGCTCCTTTTCTTTAGGTTCTTCTTTCACCTCCCATTGTGGTTTATTCTCCACGAGTACTGCCTGTATATGTTTATGATGCTCATGCAGATTGTGGAAAAAACGTCAGGTTTGTTCTAACCTGGTCTTGCTATGAATTGGTCTTTCTTACTCTTCCAATGGTATCAACATTTACTACATGTCACATCATTTGCTCAACAGTGTTGCATTTCTGGTGCTTTATGGGGTTGCACTGGCAATTGAGGGCTGGGGTGTTGTTGCTAGTTTGAAAATTTATCCTCCATTTGCTGGTGCTGCTGTATCAGCAATGACTCTAGTTGTGGCCTTCGGGTTTGCTGTTTCTCGTCCCTGTCTGACTCTTAAGGTTTGTTTGCTCATTTATCTGATGTGCTTATGTTCAATTTGCTTCCACTTCTGTAGCAGCCTTTGTGTCTTTCTTTCCTTGGCAACCTATTTAAGTTGACATTTTTTACTGGTATCTTCAGACGATGGAAGATGCGGTTCATTTTCTCAGCAAGGATACTGTTGTTCAAGCAATCTCACGCTCTGCCACTAAGGTGTGTTTGACTTATATATATATATATATATTTTTTTTTTTTTTTTGAAAAGGTGTTTGATTTATATTTAGTTTTCATAGTTAGCCAAATTAAAAAAAAAATGGTGTGTAGTGTATTCCATGAAGAGTGGATAACAGAATGAAGAGTCGCAAAGAAGATAGAATTGTTATCTTCATATTATTGTTAATCTGTTCAAGCACAACAGTATTGGTATTGTGCTATAATCATTAATAATAGTTGGAATTTCTTTCTGTTTGATACTTGAATGTGCTGACATTGCTTCAATGTGGACTGGGAAATGTTAGCAGACTGAACTCTGCTCTCGCAGATTTTTTTCTGTTTGAAGGGTTAAGTGCTGTCAGCTATAGCATATTTCTTCCTTTTTCGTAGTCTGTATAGTGAACCATGACGAAATACTAGTAGCATTGGTAGATTAGGTGATTGTTGTGTTTGTATGTAATTCCTCTTTTTTTTTTTAATGCAGACAAGAAATGCATTATCCGGAACTTATTCAGCTCCACAGAGATCTGCCAGTTCAACAGCTCTTTTGGTTGGAGACCCCAATGCTACGCGTGATAAGCAAGGGAATTTAATGCTTCCCAGAGATGATGTCGTGAAATTGAGAGATCGCCTGAAAAATGAGGAATTTGTTGCTGGGTCATTCTTTTGCAGAATGAAATATAAGCGTTTTCGCCATGAATTATCCAGTGATTATGATTACAGAAGAGAAATGTGTACTCATGCACGAATTCTGGCTTTGGAAGAGGCAATTGATACTGAATGGGTATATATGTGGGATAAATTTGGGGGTTATTTACTTCTTCTGCTGGGTTTGACTGCAAAGGCTGAACGAGTACAGGTTAGTGAGATTCAAAGTTATTTACCATGTACAAAGATACATGTTCTTACTGCAACTACTAAAGATATCTTATTTGACAGGACGAGGTACGGCTGAGACTTTTTCTTGATAGCATAGGTTTTTCGGACTTAAGTGCCAAGAAAATTAAAAAATGGATGCCAGAGGACCGTAGGCAGTTCGAAATTATTCAAGAAAGGTAATGACTCCTATTTTGGTTTTATCGTTTCTGAACTGTATGGAACTCTTAATTCTTTGAGTGTCTTTCTAAACCTTGCTTTAAACTTTGTAGTTATATAAGAGAGAAGGAGATGGAAGAGGAAATCTTAATGCAAAGACGTGAAGAGGAGGGGAGAGGTAAAGAAAGAAGGAAGGCTCTCCTGGAGAAGGAAGAACGTAAATGGAAGGAGATTGAAGCGTCTCTAATTTCCTCTATTCCTAATGCTGGAAATAGAGAAGCAGCAGCCATGGCAGCTGCAGTGCGGGCAGTTGGAGGTGATTCTGTTCTTGAGGATTCTTTTGCACGAGAGAGGGTTTCAAGCATTGCACGAAGGATACGCACAGCTCAGTTAGCTCGGCGAGCACTTCAGGTTTATTAAAGAACTATTGGCTTTGACAAAAGTTCTGGCAAATATAGGGGGACTGTTTTTGACAGAAGTTATTATTAATGACAGTAGTGGATAACAATGAAACCAATTATACTTCTCTAAATCAAAGTTGGAATAGTAGCAATATTAGGTGTTTCTTCCATTGGTATGTCTGTTTTCGCTCTGGGAACTCCCATTTTCTGAAGTAAAATATAAAATGCTTTTAAATGCAAATTAAAAAAAAAAATCTGTCATAGCATTTTAGATGAGCTCCTCGTCTGCATAAATATTTCTTCCACGTGGAATGATGTGCCCTCTGTCCTGTGTTTGTATGATTCTCTATTTTCGCCTGAGCAGTGCTTTTAACATATGTGTGCCCAACTGTTGGTCTGTTATGTATTTTCCTATATCTAGAGAATAGATTTACGAGGAAGGCTTATGGGAATGGAATGTTGTATATGGGTTGTTTCTTTATTCTTGTTTATCTTAGATAGGATTTTATTTTCTGGTTCTATTTTCTTTTTTCAGTTTGGGAGTTCCAGATACATTAGTGACATTGGTTTTTTTACTATAAATTACTAACTTGTGTTTGTGGCAGACGGGAATTACAGGTGCTATTTGTGTTCTTGATGATGAACCAACAACAAGTGGGAGGCACTGTGGTCAGATTGATGCAAGCATATGTCAGAGTCAAAAGGTTAGCTTTTCCATTGCTGTGATGATCCAACCTGAGTCTGGTCCAGTTTGCCTGCTAGGCACCGAGTTTCAGAAGAAAGTGTGCTGGGAAATTCTGGTGGCTGGTTCTGAGCAGGGTATTGAGGCTGGACAAGTAGGGCTTAGATTAATTACTAAAGGTGATAGACAGACAACTGTTGCAAAGGACTGGAGTATTAGTGCAACAAGTATTGCAGATGGAAGGTCAGACCTTTCTCTTTCTTTACCATATGATTCTGCTTCTCTTTTTCCTTCCATATTTCTTCCAGCTTGTGGTCTTACTCTGGTTCTATATTACTTTTCAGGTGGCATATTGTAACGATGACCATAGATGCTGATATAGGTGAGGCAACATGCTATTTGGATGGTGGTTTTGATGGCTACCAAACTGGATTGGCATTGTTAGCGGGTAATAGCATTTGGGAAGAAGGGGCTGAAGTTTGGGTTGGTGTTAGACCACCTACTGATGTGGATGTATTTGGAAGGTCGGATAGCGAAGGAGCTGAATCTAAGATGCATATAATGGATGTTTTCCTGTGGGGAAGGTGCTTAACTGAGGATGAGATTGCTTCTCTTTATTCTGCAATATGCTCAGCTGAGTTAAATATGAATGACTTCCCTGATGATAATTGGCAATGGGCAGATTCACCCCCAAGAGTATGTTACTAATAATAATTTAATATTATCTTGTTATTTTGATACATGTGATAATTTCAAGTGCATAATCCATCCCTTTAATCATATACATGTGATAAAAAGTTTGTCTGTTTACTATTTTTTTTTTTTTTTAAATCCATTCCTTTTCACTGACTGTTGCCTCATCTTTTCCACTCAGGTTGATGAGTGGGATAGTGATCCTGCAGATGTAGATCTTTATGATCGGGATGACATAGATTGGGATGGGCAATATTCAAGTGGTAGGAAGAGAAGGGCGGATCGTGATGGCATAGTGGTCAATGTGGATTCCTTTGCTAGGAAGTTCAGAAAACCTAGGATGGAAACGCAAGAAGAAATCTATCAACGTATGCTTTCAGTTGAGTTAGCTGTCAAAGAAGCCCTCTCGGCCAGAGGTGAAAGACAATTTACTGATCATGAGTTCCCGCCGGATGATCAGTCATTGTATGTAGATCCTGGTAATCCCCCTTCAAAGTTGCAGGTGGGTTTTCCTCACTGAATAGTTCTGTCTTGTGTTTAATTTTTTGATTGCCTAAACCTAGGCTTGGCTTTTTATCTAGGTTGTCGCAGAGTGGATGAGGCCTTCTGAAATTGTGAAAGAGAGCCGTCTAGATTGTCAACCATGCTTGTTTTCTGGGGCTGTGAACCCATCGGATGTTTGCCAGGTTTAGTCTCTTTGCCGGAATGACTTGCAAATACTTTATTCTTTAGTGTCCATGTTTATTGATTGTATCAAATTTCTTAAATAAACTTGTCCTTTGAATAGGGTCGATTAGGCGATTGTTGGTTTTTGAGTGCCGTTGCTGTATTAACGGAGGTTTCTCGAATATCTGAAGTGATTATTACACCAGAATATAATGAGGAAGGAATCTACACTGTTCGATTTTGTATTCAGGTAATGAACTCTTAATTTCTTTTCTCACTTATGTCAGCACCTGCTGCTCAGTATGCTTGACAGATTATGTTATATATCCACAAGCGGAAAAAAATGATTTTTGTTTTCCTGGAAGACTTGTTTTTATTCGTAGGCCAGTACTTTGTGATGAACCTGAGGGAAATGATCTTTTGAGATATTTTCTTTATAAATGTGATATGGACTCAGCAACTTCATGCATCTAGAAATGTGGTTGATTTTATGGTCATTGGAGTACTAAGAAAAGCCATTTAGCTTGAGAAAGTCAAAATACAAATTTTTTTTTAATTATTTGGTAGACTTGGTAATTGATTATGAGATGCTTCTAGACTTATAATATTAGGTAATAGGTGCTTTGTTTGTAGTTCTTCAATCTTGCTCTAGTAAAATATCTGCTAGCTTTCTACTATGATGAAGTATTAGCTTGTTAATGATTTCCAGCTCTGTACCTCTCCACAGGGTGAATGGGTCCCCGTTGTTGTTGATGATTGGATTCCATGTGAGTCTCCGGGTAAACCAGCATTTGCTACAAGTAAAAAGGGTCATGAACTCTGGGTCTCTATACTGGAGAAGGCATATGCCAAATTGCATGGTTCTTATGAGGCACTGGAGGGAGGACTTGTTCAGGATGCTCTTGTGGACCTCACTGGGGGTGCTGGTGAGGAGATTGACATGAGAAGTGCCCAGGCTCAGATTGATCTTGCAAGTGGTAGATTATGGTCCCAATTGTTGCGCTTTAAACAAGAAGGATTCCTACTTGGTGCTGGGAGTCCATCAGGTTCTGATGTACATATTTCTTCCAGTGGCATAGTGCAAGGTCATGCTTATTCAATTCTACAGGTATATTGATTTCCATCTGATTTGGCTGTACCTATCATATGCCAGGCAGATCTTGATGAAGCTAATTATTTCTTTTATTATTCAGGTGAGGGAGGTGGATGGCCACAAGCTTGTTCAAATTCGAAATCCATGGGCTAATGAAGTTGAGTGGAATGGCCCTTGGTCTGATTCGTCACCTGAATGGACTGACAGGATGAAACACAAGCTAAAACATGTTCCGCAGGTATTTTTCTCTCGTGGCATGTAATCCAGAATTTCTTTTCTTTGATCACTGATTGAGGTTGAGTTGAATGGTGTTTGACCTCTGTTTCGTTAGACATGAAAGATTGTCTTATATTGTCAGTTGTCTTATATTGTCAGTTGGCTATTGCTCAATAATATCTGGTTACTATGTTTACTCCTTGAACAGTCAAAAGATGGTATATTCTGGATGTCCTGGCAAGATTTTCAGATTCACTTTAGATCAATATATGTCTGCCGTGTTTATCCGTCCGAGATGCGCTATTCTGTGCACGGCCAATGGCGTGGTTACAGTGCAGGTGGTTGCCAAGATTATGCTTCATGGAATCAGAATCCTCAGTTCCGATTGAGGGCCTCTGGATCGGATGCATCATTTCCTATTCATGTTTTCATTACCTTGACTCAGGTATACTTGAACACCTGCAGAACATATATTATAACTAGCTCAGCTTTTTATTTTTTACTAGGTTTCATTAATTTATATGGCATTTATATAGGGTGTGAGTTTTTCAAGAACAGTTGCTGGTTTTAAAAATTATCAATCCAGTCATGATTCTATGATGTTCTACATTGGGATGAGGATACTGAAAACTCGTGGTCGTCGTGCTGCTCACAATATTTACCTACATGAATCAGTTGGTGGGACAGATTATGTAAATTCGCGGGAAATTTCTTGTGAAATGGTTCTGGATCCTGATCCGAAGGGCTACACAATAGTGCCTACAACCATACAGCCTGGGGAAGAAGCACCATTTGTTCTATCTGTGTTCACCAAAGCATCAATTATCCTGGAAGCTTTATAGTACAGTGGTGGTGCTTCAGTTGAATTTTAGACCTTTGGGATTTCAGCTGATCTGCAAAGTTTTTGAGGTGCTTGGGATCGCCATGAATTATGTGCCACACCGGTAGTTTTTGTTGAACCACAATCAATGCACAGAATGATAAGGTGAGTTTCTGTTTTATTGTTCCTTTAGGCATAATTCGTATATGCATGAAAATTTGTATTGAATGCTACTTATGTGTCTATATTTTTATTTATAGTGTCACACCCGAAGTCTGCCGTATGTTTGAACCAAAGCATTGTTCAGAAAATTTGTATTGAATGCTACTTATGCGTCTATATTTTTATTTATAGTGTCACACCCGAAGTCTGCCGTATGTTTGAACCAAAGCATTGTTCAGCAATTCATGCCTTGCAATTAGTGGAATTACTGTTGATGCCAAAATCAACCATCGTCGAGACTGACTTGAAGTCTTTTTTATGACAGGCTGTGCATTGTGTGGTTCTTAGGTGCGACAATGGCCTGTGGCATAAGCAATTCATTTGACCATTGCAACTCCAATTCCTTCTACAAGCTCAGGGTTTGGAACATGTCATTTCACAAGGGAAAGGAAAATGTGGATTAGAGGCAACCATTGTCTGGATACTCAGATCATTTGCATCTGCAGAATCGAAGTGGGATTGCGGGTGATGAACTGTACATTTGTAGGTATTGTAAGGAATATAGGTCTGACCATGTAAATGTTGCGGAAAAGAAAATTAGAAAGCCACAAGAAAATAATTACTAATGCCTAATTTATGGGAAATACAAAAAAAAGCATTGTAGCTGGAGTAGGGATAATTTTTTCAGCTGCAGTTTTGAAATGCTGTAGAAACTAAACAATTAGTTCATCTGTACAAATTTTTTTTTTCTTTGCAATATAGCCTCCATTCGATTTTATTTGGTACATTCAATCTGTATGATTTTTTTGGCACTGATTTGTGGTCCTCGCTTTCTGTTTAGTTTAAAGTCCATGAAATCAGATGTTAAATTTGCACATAGAAGACCGTTGACTGCGTTGTGCTTTGCATGTTGTATTAAATTTAAGTTGACACGAATCTGTGTTCAAAAATATAAGTCCTTATCCATCCAATATCTAATTGGATAATTTCAAAAATATTCATATTCATATCCAAATAAATTTTGGATGGATATTATTCAGTCCAATTGAATTGAATTGAATTGAATTGGATATGTAGATATTTAAGTTAGATGGATCAGTTTGCCATCCCTAAACGTCGACAGCTAACTAAAAGATCATAAAAAATAATTCGGGCCTCGTTTTCTGCCTTCTATTTTCTTCAGATATTAACTCTCACCAATATTATTAGAGATGAGCTCGAAACCCAAAAGTGGTCTGTGGCTACAAATTTCGACCAAAAAATCTCGTATGTTATAACCTTCTGTTCCGGGTTCCGCAATGTTTTCTCAGTTTTTTAAACCACAATACTGTTTAGGACAGAAACAAGTTTCCGGACAACAATACTAATTTTTTTAATTGTTCTAAGGTTTCTCGAGAACCCCCTGCCTTCACCAAAACTGTCTCAACATAAGCCCTCACGAGCAAATTTTGATAGAAAATCGTGTGTTATAACCTTTGGTTCTGAGATGAAAACTGGGCCCTAAAGGTTCCTCATTACTTTTTCAAGCCGTCATACTCTTTGAGTTGTAAAAAGGCCCCCCAAATGGCCTTCACCTTAATCGGACGAGTTCTTTGATTTTTTCGGTTTTCGAAGAGCCACAATCTCAAATGTTAAAAAGATAATAAAAAATAATTCGGCCATCGCAGTCGACTTCTAACTTGTATTTAGCGCTTTCAGGTCTCCAAAATATTCCTTCACCAATATGGAATTTGCCTAGATGTCTTTGGAACAGAAACTGTAATTTGACTGGTGCTTTAAACTTATTATTGCAAGCTTTTATGTTAGAGATACAAAAAGTATTGAATTCTTGTCAGACAATACTTTGATTACCCATCATACTTAAAGAGTGGTGTAGGATCCATGATTGATTTAGCTCATGATCTAAAATCAAAAGCAAGAAGACATGGTCATGCAAAAGCTCTTTACCTGCACAGAACCTGTGATATGAAATAAAAACAAAAGCCAAGATCCAAAAAAGTAGATAAAAGCATTAAAGATGACAAGCCTATCTCAAAAAACATTTAGATGAACATTGATCCTACATGGCACAGTACGAAGACAATCTCTACAAAATGAAATATTTCATCCTTTGATTCTATCCTCTCTCTTTCACTCTGAATCACTTTCCATACTTCCCATGGCCTTCAATCCTCTAGGTCTTTGCTGCTGCTGCATATCACATAAATAGACACATCACACACAATGTCATCTACTCTATTTGGCGCTAAGTGAATACACAACATATTTATTTTATGAAGTAAAAATTTTGAACTACAGATCTCAAAAGAGTTTCAAAGAAATGAAAAATCCAACACTCAAAATTTGTATTTCCTTCATCCTTTTGCAGAAGGAATATGAATAAGACAAAAGGAAAGGGGCGAGAGGCTAATTGAATACCTTCTTAGAAGTTCTCTTCTCCCTCACTTCATATCTCTCTCGGCATAGGTCCGATAACCATGCACCTGGACTCACCAACTGCAAACATACAAAACAACAAAAGCAAATCCATCAATGAAAACCCAGATAGAAAACATAATATCCTTTCCTTTTTTTTTAATTTATTCATAATTTCCTTCTGGCTAATCGAGGTTAGATAAGGATAACGTACAAGTATACTTCTTTGGATCAACTTGGCCCTTTTCTTTGGCCTCTGAGAGGGCTTGCAACCTTTCATAGCCATGAAATCCTCTTCCTTTTCTTTATTGGACAGTGTGATAAATAGCCTTGGCCACACAGGAGGTTTTTTTTCTTCCTTTAGATGATCAATAAACAGTTTGCTGCCATCATCCAATCCCAGCGAACCCCTCGTTGTGTAGTATCTATCTTCCTTCTCTGGTGAAGTCACTGAGGGTTTCCGGCTAGTCATTGGCAAATCGGAGTTCCTGCAGCCAGACATGAGATAATAAACCATTAGCACACGAGAATACAAACCATTAGCAACTTAATTTGGCAAATCTTCTTCTGGTTCATGAAAATTCATGAGAAAATGGAACTAGACAGAACTTGATTACAAGCATTAACCACTCCAATTCTTCAGTTTGGACAACCTATTAAATCAATATTTCCTTATTCTTAAACTTTCTCAAATCCAAACAGGCTAGAAGTTCATGGGAAGAATCAGCATCATTAGTGTTTCCAAATCTTTGGTTTGGCTCTAAAGAAATTAATGGCAAACTAAGTAAAGAAATTGGGATCTACTACTAACCGGTATTTACAGACCCAAAATGTAGTAAGGTTTCAAGTTTTCTTTTTCCCACATTTTCGATAACCAAGCATGTTATAACTCAACCAAAAATTACTTTTTTTTTTTTTCCCAATCGTGAAATCATCTGTTGCAAACTCAATAATCAAACAAAAATGAAGATAAAATCATTTTTTTTTGGAATGTCTAAGCTTAAAATATATTCAATTTTACATCAAAATTCCATTTTTCTCAGTTTTCACTCTGAGCATTTGGGTTAATATCAAGCTACCTAATTGCACTCACAGCAGTCAAATGCCTCTTGCAAGTTGCAACAACCAAACAAAACCACCAGAAATTCTCACAAACATCACACAACAAAAACTTTCAATCTATTTATCACAAATATAATAGCTTATCTTTTCCAGGTATCTTGCTAACTTACTTGTTTAGGCGATTTGGAGATCTTTTCTCAACAGAAACAACACGGGACGAGATTTTCTTCTTTGACAAACAGTCAGTAGTTGATTTGTTGTTGCTGCTGTTGTTCTGGTCAAAGTGTTTAGATTCTTTTTTTACTTTACAACATCTAAGCCTCTTTCTGTTTCCCCATTGTAGCACAAAATCCGTTGCCTCTTTCACTCTTTGGCTTTGATTCTTCCCTTCCTTTTCCATTAGCTTAGCTTTCCCTTTACTGCAACGGCATATTAACACCACTATACTCAGAAAACATATCTTAAAAACATAAACTTTACCAATTTTTTTTCTAGAATTTTATCAAATTGAGAGAAAATCCAAGTGAGAAAATTTGCTAAAAAATCATCAACAAAATATAATGATTGTGTGTGACATATAAAGCTATAGAATAAGGTAAGTTCATGCTAAAATATTTGAAAAAGAAAATTCCAAATGTGTACTATGAAACAACCGGAAATTAAATGAATCATACAAAACAAAAATTGTAAAATTTATCACTACTAACCTGAGGATCTGTGTAGAATGGAGTAGAAATTACGAAAAGAGTCTCAAAATCAGCCTGCATTTCAAAACCATTATGGTTAGACTTATCAGACTGAGATTTTACAGAGAAAAAGCAGAGCAGTGATCTATTCTGTTTGGTTGCTGAGGAACTATTTGATTTCCAGAGAAAAGGAAGAAAAAAACTCAGCAAGTTAGCATTTTGTTTCTCAGCAAACAAAGAAACATTTGACAATGTAATATAGATAGATTAAAAGAGAGAACGGTCATTATTACAAGATAAAAACTTCAGAGCCGTAATGGACAAAAAGACAAGTCTTTTCCTCGTCTGCTCGACCTTTCCCTGCCTAAACAATGAAAATTTTCTCGAGAAAACAAGGGAAAGAGAGATCAGTGGATTTCAAATTCTGGGTGTTTTTTAGTTTTTCAAAATGGAGGCTACTAAATGTGAAAAAACCGGCTGCTTTTTGTGTTATCTTCACCAAAACTGTCTCTACAGTTTTTCTTCTCTCCTCTGTTTTGTTATTTATTTTTCATTAAATAGGTCAATTTTATTAATTAATTCTAGCATTAAGTTTTTCATTTTATTTAAAGAGTGATGTGATTATGACCATCCGATGATGAATGGACGGTGTGATGAGGTCTCCCTCCAATCGAATGTTACACCCTCGCTTCAAGATTTGGAGGCTATTGGCTATTGTGGTGTTTGCCTTGGGCCTTATCAGTATCAGATAACAGGCAAAGTGTTTTAGGGGCACTGGACCGTTGCTATATCAATTATCATTGTTCAGGAATTTCATTTTGTGGAGTGAGTGAGAGCATCTTGTCTTCACAATAAAATCCAAGAAGGATTGTGTTTAAGTTGTAACGCTGGCTGGCCATGGTTCATTCTTTGTTTACATTTTCAGCAATTAGGAATCTACTATAATGTTTGACTTTGTTATTTTTTTTTAATTTTAATGGTTAATTTAGGGCAATCTTGGGCTTGGGTTTTTTTAATTATAAATCCATTTTGGACCGTGCCCTTTTGCCAATCCAAATCTTAAATAATGATCTTGCTGAATGCTGAATGCTGAATGGGGATATACATATAGTCACAGTCTCACAGATGCAAATGCACAGCTCCACTTGCACCTGCTCGTGCTGCGCCGAACTTCATTCAATAAATGAGATTTTCCCAATTCAAAATGCAACATGAACTTCGAATACCTGCTCTGCCCTCACGTCATTCCACTGCTCAAAATATTATTTAAAAAGAATCTCAGCATCAGTTTGCTTTTGTGAAAAAAGGAAAGGAACAATCACACAGTGGTTCGGCTAAACCAATTTGATTCCAGTCTTGTGAATCTGATCGGTTGCGTGATTGGGTTGCCGTTTCTTGGCTTGAATTTGTGCATCACAAAGAAAATATTAGTTTGCTGAAAATGGAACGTCTTGAAAATGCTGCATACTAGTGACACCAACATGATATAGAATTTTAAATGCCTTGTCGTACTGCACATGTAAAGTACTGATGAAGAAATTACCTGCATGTGGGCGGGGGTGATTGTTCTCTCTTGTCTCCTTTCCGTAAAGTTCTTCTCACATTGGACTGTCATTTGTCTTCAATGTCTGCAGTGCTGTATTTTGAAGAGCGTGATCAGGCTGGGCAGTGCTCATAATGCTGGGCAAGTTAACCATCCATCAATAGTCGAGAAAGAAACTCTTCCAAGTTCCAAAGGCGGCAAGTGCCCCCCAATTTATGCTCCTGGTGAGGATCGAAGCTCTTAAATTAGTTAATGGACGTCATCCATCCAAGAGGGGAAACATTGTTGCCTCTCTGTATTAATGTATATAATAGAACGAGGTTAAGGTTTTAAAATGATTCAATAAATTTGGAGGTGGCTTGTAAGGCTTCAACAACTTGATCATCCTTGTCATCACTATTTGATCGAAATACAAGGACCATCAACACCTCCACCGACAACAAACTTTTCTGCTTTCGATCCCTGCTGCGAAATATTTTCTATCTTCTCGAGGGAAAAATTAATTAAGGTACCTCAATATTTCTTGGAATTTCTTTCTTTGATGAAATTCTCACGCATCCACGATTGATGCACGCCAAAATCTAAGGCGACAAATTGTCAACAATTTCAACACCACACAAAGAGATGGGAAATGAAATCCCCTTACGAAGCCTTATCATTGAGTGACCAACTTTTTAATGATTTTTCACCACTATCTGTTTCTACCGTAAACCATTCGTTCTTAGCAAAAAAAAAATGTTGGGCAAAATCATGTGCCATGTCATGCATCTTGCACGATAAGATTCCATCATCATCATTTTTCTTAAATCGTTGCTACGATGTTAAAATATGCTTCACCAATGATCTCTAACTCATTCTTTGATTTTTCACTAAATCATTATAATTTATAACTCAACAGTAGAGGGGCTAAATAACTTTCTCAACCGCTCTTCTAGTCTCCACATTTCACTCTCTAAGACTAAGATAGTTTCCTAATGTTTCTTTAGTACTTTTAGAGACCACAGAAAGACTCCATTTGTCTTTTCAACTAATGGTAAGCCCTTGCACTTGCCTACAATTCTTCGACCAATTATTTCTAATTTATATTGTTTCTCGTTTGACTTTGACCTATCAGAAAATGTTAACTTCTCAAATATAGACCAACATTCATCGATAGATAATTTCTTAATCGTGTTAATTGATCCCATCATTTGGGCAACTACTTCCTTATGTGCGGCAATCAAAATTTTACTTCTACGGAAGACCCTTCTTTAAACAATAACACAAGGACTACCATTTTGTTAGAACTCAAAGTAGAATGGAAGAAGATTCTTATCTCAGCAACAAGAATTAATAAATCTGATAATTCTTCGGATATCTCAGAGTGCTCCAATTCGGGTTTGGAGTAAACTACAGGGACAAATCTTATTTTTCAAGCTACCGAACCACTTGTTTTACAACTTATTAAATAATGAAGCAAAGCAACGGCTAACTCCTATTTTAACTCAACTACCACTGAAGCTACTAACAAGATATAGAGATTTTCCAGCACAAAAGACCCGGTCCTTTGTGCATCCAACACTTGACCAAGCCTTTTAGCCCCCACGTCACTAGTATTGCTCACATCCAAAAGTGCCAGATACTTTGGATTGGGCTTCATAGCCCTGGTGGTTCTGCGAGGTTCAACACGTTTTACTACAATCTGCATTCGACACGCCATCTAAGATGGTAAGAAAATTTTTTTTTTTCCCCACAATAAGCTCTTGAACATGTTATATTAGAAATTCAAGGATACTCTGGCGATTCTAAAGTCATCACAAGGCTTGATAAACGAACCCATATTCGTTCATCAAAATCTCTTGTAACCCCATCATTGTTACTAGACAAGTTAAGCAAGAGTTGTTTTCCCAATGCTGCCCAACCCAACAGCCTACCAATGACTTGGAGCATGCTTCTTCTCATACTCTCAACGAGATATCTCACCCCCAAAACCAATAAGATGGTGGACAAAATCTAATTTAACCTCTTATTTTCTCAAGATTCAAATACTTTTTAACCTCTTATTTTCTCAAGATTCGGATCTAGGTGGCCAGAGAAAAACACTGCTATGTTGATTCTTTCATAAATTCTTCTATTGAATTAATCTTTCAATTTATCAGATTGGAAATTGCGTTTGTAAGTCTCTAATTTCCACTCCGTCGTGCTTAATTACCATTTACAAATCTTTCTTTTATACCTTTTTATGCGTAAAAGAAACGAACACCCTTATTTTCGTCTCATATTAGACCTTCTCCTCTTTATTCATGCGACGGCACGTCATCCGAAAAATTTTATTAAATACGATTTATCATCTCAAGATATTATGTGTATACGACTTGTCCCAATATTTATCCAATAATTTCATTAGTTTATTTCCTATATTTGGTTTCTCAGCTTTCCTGGGAACCTAGATATTAAAAGAATTATATAGAAAATTAGTAAATATGATCTGTCATCTACAAAATTGGTACATATATGACTTATCCTAATTGGTATGCGCCAATGCATTACTTATTCAATTCTCATCTATGTATTTTTACTAGAGATGATGGTGATGATATGTTGTTCGTTGTCATGTCCTCGGTTAATTTCTTGTAAATGATTTCTCTAGCTTTCTTGGGAATTGAGATATCAAAAGAATTATACAGAAGATGAATACATGTTCGGGGGAAACCGTGCATGAAAAATGAGGGGAATCTATGCCTACATTAGCCAAAAGATAGCATGTAATCTTAATGCTGGTGATTTATTTCAATCAATTAATCGACGACAATAAGCTAGAGCAAGAATTGCAAGAGAAATTTTTAACATTTTGGGTTTAATTAATTAATGTTCGTTTGGATATTTTGGTTTTCGTAAAACATATTCAATTGCAGCAGCATGCATGTAATTGTTTTGTAGAATTGAATTGGTTCGGCTTTGAGAAGCTGCGTGCATTTTCTTGATTGCTAATGCAAAGCTGCTTGCATCTTAATATATAAAGAATTCTGAGGAATTGTCATCTTAATATATTTAAATTTTGCCTACATTCTCTTAAAGCAAAAGGGTCTGATCATCTCATCAAAGTTTGTCCCTTTGCAAATCGAAAGTTGGGTGGATTCTTGACTCATTCAAGCTCCGTAAAGTTCGATGAACATACAGAGAAAATGGACACCACTACTTCAAATATTGGCGCACATTACGTACACATGACCCACCGAAAAGATTTTTGTAGGAGCCATGAATTCAAAGTAGGCAAAAAGCAGGTTGCTTATGAGTTCTTTAATGCGCTATCGAACTCTAGATTTCTTTTTCTTTTTTTAGTATTTTTCTTGCCGAATTTAAGGTTCATATCATCAACTTTATTGCCTTCATATACCAAATTTGTTTTCAAAAAAAAAAAAAATGTTATGGGTATTCTACACAAGCGGGGCATTGGTATGGTATGGTTACCAGTCGTACGTTTGTATTAATTAGATATGTAATGTTGCAAAGAAAGTCGACATTTTAGATCGTAAATTGGAGAATCCGATCAACCAACATTTTGAATTGGATGTCGACAAGGAAACAAAATTCTCGGCAGAAAAATTTATTGTAGCCGATTTTTGTTTCTCTAGCCATCCATTTGTCTGGTCTAGCAAGCACACATCGTGAACAGTTGCCGCAATTTCACTTTCATTTAGATTTTAAGCAAAGAAAAGAAAAACAACTGGGATTTCTTGGATTTCACATTTGATGTCAACTCCATCAGTTTCTTCCTTAAGGAATTTGACATGAACTAAAATTAGGCAAAATGTTATTATATATACTATTGCCCAATAACATTTAAAGATCTGTTGCATTTGTTGTATACTTACCATATACAAAATATATGCGATATGATTGATTTAATTTGTATATCTATTTTTGGTCCAACATTCGTTTGTTTGGGCCTCTAAAAACGTGTTTTGATTAATTTTAGGTTATGGTAGTTTGTCATTTTCATGGCATAGGCAGTGATTGAATAGTTAACAATCTTAACTAAACGTGAACGGCTAATTGACCTCTTAATTGCTTTTGAGGCTTCTTTAAACCCCACTTAATTGATTGCAAGAAACCAGGTCATGAAAATTCCTTTTCTTTTCCCCCACCCAAAAAGTTGACATGCAGAAGCAGTACTGGCTTTAAAATGCTCTGATGAGGTTTCACATTTCATATATGCTAAAACTCAAAGCATGAATGGGGCGGACATCTAAGAACATCAAGGAATTTTCATACAATTACAACTAGTAGTTAACTTTGGAATTAAGAAAGCTATAGCTAGAGCCCTTATTCAACTTGGAAAAAAAAAAATTCCTCTTAAATTTTATTAGTAAAACAACTGTGTTTCTTTATTTATTCTATTGATCAACCATCAATCAAATAACTACACGACTAACTCTTTCGATTTAAAATTAAAAAGAAACCCTATGGGGCTATGCAAATAATTCAATTTCAGTTGAGCCCATGTTAGTGTATGATCAAAAAGCACATGGAAACACAAGAATATTAAAAAAAAAAACTTGTACAGCCATCATAGCACACCAATCAATCCCTCCAACCTAAAAGTGAATCCACCAAAAACCAACTCATAATTTCTCATTCTTTCCCTTCAAACCAACCATGGAAAAAGCATTGGGAACAATTTTCATCTGAATGGATTTCATACAAAAGTCTTGGTGCTTGTTAGAAAAAATTTTGTAGAAGTTAATATATATCTTCAATTACTCTATTACATTAAGCCCTTCAGAAATTTTCTAAAAAAAAAGAAAGATAGATTGTAGATGGTCATTTAATCATTTGAAGATCCCTTAGTAATATTTCATGAAATTAAAGATGGTTAAATGAAGTTTATTAAAAACATATTAAGTTTTATAATTTAAGTCAGTATCACGATTGAAAATCATTTTAATGAGAGAGTAACTCTCTTTGTTGGCATCTCAAAATTAAGAGTAAATATGAACTTTAAATCGCACTATAGTTAAAACTCTTTTTATTTAACTTCTTTTGACAATTATGTCACATGTTTAGAAAATACTTGCAACTGAGTTTTGAGTATACATATGATTATTTTGTACAACTGTTTGATAAAAATATAAACTCTAGAAATGACTAAGTAGTGTTGTTTAATAAACATCCATAAAAAATGGAGTTTAAAATCTAAACTCTAGCGAGGCAGCAACTTAAATTAATTACCGGGTCGGTGTTAAAGAAAAGAGAGAGTAAAACGTTTGGGCAATAATGAAATTAACCAAATAAATATCTCACCAAAAAAGGAAAAAAAAAAAAACAGTAGTAGTTAAAGAAGAAGACAGCACGAGTAATGACCCTACAATACACACAAAGCCAGCTGTGAGCCAACCAAGACTCAAAAGCAACATCCCAACGTTCACAAAACCTGTTTATATAAACCACCACTCCACTCTCTTCATTCTTGCAATTTCCAAAGAGCGGTATCACTAGTACATACGCGCATCAGAGCTTCATTCTTTTTCTCTTCACTTTTGCAGTCTTTATTTGAAGCTAGCTAGCCGATTAACAATTAGCAATGGAGGCAATGAAAGTGAAGTTCTTTATTGTTGCTTTTATGATGATGGCTCTGATGGCAATTGAGAAGGTGGCAGCTGCTGATGCTGAGGCTCCTGCTCCTGGCCTTTCTTCTGATGCTGCTGTCTTTGTGCCAACTTTCTTTGCTTCATTCATTGCTTTGGCTTTTGGGTTCCTCCTTTGAGCTCTCATTTCTAACTCAGCCCACCCATTTTGGTGGGTTGAGCTTGAGGTTTTCTTTTCTTAATTGATATTATTTATTGAATTTTAGGGCATTTTTAGTTTCAATTTTAATGTTTTAACGTGGGGTTTGTTCTGGGGTGTGACTGGTGGTTGTATTATATCTTGAGTATGACTTGATGTATCTATCTGTTCTATTATGTATGTATCATTTATAATTTTTTATTATTATTATTATGGTTTAGATTTGATCCATTTATTGTATTCTACTTCTCTCATTTGTATGAAATGATTTTCAATTTTTCTTTTTTCATATATGGTTATAAATTTTTACATTCTCCTTCAATAACGAAATTGGCTTGTTGAATTTCAGTTGTAAAATTGTAATTAATCTTCAACAGTAGCCAAATAATTTAACCATAAACGCAAATGCAAGAAGGGAAAATTGGCAACTTTTATTTGTGGGCATTTGTGGTTGTAAACGATGTGTATGACAACTTTTGGCAGATTTTGATGAAGTTGTCTGATGATCATGATCATGATGTACAGCTTTTAATATTGCGGGGTCTTAAAATTTGATGATAATATTAAGAAGAGCATCGAATTTGAGAAGCTTATTAATGGTTTGGAGGTCATGTGATGGGGTGAATTTGTGAGTTGCATAAGCTACACATTTATGGCCAACACTTTTCTCAAGCACAAAGAGTTGTGGTCCTCATTTTCCTTTGAATGCAAGGCAATCAATAAACATTAGCCAAGCACATTAAATGGCCCAAATAATGTTGTCCTTAATATCTTTCGTTATTTCTATTTTCTAGGATGAACAATGCAGCGTAATCACAAACCAATCTTCTTTTGCGAAAGTTACGAGAATTAAGTAGTTGGTGATTTCCGGCTCTTTCTTTGCTCTTATGAGTCATTAGTAATCTGTGAAATCCTTCATTTTCAAATAAGCAATAATAACAAAAGCAGGTGAAATAAGGTTAGCCTCCATTTATGTGGTCAAGGCTTGAATAGAGCAAAAGATTAAACCAGTTAATTATGACGTCAACTTGTTAACAAACACACATGTGAGTGGGCTCTTATTGAACAACCCTTGTCATTGGGACAGCTACAATCCCAGTCAATTTCTTTAATTTAAGCATTTGCATACCTCACTGATTATCTCAATCAATCAGTGAACTTCAGAAATTTTGAATGCTAATTTTCCTATAGATTCCAACCACTTCATGTACCAAATCAAAGAAGGTATGTATTCCTCTTTAATGCTTTTCTTTTATTTGTTTCTACGTGAATAATGAGCTAAAGGGGAATAGACACTTGGCATACAACCTGCAACTATATCATGTGCTTTGCACATGGAGTCCAGCAAAGAAATAGCCGTAAGTGTAAGGACAAAGAAGAGTTGAGTTGGTTAGAATGAGGTTTGTTTGTGCTTCAAGTCACCGCACAAAAATAAGAAACTTTGATCTATTCTACCAACTTAATTGGAATAAATCATATGGCACGAGTAGCTGCCATTTCAACCGAAGAAAAAGGTTGCTCGAGCTACACGCATAATAGGAATCGCATTGCAGGAAAATCTCATCTGCCAGCAAGTAATCTACTGGACTATAATCCTACAAATTAAAATAAGAAAAGAAAATTTTGATATGGGTACAGGAGTTTGTGTTACAACTTTTGTCGTATTACTTCATCCAACAACACGAACAGAAACCATTCTAAGACTTGCATTGGCTTAATATTACAGCATAAGCAGTAATCCACTCAAGCACGCTATGAAAGTTGAAACATCTTTGGCAAAATTTCTGACAGGAAAATTTTGAAACATTCTTGCAAACCAAAGAAGCTACAATGAGAAACGAAGCAGATGATATAAGGACCTTGAATCTATTAAAATTAGAGCTCTCCTATAAGTTCATTTACATTTTCCTAACCAGCAGCAGTTAGCTCTAACTATTTCTTCCTAGACTGCTTTCTTTCAGGAAAATTCTAAAAGATTGTGCGATCAATAAGCTACTATTACATACAAAATTACATGTTACATCTAATTGTACATTGAAGCATAAAAATGGATTGCATGCAGCACGAGCTAGACGGGGCATGTCTTCCATCAAGTAAAGCGGTGAGGAAACAACCAAGTGAAGAGCTTATTTCTCATTATCTTAGGATTGTGGCTTATCTGCCTGCTGAGAGAGCTCTCTGTCAGCAAAATGAAGCAACCTTCTCAGTCTTAATACCATATCACAGTGAAAAGGAAGCGCAGTCCGACGATCCAAGTATGCAGGGCTTGCTGTCATCCATGACAGGGCATGAAGTTCTGCAGCAATAGACTCGAGAATCAAATGGGTTTCAACTTCGAAGTCTTTAGGTTCTGAGCTTGAAGTCCTTCCTCCCTGCTTGATAATTACTCTAGTGACTTTATCTTGGCTAATATTATTACCTCCATAATAATCAATTAAATTTACAGAAAGTGCAGAAGGCCATTCATCTTTCAACTTGTTTTTGTGGTCTTTTCTCATAGATGGAACAGATTTTGAAACCACAAATCCAGTGGAGAGGGGAATTGCAGAGCCCTTGCTATGAAGGAGATGAGCAAGGGGTGGAGATTCAGCAGTAAGGCAAGTAGGGAGCTGAAGAGGTGCTGGAGGAAGGAAGCGCATGCTTGGTGACGGGATCAAAATATAAGATGCAGGTGTAGCACCAAGAGACTTTACAGGGGTGAATCCTTCCAAATAGCCTGATGGACCAACACCATTGCCACCCTGGGTTCCTCCTGCACAGTGATACAAGGTATTTTGAAATAGAAATGAGATGGTTTATCATGCACAAAACATTATGAGCCACCATTGTACATGGAGTCCATAAAATTTTGATGGTCACCATAATTTAGTAGGTAATTTTATTATTTAACATAAATTAGAACCCGTCATTTCTTATTTATGCAAAGACCATCACAATTTAAAGCCCATTCAAGAGGGTGAAACCATGAAAGAGCATAAAATCTTTTTGATCAAGCCCACTGCAGCATGGGGATTACCTCGTTTTTATGGCTCATCGAAGGGCTGAGAGTAGGACCAATGTCAGTAATGTACCGAACATATCGTAACCGTACATAAATTTAAGATGAAATTATAAGTCAATAGAAATAAAAACTTGATGTGGTGACGGATAAATACAGTGGCCAACAAGCACTTGAAGTGTATGAGCTTAAATATAAATTTCTATAGCCCTTCAATACATAGCTACTTCGTGAGTCAGTGGGACACTGACTACAGTACACTGTGTACATCAGGGACAAGGCAAAACCAATTTATTTATTTCTCAGTCAAGCGTTCTGACTTCTGAGGTACCTCATCAACAAGAGTACCCAAACAATTAAAAGATAACGAAGAGTTCCACCAGCAGGAAAATGCAAATGATTAAAATGAAGAATTAGAGGAAAGGGAAGACTGAAAACTCACCAGAAGATGGTGAATCTGCTTGATGGACTAGATGCAGAGAATGATCAATTGAAATTGCTACAAAGCTGATGCTCTGTACCCACTGAAGCAATCCCCTAGAGTTGTCAACCATCGTATGTCCACCAATAAGCTGCTTTCTTCCAACAGATTGTCCTAGACCACCTTTCATAAAACCAGAAGCTTTTGAGTGAGGGCTGTACAACGGACTAGGCGAGGACGGTAGTGCTCTCTCTTGAATCAAACTTATCTCCTGCTGCTGCTGCAAGGATGCGCCATTAGTACTTGATGGCATCCCGTCAGGTACAGATCGACGCAGTTGTAGCGGCCACTGCTTCATTTCGGATCCACCAACTGAATAAATGGCTTTCTGCCACTCTGTTGAATCATAAGATAGAAACAAACGATTACAATGTTTATGCTAAAAATGCAGAGCAAACAAAATCTTGGGTGCACTATAGCACAAGGTTCCACATAAAAAAAGGAAAAAAAATAGACAAACAGATAAACTGGCCACAGATATTTCATTACATGACAAATTTTTAACTAGGACAGGTAACCATTTTTCTCCACACAACACATGCCAATGGGTTAAAAATGCTAGAGCAGAGTATATACTTATAGAAAGAATGACATTGTAGCTTAGAACAATAGTATAACAAGTAATTTTCCCCAGCACTAGAAGTAAAATGAAGACAGATCAGAAGATTTTATTAAAGGAGAAAAAGGCAAATACCCAAGTATTCAAGCTCATAGAAACTTCCAATGCGTGTAATCACAAAATCCCTAGGCTTGGCAGCACCAGAATCAGAACAACATGTCTGAAGTATCTGGCAGCCCTGTTGCAAAATTTGCACGAAAAGGCATTGCAAACCCTTTGTGTCCTGTCGACTACTGATTCCACCAAAAGGAAATATATGGCTGTCGAGCAATTCTCCCCTTGCATCAGTCCAGATGCAGACCAGCCAACGCCAATCCTCTGTCCATCCATAGCAGCAATGCAGACTTGGAACACTCTTGTGATGACCAGATCCAAAGCCATCCTGCTCAGATCTATCTAGTTGAGAGCTTGATCCAGCATCTGCACTTCCTGCTGTACTGCCACTCATCATGAAGCCTCCAATACTATCATCAGAAGTCGAGTTGCCATTAAATGTAGATGAAACACCATGATCTAAAGAGCCAGGTTCAGCAAGGACAAAGAGTGGTTCAAACATGAAACGAATTTCGTCTTGAATAAGAAAATCTCCATTTCTGTTTGGATCACAATTTAATCCTCCAGATCTTGTTGCTTGCCAGGAATTATCCCAAGTGCCAGGCCTCAAGCTAGCATCAATTTCACCCTCTCTGCTAAGGGAAGGTCCGGTCATTCGAGAACCAACACAGTCCTTCCACATCCCAGGAATAGATGCCATTTGATTCATGACGGAATGAGATCTGCTAGACAGTGAAGATGAGTGCACCACATCACCAGAAGATCCTCGCGAAATCCGTCGAGCCTTGTTGTATACAGTAAATGCAGTCTCCTTGAGAAGGACAAGTTCATTAATGGCCGGACTTGTAACCCTAAAAATTTCATCAACAGTCAAAATTTGCAATACCAACTTGGGAATACTAAACCCAGAAATCGCTAGAACGTTTGATATTGAGGTTTCATCCACTGCTGCTGGGCAGCTTAATGCCTTGCCAACCTGACTATGCAATATAGCTCTCTCTCTATCTGATGAAACAGCAACAGATCCAAGAGAAGCAGAGGATTCAATAACAGTTTGTAGAATTGCGAGAGGCTCTGGGAAGGGGCACACCACATAGATCACCTAAGCATTTTTATAGGAAAAAGAAAATGATAAAACTGATAATGCCAAAGCATGAATGATGCGAAAGCTGTGGAATAAATATGTAAAAAATTGTGATGTGCAATTGAGGCACAAGGAAACTGTTCATTTAGAAAGAATCAAACTGGGTTCAACTTCAAGATAAGCATGTGATTAGATATGAATCAAGTGACTGTTGAGTAGGATTACAAATTGTTGATCTTTAACATCCAAAACCGGTATCTTAAGAGCTTTCTACAGAGCATATCAATGCTCCAGCTCTCTATGAATGCGCACCAAAAGCTAACCTTCAGGAAAGGGTTTCCACCATAAAATGATTAACCGAAGTTAAGAATAATAAACGTACACCATGTAAACAAAAAAGTTTCAGTTCCATCAGGCACACGGTACAATCAACAGAAATTTTTCACGCATCCAAGACTTTGTTAAATACACCATTGAAACCTGTAAAATACACTCACATACAGTTCAAGATACAACAGAAAATATGGTAATAAAACTTCTACTTACTGTACAAGGACCACTGTTTCCTTCTTTTTGCTGTGTAGATAAGCATGGAAGTTTCATGGTTTTGAGAGCCTTTGCGAGAGACTTTAGATAGCTTGTCAAGTCCCAGCCATTGGACAGAGATAGAAAATAATCGCTTATGGATCCCACAAGAGATGCATTATTGCTTTCAATTTTCATTGATTGAGGGCAATCCAGTAGAACAAAACCAGAAGAAGGTGATTTCCCAGAATCTATCTCCATTTGGTTTCCCAAATTCTGAGGTGAATGAGTTCCCAGTTTGCATGTCTCATAAACTAAATGGAGAAAACACATGGTAGCAGTATTAGCACTTTTGAAGAGTGAAAAGTTTGGGAGCACAGAATTGATGTGTGTTACTACTCTTGAAAGTATCACTGCAATTCATCATGTTTTACACCGCTAACATAGAATTCATAATTGTAAAAGAAAGTGCCAATAAAAGAGTATGTTTTCCCTTAAAGCTAATTACTTTTCAATCAAGAGCTAAGCAAATGCACTTTTATCGAGAAGAGGATTGAAATATATGTGTTCACAAATTAAATAAATATGAAAAGATACAAAAATTAGTCAAAATTTCAACACTTGAAACCCTCCAACTCCAATTACAAACTAAGTTGTTGCCCTTCCCTCAAATAACAAGAGTTTAAGGAATGTTTTACAACAAGAATATACTTGTAGTTGATGCGTCCAAAGTAGGGAAAATAAGCCAAAACCCTCTTTCTATTATACAAATAGAAGAGCAGGAACAAATATTATAGGAATAGAAGAGCACAAACAAAGAACTCCAATCACAGGTGCAATTCAAACAACGGCAACTATAATTTTAAGTACAGAAAAATTTTCACCAACTGACCAGCTCCTAGTTGTTGAAAAAAATCGGCCGCAGCAGAAGTAAGAGGATCAATGTCTGGACATATAACATTATAAGTGATCTGCAAACAATTTAAACATATTACAACAAGGAGACAATTTTTAAAAAATTTGCTCAAATAACAGATATTAGAACTGGATATCACTGTTGTTGCTGCAACTGCTTTTAAGAACTTACATGTTTTGGTAAAGCATATGGTTCAAGAGGGGCCTTTTCCCAAAACTGTAAAGAGGTTGGTGATGTCTTAAGCCAATCATCCTGGTACCTATTACAAAAACCATTAAATTACACTTATCTCTGAGAACGATACTCAAAGGTTGAGGCATGTAGCCGTCTGTCATGAGTTATCTAGACATACTATAGTAGTTAACCTTTAAGCTACCAGAGGAAGTTAAAAAACACATAGAAATCCTATATCAATCCAATAAATAAGATAATTTATTGACTCAACACTAATTATGAAGACTTAAAAGCAGTTGTACAAATTATTGGTTGAGGATGAATTATTCTACACTGCATCAAGAGCAACTTTAGTGGCACGAAGTTATTCCATCTGTGCTTAGGCGAGCCACTGTCATGCCCAGGCTCAACGATGTCTTTTATTACCGTAGTTGCAATTAGCGTACCAAGGTGAAATAATGCGTTCACAAAGTGCCATTTTCATACACAAAAAATAGCCATGGACTGAGTTTTAGAAAATAATGCTGTCCTGCTATTTGGATAAATAGACAAAGGAGATCTTCATATGTCATAATAGCCATATAATCAACTCACCATCCCCATTCCAGAAAAATAAATATATTCACAGCGAAGAATGTCATTACATTATCCCACTGTTAGTGCCAGCATAGAACTGTCACTTCCTAAGAACTTTGCTTTTATATTTTCTATATCATGCTTTGTTTTCCAGTTTAGTTAAAATTAAACAACCAAGGCACAATTTCCCATTTGGTAGTTCAAATAGCTCAGAAATGTACTAAAAATATCCAATATTGATTAATTATCCGGGAAGGCGGGAATCAATGAGAATTACTGTACTTCTAAGAATTTTGCCGTGGAGCGGATGCATTGCCACTCCCTAATATATAGAAATTAGTATTATTTGCTCAAAAAATTCAATATTCAGACTAAACTGTCCGTATAGCCTTTATGCACTCTCATGAACAAGCAGCTCCACATAGAAAAAACATACGTCAAAATATTAAGAGGGTTTTTCAGATGTTCACGAAATATTAATTTAATCAGAACTCCAAGACATACCCAACAAGTATAGCAGGTGAAGGAAGGACATAAAGTGTTGGCTTCAAACGGGCACACAATTGATGATCTGACTCTGAACCGCTAATATCTTGGTTCAATCTCCTTTGGCCTGTCTCATCGAGTTTAGTTCCATCCATAGCAACTGGCATTGTGTCATGGCCACTGTTTATTACTCTAAATATTCAAGAATCTAAATGCCCATATTCAAGCAAAGAGATACCTTTAAGGGAAGATGATCCACCGCCAGAAGATTGGGATGGGCTCAGTGCTTCTCCAACAGTAATAGTACTTGAAGAATCTCTGCATTCACTAATAGACTCAGCAGATCCATCCCCTATGGCTGCTGCATCAACTGATTGACCACGGCCTTTGCACCAATCTGTGACAGACAATGGACCATCCAGACTGCCAAATGCAGATTTTAGAGCCGTTCTAATTTCAGATTGCAGCAAACTTATAATTGAGGAAGCATGAATCTGAAAAAGAAAGAATTATCTGCATAAGAAACATTATGTGATAAGAAGAACAAACAAACTTAATGAAAAACACTTGTCTATATACAGACAAACACACACAAGCAGATGTGATTACGTGAAGCCTGACTGAATTTAACAAAAAGTAAGAGGGAAACAATGGTGACAAAACTTAACATTAAAAAAAAATAGTGGCATAATTTAGCTTTAGCGTAATTCGTACATGTGCCCCTGGGACCCACCAACCAAGGAAAAAAAAAAAAGAGAAAGAACTTACATCAGCGGAAAGTGGATCTACCAACTCCACGCCAGCAATGTCCAGAGAATGACAAGAAGCCAGAGTCCCTCCACAACCTGCATGGACCATGGAAGGCCCACAAGAAAATTCTTGCCGCCAATGCTCTTGTAATGCTAGCCAACCATAAGGACCATCACCACAATCCGCATCCAATGCCACATCAACAAAGGAGGTAGCTTGCTGGACAAGCAATGGCAGACCATCAAGAAGCTCCTGAAGTGGTTGTCTTTGCCCGTAAGAGAGCATACCTTCCTCACTAAATGAACTATGGGGCATAGATGGGCTAACTTCAATACTTGGTGAATTAGTAGGTTTTGAAACTTTAGCAACTCCAACCGAACGCCACACCCCAACAGGTGCATTCAGGTGTCCGTCTATTAGTCCTCCATCAAAATCACCAGCTATCCTTACTGGAATAGATTCTTTCTTCTTCAGCTCATATCTTCCAGATGTGCTTTCAGTCATGGAACTCAAGTCACCAGGCAGATGATTCAAGACCATGCTGCCAGTGAACCTACTCAAGCTAATAGGTGAGGGAATACTGGAATATAGGATTACATGACGTATCCTGCACATGGAAGCTTGGAACATAAGGCATTCAACTTCAGTCGCAAGCACAGTCTTCTTAGATACAAAAATATGTTCCACACCCAATGTGCCCTCAGTCATCTTCCTTGGTAAAGATTTGACAGCATTGGTAGAACTCAAATTAGAGAAGGGGGATAGCACTAGCCCATCACTTTTAGCATTGCTATCTTTATGTGTTACTGACTTCCTATCATTTTGCTCTTTAGCGCTCTCCACATGAGAATAATATTTCTTTGAGTGGAGCAAAGCACTTGAGTCATGCTTTCCAGAACAAGCTTTTGAGACAGGCGTGCCATTCTTCTCATCTGATCCATCAAAGCATGGAGAAGCAGGAGGGGTTGCACCATATACATAATTATTTGAGCTTGAATTTGAACTCTCCACTCTGTAAGACTTTGGCAGATATGGGCTTCTGAAAATCGATGAGGATAACTCACTTGTAGGAGTTTCAACTGCTCCATATTCTGGAGCAAACGTCATCAGGGCTTCCGCTTTCATTAAATGATCAAACTCACCAGTCGACGATGCTTGAGTTTGGTTCGCTTGACCTGATGTCAGAGTACCGTTTGTGACTTCTTGACTCTTGCCCATGCACTCCTCTATGGCCATGGTTGGAAGTGGATTGAAGCTCTCAAATGACGAAAAATTAGGCATAAGCATTTGATCAGAAACATCCATGACCACAACGGGACTGCTACCCACATCTCCACAATCGGGAGCAGAAAACATGAAGGACTGAGACTCTGCAGTTCCTGGGGGCTTCACAGAGCAAAAAGTCATAATGAGATGCAGTCAAATCTTCACCATGTCAACAGAAAGCAGAGCAAAATGTACTAGCGAATGCAGAGAACCAGGCATTAAGACCATGAAAGGCCTACTCACAGCAACTTCTGAAACCTAAAGACGGGAGCCAGAGGGAAATCAAAGGGAGAAAATATCTAAACTTCATTGAAATATCTTCAAAACAATTGTGCAACTTGAAAAGAAATTTTCAATTAGTCTTTTTTGTTCCAACAAAAGAACAGACAATGCATTTCGATCTCACAAAAACTTGTAAACAATAGTGTAAATGGCCAATTATAGGTCAATTCACTATTATCAATAGCGCAGGTACTGCTATACTTCATATGGTGGCTTTAAGAATTCTGAGATCAGATGTTCAGGCTTTTCATCAAAAGGAGCAATCACCCAAGAAGAAGAGGGAGATGAAGGTGAACATTCCCTTCCCCACTCTTGTGATAATAAGGAGTTGGGCTCCAAGAGTGCCCAAACATTCCGTAAACAAAATACTACCCATTCTCCCACAGGCACCCAGTGCCCAGGATATATAATGGTGGGTTTGTGCAACAATGATTATGAAGCACCGCATCACACAGTGTCTTACACTCCCATCCCATTACATCTGTCTGTTCTAAGAAAGTCAAAGTCCATCCACCCTTTTACTTTTCTAAACTATTAAGTATGATTAGAAGGGGGGGGGGGGAATTGCCATCAACAACAACTAATTCTTCTTAGAAAATGTCCAGAAAATAGAACTCTCAACAAAGAATAGGCAGTTAAATATTCAAAAAGCATGCAATAGTTTGTGATAGTATATTGGAGAAAAGAGAGAAAGAGAAAAGAATTACCTCCCCAAAAGGCAAATTTTCATTTTCAAAGAAGTCACCAAAATCTCCAAACTCCGAGAGAAGAGCTTGGATATCCATACCCATGCCTCTGTCATCATCATCATCCCAGTCCCAATGAGATCCAATCTGATCATTGGCAACTCCAGTAATGGCTGAAGTGTTTTCTACGGAGCCAAAATCCGTAGAAGCATTTGTACCAGCGCCCATTTGACCAAATGATTCGATCATCCCTGTTCGAGGACGCTTAGAACCCTGCAAAGAAGTTACAGCCATTTACATAACTGAATACCCCGAAAAAATAGCAAAGAGAGTTCCTTACCCAGAACAGTAATCAATTAGCACTAAGCAAAAGCATGAGGGAGGAACTCAGAATATCATCTCAACCAGTTTACAATAACAAGGTCAAATAATACAATGCAACAACAAAATTCTATTTTCTTATGCAACTAAGCAAGTAGCTACAAAGCTATAAAACTAAAAGATCAAATAATAAAGTGGCTCGCATGTATGAGTGAGAATGCGCCTTTACTAAATACTAACTTAAACAACAGATATAGAATGATCTATTGGAGTAAGTTATCATGAGGTCATTAAATTCTGCATTATGCCCAGAATGCAGGTAGACTAAAGCAGAGATGCACAACATAATCTAGCAAAACATGCTAAATGCATGCAAACATGTGTTTGGGTACATAATCTGCTAAAACTCACAATCCCATCTCAACTAATGGTACTAGTGTCTTCATCCATAAGCAATACATGAAAACCTAGACGACAAATGTTCTTAAGTAATGAAGATAGAATTAGTACCAATTTGAGGCCTTCATTTTCCAGCTGATCATTAGAAGATAAACCAGACTGTCTGCATGTTAAAGAATCTGCATCTGCTTCAAGGTCACCAGTTCTTGCGTTCATCTGGTAGTCACTATCGCTGGAGCTGCCGCTTATGGAGCTGATGCTGCTATTATTACTATTGCTACTACTGTTATAACCACGCTGAGCATGTATGCCATTGGTTTCAGTCCAAGATCCTTCCAGAGAGTCCATATTACCAAAACTGCAGAAAAGAAAAACAGGATGTCAAAAAAAAAAATGCAGGGGCTACCAACAACATCAGTGAAAGAGAGATTGTGACAAGCAAAAGATTCAGACTCTTATAAGGACAGGGAATCCATTTATGTTGACTGTCTTTGTGTTGTCTGTGTGGGCAACTGTTTCCTTAAGAAAGATAAATTGTATAAAATAAACAAATGAAGAAAAAGTGATACATCTATGCTGTGAGGCCCACTTGTCTACCCAAGGGGAGCACGAAAAACTGTACAAAATCTTCCTATTATATTTACAACGAATGCACGGCTACCCCTATAAAAGCTAAAATGCCTAACACAAAAACCCCTTCCAATTTAGATGAAAAAAGTAAGTATCTTGGAACTCTTTAGAGACTGAAGCCCAAAGAGAAGAAAAAATCAAACTCTTTTCCCATAATCCATCAAATGTTGTTTGCTCTTTTTTCTCCCTGAAATTTCGAATATTTCTTTCCAAATCAACCAATGTAGAACTGCAACACTGCATAACCAAAGGTTTTTTACCTTGGTTCCTACTGGCTTGAATTACAGTTATTTCAATTGGGATGCATATTTTTCTGATAAACAAACACTATATGAACACTGATAACAAAAATCAAGATACTAACCAATGCATGAGGAAAGATGAACCAACCATTGATGGCCCTATCCAATTTTGAAGCCAAAATCTGCAAATGCACAAATCTTTGTCAATTAGGCAATAAAGAGCAACATTAGGGGGAAAACAAGAAAAGAAAAGAAAAGAGTTGACATAAAATGCAATTTAATTAGCACAGAATACATCTGTACCTTCTCAAAGAAGATCTGGAGAATGATGTTTGCAACACCGGGACAAGCACTGCCTCAGCTGGATAAATAAACGTCTTTTCATATGCCGACATGTTATCTGGCGATCCCTTTGGATCACCTCCTCCTACTGATGGAGACTCTGAAACATTATGCTTGTGTAAAGTTCTTAAGGAGTTTGAGTTTATATGTGATGCCTTGTCACTTCCAGACCTAGGAGAACCCATGGTAACTTCAACGTAGCAATTTTGCCCATTTAGGTGGCAACCAGAACCTTGAGAAACATGTGGTAGACCTACACATCCATTTGAAGTCCTAAGAAGAATAGAATAGTACAAGAATATGTTAGGGGCTTTCGAAAATAGATCAAAAAATACAAGGGTGTGAAAGATAAAATTTATAGATTAAAAAGAATAGATATCATTCACCTAAAATACACTTGCTTGACAAGGTCGGTGGGACAATATCCAGTGAGCCGACCACGCATGCCATGAGGAGAAACAATCACTGCAAAAGTCCCAAACGTAATCAGAGGAGATAACTACGTAGTGAAGATTGCTTAACTGGCTTCGTTGAACTACCATCGGGCCTTAACTTGCTCAAAGTCCTCCATTATCGTTTGAAGAACGCTTTTTAACTATTCTATATACCTCCATGTACTATGAAAACTGCTGCCCAATTTAGGTAAATGAAGACAAAAGGAAGCATCTGGAACTGTGAGTCCCAAAAAGGCATTGAGAACTGAGCTCTATCCCCAGACCAAAACAAAAAAGATCTGAACCTCTCTTTGGAAAACAAAAAGTGACAGATTGGTCAACTTTTCTACATACCTTTCCTTCTAATTCAACAGTCTTTCCTTCCTTTTTTTTTTTAAAAAAAAAAATGCATCCAGCTGGAACCTTTTCATTTCAAGTACAATAAACCCAGCGGAAATGTACACCAACCTGGAAGTCTAAAGCTGGAACTACTACTTGAAGAATGCTTAAAGCCTTTTTCCATGTCACCTCCTGAAAGTGAACGGATATGCCTAGAAATAAACAAGACAATATCAATTTGGCATGCATACAAGGAAAACCAATGCCCATACCAAATTCACCACCATAAGAGCATGACAACTGGGGAAAAAAATTTGAAGCATGTGCTTTCACGAACTTTGCAGATACTATAGCATGGACAAAAATTGCCTCTTCAGTAGCAGCAAAGATGAACTCAATTGTCGGATGTCCTTTCCTACAAAAACACCGGCCAAAAATCAGCCAAATAAAAAAGACCAACAAGGTCAGTCAAATTCAACAACCAATTCGATAATCACCTTACTCTAGAAAAAAGAATTGGCAAAGAAGAACAGAGAAATAATATAAAAAAAAAACATCCAAGATCAGAGACCACATTTGTAGGTAACTGAGAAAATGTTTAACATTATGACAACAAATGAATTCTTGTTGTTTGTTTCAAAATTTCAAATTCAGGTCTCGTGTATAGTTTCATGTTTGAGCATTTCCCTGGCTGCAGTTTCGGAAGCCCTGCTATAACATGCTCTCTCTCAATGTTGGGTTTGGGCACCATAAATAACAATCCACAGACAAAGATAGGAATCATGGACACCCACATATGGATATTTTGTACAAAATCACACCGATTGAACAATAATAGATGACATAAAGTTCATTTTATCTATCTGATAAGTGTATCCTATTTTTCAGAGAAGGAAAACTAGCCATTTCCAGAAACAGAGAACATTTAATGCTTAATTCCTTTAAATTACCATCCAAGACACTAAGCAGACGGTAGCCGACAGGTGGCAATTAACTACTGAAAAATGAAAAAAGAAAGAGATCAATACTTGCCCAAGAAAGGCAACAAATTCAAAATTATTTATTCTCAAAATGACATCCCAGAGAGAAAATATCACCACATGAGGTAAGAGTAAAAACAAAAATTATGAAATAAAAATTAGCAAATCCTTCAGTGGTTTAACAATTCAGATGCAGCTTAGTTGTGAATAGATTGGATACATCTAGCTTCTGGAAATTGGTTGGAATAAAATGACAATGACGGAGAAAACCTTGTCAACACAAAACCAATGAATTATTGAAATTAAGTTATTGTTGTAACAATAATAACAATGACGATCATTTTAGCCACTCAAATCTACTTGAAGCATTGATACTACTACCAATCCACAAAAAAGATAAAATAAAATAAAATAAAATAAAAAAAGAAAAGAAAAACCTGAAAGATTCTTCGCTTTGGGATGGCTGATACTTCGAAAATACGTCACCAAATCTCAAGTAGGAAAGTCCAATCAATGCTCTGTAGACTCCAATATAGCAGGTCAAGATATAAACATGTTCAAATTACTTGCGGGGTCTAGGAAATAAGTGAAAACAAACCTTTCTATGCAGTTCCTCAAAGCCTGAGAGAGGGCAGCCGCAACCTCTTCTGAGTCCCCAGGAGCAACCCAGAGTCCGGAAGCAACAACTGCAGAAAACAGATGGAGGATTGTAAAATAATATCTACCATAATCATACACCATCAATAAAGATTCTATAAAGCTATATTAAAGCAATATAATAAAATTTTTTTTTTTGAAAGGAAGCAATATAATAATTTAAATAAACCAACTACTACTCATTACCCACCAAATAAAAGAACAGATAAAATTATTGAAAAAGACATTAGGACACCAATAAATACCCAAAAGCACTTGATACCTCTTAATCTAGATACAGCAGCTTGAGCGGTTTCAGCAACAGATGAATGACGCCCCGGAAGAAAAAGCCAGAGCTTTATTTTCTCATCTGTGATGCAGTTACAAAATAAAAACAGTCATATATAATGTAAACAAGTGCACGGCAGGCCTTTTTCTTCCAAAGGTACATAACCGAAGATGGTGAGCATCAATTGTGCCTAGACTTTCTTTTTTTCCGCCCAAGCAACATTAAAGAAAAAGCACATATTTGACAATTTGCATTTCTTACCAGGATTGTGCAAACCTTGCGATGGATCCCAAGGTCCAACAAAGGAATTTGTCCATGTGCTGAGAAATCCCTCCTTTTGCAATTGCAGATGAGAAGAAAGCACCAGAAATGTAGCGGCATCTTTCTGGTCCACTTTTACACTATTGCACCTCAAAAGATATTATATTTTAGAAGTGCTTTAAACAAGTATTGAAGCTACATTCTTATCATTCACATTCACTTGTATTTGATATAAATCTACGATATAAATCACTCCAGGTACCAACCTTTTATCGGGCAAAGCATTCAGATCGGATTCGTTGGGGAGAAACTGAAACCATGACACATGATGAAGACCTCCCTGTGGAATGGCCAATGTAACAACATCTTAGAGCAAAGCACATATTCAAAGCTGAAAGGACTAGATGATAATGAATTATCGCTCTAACTACAATAATGGCAGAAATAAGGTCAAAAAAGGGAAAAAAAAAACCCACGTGATAAATAAAGGCTAACCCCAATATTACATCGCACTTTCAAGATTTCCTTATTAATCACAGAGAAGGTCTGGTTCTCCAACTCGTCAAACAGCTTATAGAGCATCTGATTACCAAAAAATTGTTCTCTGATTTTAATAATAAAATGCCTATATAAGGACAATGCTTACACGTGTGGTACTGGGAGACATTTTCTCATTTGACTTTTATTTTAAATCCAATAGTTTTCATTGGCTACAAAGTAAATCTATAGGCCAAAGAAGGATTCTGCGAATGGAGCAAGCTCAGTTTGAGGTATAACCAATGAAGTTCACCAGAAAACAGCAAATAATCTAGTTAGAAACATTATGCTATAACCAATGAATATGCAATATCCTAAAATCTGTCTTTTTCAAGCAAAGATCACACCCACATAGGAAAAGAAACGTAAAAGATAGATGATAACAAGCATAGTTTTTTTCCTACACATGTGTTAATGTATCTGTGTGTATGTATGCGTGAGTGTGTGGGAGTGTGTGCGCACGTGTGTGTATTGAATGCCTGAATTGCAGGCACATGCAATCCCTCACATGCGCCTGGAAATTATGGGGTCAGGTGGCTCCAAAGAATTGATGATAGCATTTGAACCGGCTTGATACTTCGTAAGACGCCTCGATGGGGGTTGAAGAGTCACTCATCCCAGGCCCTTGAAATTAACAATATCTCAAGCCTTCCTAAATAGACCTAGATTATGTTTTGCAAACATTAGAAATGACACTAATGGGCATTTAATCCCAAAATCCAACAGAGCCAAAACCAATCACCCACTTCTTAACAAAATCATTATATTAACTAGCAGGTCTAGACGCAGCAGTCAAATTTTGCAAAATGGCTTCATCCAGAAGTAGCAAACAGAATCTCCCAACAACCAACTAAAAAATCCCAACCTCCGACTAAATAATACAATTTCCATGACAGTTAGTATCTTCTCCTATTTATAGACAACCATAATACCTCCAATGTAATAATTCAGGAAAACTTATAACCTTATCAAAACTACATACAAAATCCAATTGCATAAGTAAGATTTCCAAAACAATCTCAGATTCAAACACACTAACTCTCACCCAGAGAAAGAAGGAATATTCTTCAATGCAATTAGTTTCCAAACAAACAACAGTATCACTGTAATAAACTACTGAGAACACAATGTGATAAGACTGAACTAAATGACCAGAACTCGCTTTAGTACCAGCCAGTGACACGCCAGACAAGTCTAAGTTTTACGTTCCTCATCTCACATTAAGTGCTATCATTCAATGCTACAAGCACCGAATTTCACATTATAAAGTACAACATAACATGTTAAAAACGACTGTTATCCACTTGACCTACGCATAATTCAGAATCACACCCTATGATTTTAACCATAATCAACAGTTACTAGGATTTAACCGAATCATATCCCAAGAGCTACCCATACATACACACTCGTATAGGCAATAAAGAGCTACACATACACACGCATATAGACAATAAACAACATGGTGAATTAACAGAGCGACCAAATTTCGTCAAAAAAGGTAAAGAAACATACAATTCTAAACACATTGGTCCACATCACTTATAATACAGCTAAATCTCTCCTTCTTAACAAAACCTTCTGAACCTCCAAAGCCTTTCTCAAAGCATACCTTCGCCTGCAAACAAACAGTTCACACATTTGTAACAACAACTAAACCCAGAAAACTCAAAATAGTATAATTCAATCGTCCAGCAGCTGCACATCCGATAAAACATAATCTGAACTTCGAAAATCTAGAATGATACAAAAGATTTGATCCGAAACCCTAATTGGCCGTTAGGTAGCTGCCGATGGAAAATTTTGCAAGAAAATAGAATTGGATGGATATATTGGTGTCCTCGCAAATTTTCGTACGGTCTGCCGGGAAACAAACGGAAAATGAGTAAAGACAATGAGAGAGACGATTACCTTTTAGCAAGTGGCGAATTGGAATCGGGAATCGGGAATCGGGTCAAGTAGTTGCTTAGTTCACACGAGTTTCTTCAGAGTGTTCGATATTTTGTTCTTTTTTTCTGTAATTATTTAATTAAATCGTCAACAGCCAAAGCCTGGGACCGACCAGTGATGCTAACCCGAACACAGATCCAAACCCGAAAGTAAAAATCGGGTTTTGATTATCCACGGGATACTACAACCATTTCCTCATAACAAAAATACAAGCAACTTTACTCTCATAAATAAAAATAGCACCACTTGCCAACAAGTCTTTAGGCCCCTCACGTTGCGGATGGGTTTGGGTTTCACCAGTTTATTAGAACACCCCCTGCCGCTGAGGGTTACCGTATAGCTGAGCGAACGTTTAATTTATATTTCCTTTGAAATATTTTAATTATTAAGATACAATCCATATTTCGTCACCAAATGAATGTATTTTCTTCCACATGGTACCTTTTAACATTGACTCTCGTGTATTTTTCCTAATCTGAATTTTCTCAATACGAGTTTCGAATGTCCTCAAATATTTTAAAACCCGTGAGAAAGCACAATATATCGTGAATTAATGAAATCTAGATTCATTAATAGGAATCCTCATATAATACAATACCAGGACATATTTAAAGATAACTTTATTTAATTAAAAATAAAATAAAATAAAGATTATTTATAAAAAGTGAATCATTGACCAGTGACCAACCACAAACTCTTTATATAATAAAAATCGCCCGTTATATTATTGTAGTTAAAATGTTGAATGCATTTGAGAGTAAATAAATGTAGTATTAATTATTGGGTCTTAGCACAGTGGTCAGAACCCTGCACTCACAACTGTGACCGCAGCGGTTCGAACCTCCGCGACGCATATAGGGGTTTATTTCCTTCTTAATTATTAAGTGAAGATAGTCTTCTCCCTTTCAAAATATTAGTTGTAAATATCATACAATATGAGTTATAATATGAGCATTAGTCTCATGTAATTAAAAAAAATGTAGTATTAATTATAAGGCATACATGCATATAATCATAATAATAATTATAAGGCTTGCATATTTATTTGTATTATCTTTTTTTTACTGTTAGCCGCTTATGTTTAGATAAATAAATATAAAATTTCTTAATATTTAAAAAAAAGACATATAACTCTCTTTCCATAATAATTCAGTTTTTTTTTTTTTTTATAGTGGACAGGATAATATTATACATTCACAAAAAAAATACATTTACAAAAAATGACATGTAAAATTCCTAAATCCTAACTCTAATTTTTAGAGTAGCAGTAGTCGTGATTTTGAGGAGGAAGACAAGCTACACATGGCATATTTCATCACTGCAACAACATCCTGGCACGGTTGTATCAGCATTGCCCCGATATTGTCGCCTTATATTTCTCAGTTGGTGGAACTATAACTGAATGGGAACGAGCATGTCTTTTTTCTTTTTGCCATTAGTGTGGCTACAAAAATTGCACTTGGATCTTTCTGCTTTTGTTTCAAGTTTAGACTTGGAATCCGGGGTCGAGTTCTAGATGTTGTTGATAATGTTTTTAATTGAAGAATTCGAAGTTGAGAGGAGATGGTGAGAAAAAATTCTCTTAACTTCTAAAAAGGGGAGTATGACAGGTGAAATTTGCTTGGAAAGCTGTTGGGAAAAATAGAGTTGTTTGGAAAGCTATTGGCTTCTTGAGTATATGGAGTTTGCTTAGAAAGTTATGTAATAAAAGCCATTCATCATGTGGCTTAAGTCTGATAGAATGAGAGGGAGTTTCTGTGGTGGCGTGGGAAGCGTTATCATGTTGGGTGAACGCGAACACGGTGGTGGACGAGGAGGAGGTGGGGGCATATAATGGTGACTAGCCTGAGGCTAGGGGTGGATGATGGTTTGACACGTGGGGGTATGTGATTGGCTATTACTGCTTCGTACCTCATTCCTTGCAAATGCAATTGTACTTTTTGTGAATATACAATATCACCCTTTTCACAGTTGAGACAAATAAAATTGATTAATGGAAGAGGGGTTACATATGTGTGTGTGTGTGTGTGTGTGTGTGTGTGTATTAAATATTAGAGAGTTTATGTGGGGGTAACAATGTGCTAACAATCTTTTTTCCTTTCTAAATTAATTATGAGTTTTATCTATTGTCCATTATTTCTTTGATAATATCATTATAAATGTGTACTGGTAAAATTTGAACAAAAAATGCCTAGGATATGACACGTGTGGAGACATTTCGCATGACTCTTGAGCTTGTGTGAATAATGAAGAAGGAATTGAAATAACAAGGGCATACTAGTAAGATTGTAAAAAATCATTTTCAACTTCCTAATCACCTAAGAACTATAGAAGATGTCTCTTACAACATATTAAAACTATCACGTGTCAACATAGATGATAGAACCATAGAAGTAGTAACAGCCGCCTTATCAATAAAGCCATACATATAGTAATCTCTAAAATATCTCATTATAGGTCACATGAGACAGATATGAGATGTGGGGACCATAAATACAATTGTTTACTTCTCAACTACTAAAATCATATACTTATCAGCTCAATTGACTCATCTGAAATAATACAATTAGGGCTGACCAGCTGACTACACACTGACAACAAAGATAGTCCTTTTGAGAACAGTTGTCCAGCCCTCGAAAGCCCAAGAGCCTCGATGAAAAAACAAAATTGCTCTTAAATCCGTACCTAAAAAGGGAAATAATTAATGACGGTCAATTAGATGTCTAAAAAGATACAAAGACTCCTCAAGGATACTCTATTTTATAAGGTCAGGTTAGCCTCACAAAGGAGACAAGTTCTCTCTCTCTCTCTCTCTCTCACACACACACACTCATATTTCCTTTTATCCAAGGGTTTTTTTGAAACTCATTATCTCCTTCAACCTCCAGTTGACTTGATCATCGGAATACCTTCATCGGCCATGGTCGGCGTTGCCTCTAACGATCTTTTTTTTTTTTAATTTAAGCTTGTCTTCGACATCATTGTCCCCAAAAAACTACCTCTGGGCAACTCAGCCTTCATTATCAACAAACTTGAAATCACCTCTTAAAGTGAAGCTCCCGTAATGTTTTTGGGTTGAAGCAAAATTAGACATAATAAAATGTATTATAGATGTATATTTATATGAGTATGTATATGTCTTATCTATTTACAAAAATGTTGATGCAAAAATGTGGTAAAGCTGTCTAGTGACCAAATAACCACATCAACACTTAAATTGTTGTTATTGGGGAGATCGTTTTGTGCTGCTTTCTCATGATCGAACAATTTTCTACAACCTCGAGTACTTCCTCCTAGAACACCTGCATTCACAACAACTAGTTAAGAGATGCTGAAGGTTTTTTCCTGCGTAAACCCTCCAATGCTCAAGTTAATAATCCGATTCTATTTAGAAAAACTTGTGCCGCGATTCATGTGGCTTAATTACAACTACTCTAAATGTAAGAAAAAAATTAATTTAAGAAAGAAAGAAAGATAGAAGGGATAAAATTATGAATAGAGAGAGTGTAAAAAAATTAAGTCAAAAGTTGTCTAACCTCATTACTTCTGTTCTCTAGAGCTTTTATATCCAACTGGAATTATCGATCTCCTCTCCTCTAATACCATTACTGGGTCGATTATATAACCGTGGGTGAGTGGATAGTGTAACTATCGGCGAGTGGGCTTCGTGCATGAATTCTTTAGAGGAAACCCACGAGTTGACTTTTGACTAAATCCTTGATTTGACTTCATTCTGGTCTCTCCTCGCGTGTCCTTAAGTTGACTCTACTCATATGACCAACCACACACTTCATTAGGGATAATCTTTCTCAAGGAGTCATTTTAAGCTGAGAGGAGCACATTTTTCTTTTATGTGCCTGATCATGATGTTTTTCACCTTAAAACACTAATCTCCTAGTTTCTAGTGTTAATAGTGGAATAAATCAAAACTAGAAACCTTAGTTAGTAATAAAGCTATGTGCTCCTCATCCTGCTCGAACATTAGAATTTGGTTATCGCTCGAGAATGCATCCATGAAGCTGAGCAAGCCATAACCCGCTATTAAATCAACCAACTGGTCGATGTTTGGTAGAGGAAAGTTACCTTTTGGGTATGCCTTTTTGAGATCGGTGAAACCTATACATATCTTCCACTTTCCATTGACCTCTTTTACAAAAATCACATTAGAGATCCATGTAGGGCAGTTTACCTCTCTGATAAATCCTGCTTTCAGCAGTTTTTCCACCTTGTTGTTAATGGCATCATACACTTTTTAGTTAAAACATCTCCTCATCAGCTTCACCAGTCGAGCAATCTATGACAAACTATCTTAGGGTCGATCCTTGACATGTCATCATGTGACCAAGCGAATGCATTAGCTTGTGCTCGGAAGCACTACACCAATTCCTTGCCCAACCTTAATCCAACTTTCACTATCTCTTATATATCACCATTCTTTAAACTCATTGTTTTGACTTCTTCAACCAATTCTTGCCTTCCCTTCTTGGAATCTCCTCGCGTATCGAGCGAGATTATCTGTATAGTTTCTCTGGCCACTGTTGCATAACACACCGCGGTAATTCTCTGGTCGCCTTCACAACTTTTACAATTTCATTTACTTGATATTTAAATGTTACTTAATGGTTTGACATCACTGTCTTGCTGATCTTTAAGAAATACGTGTAAAAAATCATCTGGTATAGGCAAGTTGAAAAAGTTTTTCTTAGGGCTCCTAGGGTGTTCACTATGTCAATAAATCGCATATACATAGAATACACACTTTTATTTTATTCCGTTTAGAACAATTCATATTGACTATGCCAGTAAATCGTGTATACATAGAATATACACTTTTATTTTGTTCTATTTAAAACAATTCATATTGATGGGTGTATTTACTAATTTTAGACTCTTTAACTTGATTTGTGCCTTCATACACAATTTAAAGTTTATTCCAAATTTCATGAGCATTTTAACAACTAGACACTCTATGAAACTCTTTCTTGTCAAGTGCACAAAACAAGGCATTCATAACTTTAGAATTTAGAGAAGCTTTTCTCTTTTCCAATTCACTCCATTCCTTTGAAGGTTTTGGAATATCTTCCCCTTTTTCATTCTTAGTCAAGGGCATGACTAGACCATCACACACAACTTTCCAAATTTCAAAATCTAAAGCTTGCAAATAAATTCTCATCCTAGTTTTTCAATATAGATAGTTATCACCATCAAAGAACGATGTTCTAGTTGTGGACTGCCTTTCCCTAAAGGTTGAGTCATATTGGGTTGCCATTGATCTTTAACTCTAGACGGTTAAATATAAACAAGAGCACCTTACTCTGATACCAAATAAAATACGAGTTATGCAACCCAAGAGCGGGTGAATTGGGTTTTTTAAAAAAATTAAACTAAGTAAATCACACACAAATTCAATCTAATGACTTAACGAAATAGAGAACAATAAAATCAATAAATCACAATAATAAAAGAGTAAGGGAAGAGAAAACAAACACGAAAATTTTTACGTGGTTCGGTAATCCCGGCCTATATCTACGCCTCCAAGCATACCAAATTTGAGGATTTCACTATTTAAATCTCTCAAAGCTTCAAACGATAACAATTGACTTCAAAGGTGTCAATGAACCTTTAGATTTCACTACAAGAGATTATCCCCAATCTCTTAACTCACGTGCATCCCAATACTTACAATCACTCAATTTGATTTTACAAAATTGATTACAAAACTTTCCTCACACAAGGCATTTGAATAGAAATGAAACCCCAATATATGTGAATAAAATGAAATGAATACAAAGTGTTGTGCTTTTAGATTTGCAGAGTAATGCTCAATTGTTGCAACCTCTCAAATGAATTAGATTTGAGCCATTTTATAGTTGAGGAAGAAAATTAGCCGTTATTGACTTTCTGGTGATAACCGGCTTGTCACTTTAGTGAATCCGGTTAGCCGCTTTAAGTTACCGTTATAGCAAAAATTTAATTTTTTTAGCATCTAGTATGCCGCTTTTAGAATTCAATTAGTCGCTTTTCTTTGAGTAAGTTACTGCCTAAATCCAGTCTACTGCTTGTCAAATTTGATTAGCCGCTTGCTGCAGTGAATTATTTTTTAAAATTAAGTTTCGCCTTAAAACTTTCTATAACTATATTATAGCCCAAAATATTATGAAACTTTACAAATAGGTCCATTTTAGAATTTCTAAATAATACTTGTTTATCCCAAAAATTTTTAAAATTATGATAAATCCCAAACTTATAAAAATTATAATATGACCTAAAATGATTTAAATATTTACAAATTAACCCAAATCTGGAATTCAAAACAATTCTTATTAAAATTAATTTTTTCCATTTTAGTCTATATCTTAGAAAATAACTAATTTCAAAAAATCATTTTCTTATTATAAAAGCATAATGTGTAAATATTTGTTTATCCAAAATATGTGGTTTATTATTATCAAAATCAATATTTACAGCCATATAGGTTAACACCTTTTTACTTGGTCATATGCAGTAGAATATGACTGAATCACTAAATTCCTCAAATTATACCACAAACGCCTTATCTGACTTATTCTTTTAATCCCCTCAACATTTGATGGCAGTTAAAGGTCTAAAGATCTAGAACTGCTCGATGATATCTCCTTACAAATTCCTTAAGGGGTTCACTCTCTCCTTGTTTAATCACCATCAGCTCCATCATATCATCTTCTGCTACGATTACTCCCCGAAACTATTTTGTAAATTCTATACACATCTGCTCGAAGCTCTTGATACTCCTTGTAGCAGCCTATGATACTATTCATGTGCTTGCCCTTTCAAAGTCAAAGGAAATGCTCTACATCTTTGTGCCTATGTCAGGCCCTACACCCCTACCATGTTATTGAAACATTCAATATGTACTAGAGGGTCACTTTTCCCAGAGAATTTGAGATTGGGAAAACAAAAGTCCCTAGCCATCCTAATGCTCATAATTTCTATGGAAAGCGAGGACTCATTGTCTAGCATGATTCTCTAGCTTGGAGGTTTTTCTCGACCTTACATCCCATTGATAATCTGTGCTAATCTTCACACCTCTCCTTCTAATTCTATTGCTCGACCAAGATTGCATGCATAAACTTGTTCTTGGTCCTGCTCTACACCATGCAGATGTTGTCTCAACTCTTTTTCCTCGATATTCACTTCTATGCCAGTATTATTCAAATTATGTCTGCCATGGAACTGATTTCCTACTTCAAGTTTCTGCTCATTGTGGAATTGACTTCTAACACCAAGACTTGGCTCGCCATAAAGCTGGCTTCTCATTCATAAATTTTATTCACCTCAATTTGCTCCATTGTCAGGTTCTGAGACATATTGATTACGTCCCAGACTTCCTCAATTATTTCTTCTTTGGTATCCCTCAACTTAGGTAAAACAGCTGTGAGGTCTCTATTTATCTCTTCATTCATTCCATCCGCTCATGCATTGCTCTCTCTTTTGCTTCATTTGCTATTTCTTGCAAGGTGATTGACTCATTGATTCTGGACTCGACCCCTTGGGCATCATTTCCTCATGTATCCATGTGCGTTCCGCTTTCTCTTTCCTTAAATTGCTCCATTGGTCGTAACTTTTTGTTTCGTCCCCACAGACGGCGCCAAATATTAACACCAAAATCTAGTCGAGTTGGTCAACGGCTTCATACCAGACCTTTGTGTCATCATTAAATTTGTTTGATGGATGGGAAACGACTTGTTAATCTCCAGGAAAATCCTCCAACTATGAGCAAATAATCTATGAGGTGATGATCAGTAAGTACCTGAAATTATAAAGAATGATAAGAGGTGTCAAAAGTTTTTTCAGCATGAATCCTCCGACGCTCAAGTCAGTTTATGAGTTTACGGGAAAAACAAAGTATGTAATTTTCTGACTTTTATGAATTTTTGTAGAGGTTGAAGTTTTACTCTCTCAATGTGTTTGTGATCAAAATATTGAATTGAGGAAGGTTTTTCTTTTCTCCTTTTTTTTTTGCCCAAAAAGACCCAACCTAATCATAAAGAAGTTCCTCTAGTTTGTTGCTTATTTTTCATATTTGTTCTACCTCACTCCCCGAAAGTTAGGATACAAGATTAAAAAGTAAAAGTAACCCCTCTACTTTCCTTCATTTTCTCTTTGTTTTCCTCATCAAACAAGAAATATTAATGTTTTGTTTATAAAATTGATTTACAAACTTCTTATTTTAAATAAATATGTCATTAACTATTAACCTTAGACGTTAGCAATTATCAATATTCGCTAATCATTAACGCCATCCATTAGATAATAGAATAACACGGTACAATGATTACTGTGTTTTACTGTTCGCAAACCCAAAAGAAAATGTTAGAATATTTAAAAAAGAAAAGAACTGAAATGAAATGAAACTTCAACCGTCGGATATGTGCACGAATCGGACAGGTCACGCGACGCCGTTAAAGCCACCGTCAACCTCTGTTTTTCCCCCGCATAAACCTCAAACGTCCGTATAGATAAAACAACAACTAAAAAATTATTCAAAAAAGAAAATGCGAGCTGTTGAAGTGAGCAAGAGATTAGCTCGTGCTCTCTTCTCTTTCTCTTCTTATTCGCGTTCATTACCGAAATTGCTACCGTCGCCAGACTGTCACCGAAGCAGTGGCGACCACGACACGTGTCTGCTACGCTTCCCGTGGTCCGCCACTCAACAGCGTGGCGTCAAAGTTAACGCCTCTCATGTAATTTTTTTTCTATATTTTTTGCTAAATAAAGTGTAAAATTTATTGTTTCTATTTTGAAAGTTACCGCTTTCACATTAATTGATTGATCTAAGTATTCGTGCAGGTTAGGCCTGGAAATGTTATTGAAAAATCAGGTTAGTTCTTAAGCAGTGCAGTGATGGTGAGTTTGGAAGTGCTTTTATGAAAAGCGCTCTCTTTAAGTAACAGTTTTTTTTCCCCTTCTGCATAAGCAATCCAAATTCCAAGGAGTGTTTTTTGTAAAATCAACTATTGAATTTTGAACTTTGGGAGTGTTTTTGGCACCAATGGAATACCTTCTAAAAGGCCAAAGGTGCCTTGGTGTTTGTTTTGAATTGCTTGGTTGAGATCAAAAAGCATTTGGGAAGCTTTCTGGAGAAGCACTTGATTCACTTTGTTCTTTTATGAATAAAGCTTCTGAAGTATTCTCTCAAAGAAGCTATTGCTATGTGCTTTCCGAAAATGCCTTTCTAGTGATTTTACAGAAGGTGCTTTTAGTTATAAGTATATTTATCAAAAACACTTACATACACACCCAAAGCATTTTGTTGGAAAGCAATTAGTTCTTTCCTTATCTTACAGAAGTACTGCAATTGATTCTTGAAAAATATATAGAAGTGCCTATTTATTAATTAGTTGAAAGTTCTGTCAAAAGCATTCCAGATTCAGCATAAGTGAATTAGTTTTACTAGTTTGAATTTGGTTTAATGTGACGCACTATGTACTGACAAAGTTGCCTTTGGTCTATAATTTTGGTGGATGGCACTCGCTACAGGAAAGATGTACCAGGTATTTTTTCTGTGTGCGCTTCTCATAAATTTTCTCCAATCGTGTTCATGAAATTTAGTTTTCTAATGTCTTGTGTTGCTTTGGTAACTTGGTTTTAGGTCATAGATGCTGAGCATAAGCAGCGAGGAAGAGGAGGGGCCATGATGCAGGTTTTTTCTAACTCATGTCCGTCCAGATTTGAGGGGATATTTATTAGAAATCCCAACATGCATGATATATCTATTCCCCATTGTTTGCCTGACTTATTTTATTTATTATTTTCAATTCATACTTTAACATTCCCCTTCCTTCTTTCACCACTGTAGATGGAGCTTCGTGATATTGACACTGGGAACAAAGTAAGCTTACGGTTTGGTACAGAGGAGGCTGTTGAAAGTATGTCTCCTAACTTTTCATTTATTTCCCATTTTGCGGACTCAAGTCTATGTTAGTTGTTCCATTGCTGATTGTTTATTTGTTGTTGTTTGTTGGTTCATGTGGCCGTTAAATAATATGAGTTTTTGGAGGAGGACTGCTTCAGGCATCTAACTTAATAAATTCTAACTACTATTTGCTGGTTCTATAAATATGTTGGCAGTTGCATGATCGAATGTTTTCATATTGGTTCTTGTTTGCCTTTGTGTAATCGAAGTTTATTCAAAAGGATGTAGATTTTGCACTTTAGTTAAGTTTGCTTGGTGTTGGATGACTAGTTTTGTTACTAAAGCAACGGCTCAATTTTTGGGTAAATATTTACATCAGTGGGTGGTGGTGTGGATATAATTGATTTGATGTAGTTGTGCATGGCTGTTAAGCTGCTGTCCTGAATCTCTTTTCAAAATCAATTACTAGATCCTTTTTCGCTCCTGTAATGGCAAATGCAACACAACTTCCCCTCTATGTTGATATTGCTGAAAAGGCATCAAGTTAGACTGAGGCTGAGCACAGAATCTTGGAATTTTTATTTATTCATTTTTTTCCCTCTTCTTGAACTCCTTTAAACAGGCCTTATTGTTTTTAAGTCTTCGTTTTGCACTGAAGTACGATAAGAAGCTCCAAACCTTAGTGGAAATGTGAAATTCTCTCTTAATTTTAATGGGTTTCCAGGGACACCAGTAGTAGATTAGAACCATACATGTATCGAGACCCTTGTTCACCTAGTTAAAAATGGAACCATTATACTCAATAAACCTGTGGCACCCATTATTTTTATGCCGCAGGCATCTTTTAGGATTTTGGCATTTTGTTCTATTTTGAGCCAGATCCTTTTTTTGAGTAGTTCTATGTTAAATAGTAAATACAGATTTGTCTTAGCTTGGTTTGTCTGTTTGTATCCTGTGGCATAAGTAGCTTATATTGGGTTAAGTAACTAGCAATTTCACTCATTGGCAATTGTATAGAGCTACCAGCTTTAAACAATTTAGACTCTAGTCCTGTTTCTTCAAAGGAGTTGTGAATTCTTTATGTTTATTAATGCAATCTATTTTGCTCCAGGGGTTTTTGTTGAGGACAAATCTTTCACATGTTTATATACAGAAAATGATACTGCTTTTGTGATTGAGTGAGTTTCTTTTCACCCCTTCCGTGCTGGATCCTGATTTGTTAATATATATTGCTGCAATCAGATAAGTTTTGTGTGTGCGTGTGTGTGTGTGTAGAAAGGGCCATCAGATATGTATGTGTGTGTATATGTATATATTATATATATATATATATATATATATATATATATATATATATATAACACATTGGTGTTATTTTTTGTGATGCTTTCTAGGTCTGAAACATTTGAGCAACTAGAAGTGCCTCTGGACGTGTTTGGCAAGGCTGGTGCATACCTTAAAGGTTGATATATATCAGACTCAGCATTATGCAGCTGTGCTCTCTGTAATGCTAATTATGCTGTGATGTGAAAATTTTTCAGATTTGTATATAAAGATATGCGTGCACATACATCACTTCAAGAACACACCTTCCCCAATGAAACTCTCTATATCCTTGTTAGCAACTGATGATATAAAGTTATTTTCAGAAATAATTACTCCAGGTTAATGGATGGTTCATCACTCAAGTTTTGTCACTGGTGCCACTACTAATTACCCCACATGCACTACCCGATCATCACCATCAACAGCCCCATTATTGCCATCCTCATCATTTCACCCATGCGCATCCTAATACTATAAATGTGATGATCCTCCTGCCACATCCACAACTACCACAATCCTATAATAATGCTGTTACCTACGGAAATGCAGAAGCACTGGTCAGCCGAAGCTATCATCCTCAAGTTCCTTAGCTTTCTGCTAGTGATTCTGAGTTTGAATTTTAAAACCAGCCAGTTCATTTATGGAAGTGATTCCTGGCTTCCAGTTCCAGTAGGTCCGACGAGGGGGCAGGCTCCGGCTCAGGGACCAGAGGTTGGTTCTACATGAAGGTTCATGTGGGTAGCCACTCTGGAAAAGCAATGCATTTCCTTTCTTTTCTGTAAAAAATCATGAATTCCTTTAAAACCTTTTCATCTCTATCTCTAATATATATTATATCGATTGGAAGTTCAATTTCTCCAATTGAGAGTCACGATCAAGATAATTTTTCGTCGTTAAATTAATCCTACATTTTGATGGTTGTTCTTTTTATTTTGTAGTAATAGGGCTTCTTGTCACTGCTTCTCGTATAAGTATTTTGTTTAGTTCTTTTGCTGATGGGTAGCTCTCTTTGCTATTATTAAGCATCAAGTGGCATATTTCGTTGTGATTTTTCATTGTGTGCAGAAGGAATGAAAGTTTGGCTGCAGTTATATGATGGAAGAGCTTTGTCTGGATCCATTCCCAAACGTGTTGCATGCACTATTAAAGAAATACACGCTTCTACAAAGGGGCCTACAGTCACACCTCGGTATGGTCCAACAACTAGCAAACGTATGTTTACACATATTGTTGTAATTAAAGGAATGTTAATATCTTGTGTACACTGATTGGGCTGCTGTAAATAGTACAAAAACTATAGATGTAAGCCTAGCTAACAGCCCCATTCATAGTGGACAGAAGATGATAAAATGTGACATAAAACGATATAAAATAACATATAAACCTATAATAAAGTTACCAAAAGTGCTGTTTAACAGTCAGGAATAAGATATAATAAGTTTACCTTGCATACAGATTTCTTAAAATACAACATTTATGACACCTCTTTTGTCCCTAGTATGTATTTTACTCTTCTTTGTCTTCAATCTACATCTCTGGAATTTAACTTTATTTGCCATTGCCACTAGTGCATTTTATGCTTAAAAGGATTGTAAGTAACAATTAAACCCACCCGTTAAACCTGTAGGTGAGGGCCCAACAGTAGTGTTTAGGCTCTAACATGTTCTTGCATTCAAGGGGGATAGATCAAAGGTAATCACAGGTACATCCACAACATAAACAATCAAACACAAAAAAACACACGAACAGAACTTGTGGTAATTTGATCAACCAATAAGGAGCCTCTTGTTCAATTGAGCTCTGATATCATGTGTTAAGTAACCACAAACCTACAAGCTCAGGCATATGAGTAATGGCTGAACTATAAAATTTGAGCTCTGACAACCATTTTGCATGCTCCATTGTTTTTGTGTGCTCATAAACTTACAGGTTTCTTCTAATGCAGATATCAAAGGGCTCTATTAGACAATGGTGTCACTGTTATGGTAAGTGAAATATGTAAATTTCGATACTTTACTCTGTTCTATCACTTGACAAAATTAATTTGTTTGGCAGCTTATATATTTCTTTCCTCCCTATTTTCTTTCTTTTTCTTTTTCATTTTATGCTTGGAGTACCTTATGATCCAACTCAAGGATTCTTGTATAATTTGAGTCTCTGGTTATGTTCTGTTAACTTTAATTAGATGATACAATATAGGAACATTTAGAGATATCTGAGGATTATCTCTTTAAGAGCTGGAAAGAAAAGTTGTTCTTTATAGATGATGCATTTACATTCTAACTGTTGCAGATTCGTGCCTCCAAAAAATTCTAGTATTGAGTGTTCAATGCTCTGATTATGATATATTCTGTTTATTGTAATCTAAAAAATATGGTGGAATACTGAATATCGTGAGCACTTGTATCATGGGCGCAAAGAATGTGAAATGTTTATATTTATGTTTGAAGGTACAATAAGATCATCATAGCAATCAGCCAATATGAATTTGCCACTAAGGAGCCCAGGAGCCCATAGCTGCTCTCAGAAAGTTATGGGGAATGGGTTTGCTGATTGAGATGTTATGCTGAAAATAGAAAAATAAGAAAAGGTAGAAAGAATGGGAGCAGGGGAAAGAAAATAGAAGAAACTAGGGAGAAACATGAGATATGTCGTCATTGGCAAAGTCGTAAAGAATACAAGTAACTTGAGCTCTACTTCTAGAAGAATCAAAACTTACTCCTAACAAGTAACCTAAGTCTTTACTCAGAAGTTATTATTATAAATAGGATAGACTATAGCCTCTCAGATTTGGTTATTTACACCTTGACCCCCTAAGTGTGACCTCGCAAAGTTGGGTGTATTTTTTCATACTGTTAAGACTTCAGTACTCCACGCCTGGTAGGATTGTCTATATTTCCATTCTGAACTTCTATTGGGTTTCCACCTAAAAAATGTTTGGCAATTATGTTTATTAAGTTTGCAGCATATTCTGGCTGCCATGCCTTTTTAACAAAGTAATGTTTCCTATCCAAAAACAAAGAAGTAATGTTAAAACTATGAGATTCTAACAGCTCTTTGTGTCCTCACAACATGATTACCCCAGGTCCCCTCTTATCTTGAAATTGGTGAAGAAATATTTATCAATCCTCAGGATGACTCCTATATTGGCAGGTGAATTTTGACTCATTATTTCTGTTTTGCAATGCTAACTAATCTTCTCTGCATCTTCTATTTTTAATACTTATCTGCTAATGGCATGTCACTGCATCAGTAACATATATACTAGGAATACTTCATTGCAGTTGGCACCTTGGTATCTGTATTAGTTTCCTTGGTAATGACCAGCAATGAAACGTGAAAAAGGGATGAAATATACTTGATATTGTAATAGCAACTGAGTCTTATTTTCTGCTACATGACTGGCATGTTCTCTATTCTACCAAGCAATACCTTAAGATTTCTACTGTTATGCTAGAAGTAATATTAGTAATGGTGTTATCATTTTCCTTTTTTCATCTTGCTGTTGTTGAACGACAGCATTTGAAAATTGTTATCAGTTATAATGGGCTGCTTTACTAATATGTTTTCAATGATTTCATCTCTTGTTCTCAGGGCAAAATAAACCTGTGCGTAGTTTACTACATATATATATATATTATTTTTTCCCGAAGGAGATGTTGAAAGCCATTTGTGTGCTATACCTTGGCATTAGACTAAAGATAGTGTACTCAGAAAAGTAGAACACTGGATATTTTCTTTTTTTCTCCTCTGCGGTTGAGGGAATGGAATAAAATTTTGTAGAGCTGGGGCTTATTTCTCCATATTTACTTTCTGTTAATCACTGCTGCTGCTTTGAGTGATGTCACGGAGAATGAATAAGAATAAGAGAAAACAATAATTTTTTTTTCCCTCTCCGATTTGATGTGGTGGTACTTGTTAATTTAAGTCGTGCAAGCAGCACCAATACTGGTGTAACTATTTTTTCTAGGCAAAATATGGGACACATGTAACTAACTATTTTTGTTATAATTTTTACCAGTTTGTTGTCCCAATCTCATATTGGTGAAAATCTGAACAGCTACAAAAATAATTCAATTGCTGATAATGCTAGTAGTTGAACCACAAATTCAAGATAATCGACATTTTCTGTACAATATCTTTTAAGGTTGAAGTGAAATGAAACGTGTGCCTCAAACGGTCTTTTCATCGGAAAAGGTTTTGAAATCTGCTGTCATCCCAAAAAAAAAAATTTAATAAATAAAAATCCTCATTCAGTTTGTTAAAACAATATTAAACTTTTTCCAGGCAAATGAATGAACCAACGGGTGGTCAAGAAGATCCTAAAGGGAATCTCAATCAACTAAGATTTTGAAACATCTATAGTGAATCTCAATCGACTAAAGATTTTGAAACATCAAAATGAAAACAAAAATCTTGAAAATGTGTAATATGAAATATCCATTCCAGTGGATAAAGCAATAGCGATAAGGAACATTTCCCTCGCAGGATCAACAGATGCCAAAAAAGGGCTCAATGCAAACTACCTGTTTATAGAGTACAAATTTTATTTAGTTTCTACATTTTTGCTCGCAGTTTTTCCAAGAGAAGCTCTCTCTGGTATTCAAAATGGTTGTCAAAAGTATCCTACTTTAGTCACACCCAAAAAGATAATCAATCAGGCATGATGGTTCTTGAAGGTCGTCCTACATCAATTGTGATTGTAAAGAATTCCAAACAAATGGTTTGATTTCTCAAGGTCTGAAGTGCAAAAACCGCCTGAAATACAAACAAAATGCCAATTTATTTAATACTCATTTCCAGCCGAATTCTTCATTCATGTCAAAGACTACAACCCCACTTTCTTCTCCAGCTTTTGGATCTGGTTGAGGAATATCCAAGTCATCTGCAAGACCAAGCATCCGTTGATCACTAAACATGAGAAATCGTATCTCATTTAAAATTTAGCTTTCGGTGCAAGGATGTTGATATTAATCAAGGTAAAGTGCACAAGTGATAAAGAATGACAGAAGAGAGAAAGAGAGATTACCATGACATGAGGAGCAATCCGAACACAGTACACAGGGAAACCAGTGTAAAATTTGAATGGTCCACCAGTCTTGAGGGTTTTCATGGCACAGTCCATAGAGCCTGTGTACGGATACTTTCCTTGAGCATCTGGTTGCATTTTCTGAATTTGTGTTTTGACATAATCAAAGGGTAAACTGCAAGCTGAAGCAAAGAACCCTGACACTGTACTCGCCCCTGAGAACAAAAAGGAAAAAGCAAGATTTAGCTACACACAACATGAATCTTCCTCAGGATCAAAGGAAAAACATCAAAACACTTAGAACTGGCAGCCTACAACTTGTGGGCCTCCTTGCAAACTCCAAGGACAGCACATCCTTGATCAGATGTCTCATGATCAAGCACAACCAGTTTATAACAACCAGGATAAAAGGATATAAGGGAAACCACAATTCAAATTCGCATGTAGAACTCTATTTAGGATGTTTCTCATGCTTCTGACAATTCATTTACTAAAGGACCCAACTTATGACTACATGACCAACCAAAGAAGAAATATAATCAGAAACAACATCAATCACGAAAGAAAGATGAGTAAAAAGTAATCGATGATAGTCATTCACACAATGTTCCAGATAAACTCGTTTCCAAACTGATTAGATTTATAATATCAACAAATATCTAGGCAGTTAACCTAAAGTAATTGACTTGCCTATCCCTGAACTAAAACAACTACCACAGTATCGAACCACCAAAGCAACGGCATAGAAGATGAGAACAATCAAAATGAATTGCAAACTAATGATTATTACTTGAAATGAAGAATGGAAGAATATCTTAAGAATTTGTTCAGTAAGACAAACAGAGGAAAGGATGAAAATGCAAATACTCCTTTCTCAGAAATCAAAAATATCATCTCATTAGCCATAAGGTCACGTGAACAGCATTCAGACAAATGCAAATGTGCATTGAGAGGTTGGGAAAGAGAGGGATCATTTAGCCATTAATAATAAAAGCTGAAAGGAGATCTCTAAACTAACTCCACGGTTCTAATAGGAATAAGAATTCAACACATCCGCGGTTTTGAATCCAGCACATATTTTAACGCTTCACAAGATCTAATATTCATTATCCTTAATAAAAGAAAATGACAAGTAACTTAAAGGTAGAGTGTAAAATTCTATCAGAAGAGCTGTGCTTAATCTGGATGAAAAAATAAAAAGACAAATTCCATTTACATAAAACAACATTCATAATTTCGGTCAAAGTCTCTGATTCGAACCTGTCTATTGCTTATGAGAACCAATGAAAACCAATTTTTTTTAACCACTTGTCTATCTCAGATACTAGAAAAATAATTGAGAAGAAACTTTAGGCAAAGATAACACACTGATTGCAGAGAATACTTACCTACTACTGTAGGAAGTTCAGACAAACCACATGCATCTCTGAAAAACTCAACACTTTGATCGTAGGAGGCAAGCATGCCCATGTTCAATGCCATAGCTCTCACAACAGTAGGACCTGCACCTTTCCAAAGTGCCAAGACCCCTTCATCTGCAACAATACGATAAAGAGCTTGGAAGGCATTAGTGTAATTGCGGCGTTGAGCAGCAGGTAGTGTGGCATCAGCCTGCATACGGATAAGTGCCAAATCTGCTGGACTACCAATGGAAGCTCCAATAGCACCAGCAGTTAGCCCACACAAGGCTTTCTGATACAATGGAAGAGGCTTCCCATCATTAGCCTCAATTGCTTTGTTCGTCAAGATCCTAGAAAAAAGAGTGATGAAAATCCAATAAACAGTAAATAACTATTTATTTAAGAAAAAGTAGAAAAATCCATGTCTCATTCTTTTTTTGGGGTGTTTTTTTTTGGGTGGGGGGGGGGGGGGGTGTAAAACAAAAATGAAAAGAAACACTCACCTAAATGATCCAAGACGAGCGGTGGTATATGTAGCTTGTCTAAGCAGTCCAGCAGATAACCCCTGCTCAATATAAAATAGTTTAAACAAACCTAAAGTAAGAAACCTTTTCTAGTGTAACTGGCAATGTAAGACCACATTTTGAATTTTGAAAACATGACAATACACATTTAGGTTAAAGTCCGCAGAAATGGGAGATTGGCAGTTTCTTAGTCTATCCCATTCATATCACAAAAGCTAACAAAACCAAACAATGATCCATACAAACCTTGTAAAAGGCACCGACACCTTCATTCTTAAGCATATTCTTTGTCACGGTACTGGCGGATCCCTGGCCCAGCTGAATTCTCACCTGCCAAAAACAGAAAACAACCAAACAAACGGAATCAAACATAAAATTGAAACATCAAAGAACGAAAATCCCGCAAACCAAAACAACATAACCTTCCTAAAATACCCATCGAATCACAGATCTAAAACACATCGAAACTCAAAAGAACCCACTTGCAGCACCCAAAAAAAAAAAAAAAAATCAAAACTTTAACACGCTCAACAAATAAGAGTCCAATCTTTCACTCATACAACATATAAACACAACCCACATCCGCTTTCGAGTAAATTTGTATTACCTTGATCATATCGATGGGCTGAATGACACAGGTGGCAAGCATACCAGAAGCACCACCATTGACAAAAGGCTTAACGGTGGGCCATACACCAGCTGGTTGTGGCTTCTTCTCCTCTCCCATTTTTCGTTTTGGATCCAAGAAAACTGAACCTGGCTCGAGAGAGAGAGAGAGAGAGAGAAGATTGAGTAACGAAGGAGAAACGGAGGTGTCAGTAGGCAATATAGAGAAGGAAAGCAAAAGCACCGAACCAAATACAAACCCTCCAAGGCTCCAACCAAAATTATTTAATCCTACATTAATTTTTTTTTTTCTGTTTTTCTTTTTATAAAAATCAGTTGTTGCGCTGAATTTCATTTTACATATTTTTCTATTTTAGTTTGACTGTGTCTATTTTACACTTTATTAACATGAATATTTTATGTTTTTAATAAATTGAAAATAGCATTGACATGAACGAAAGAATTTAAACATAGGTTTTGAAAAAGTTATTAATAAAAACAAAAATATGATCATATAAAGAGTCAGTGCATATTATGATGAATTAATACACACTCAATATGTTATCTTCTTCTTTTTTTTTTTTATGTATTCTTCTTTTTGTTGGAGAAAATTTTATCCTTTAATTTAATTCTTACATTTAAAATTATAAAATAAAAGATATCAAACTTTTAATTGTATCGAGTTTTAATCATTTTAAATTGCTAATAGTAAATTACTAAAATTAGAGGAGTATTAAACTTGGATTCAACGGACCCTATCATTTTTAAATGTTTTTAAAATATTTAATTTCGAGGATCTAAAATCCATGAAAATGTCAAACTATGTTGAGAGGAGCATAAACAACATAATTTAGAAATAAAATTAATTTGACAGGTCACTTTTTTAACTTCCTCAACGTCGAATAGTTTAAAAATGTTGGCCATATATAAAGACGAATCAACATGTAAAAATAATTTGGTTTTTTTTTTTTTGTAGATAAAATATTTGTTTTTTCATCCATACTTTTCTGTTGTTCGCCTCTTAGAATGGAAGCTCAAAATGTGTTACCACTTTGACTTCATGCTTGGGTAAAGATTGACGGGTTGGCGAACACTTTGCGATTTAATAGACAGATTGTTTAAGGGCAAATAGGTAATTCTACACAAGACTTTTTTCTCATTTTACTTTTTGTCGAACAAAAAGTTAGAAGCCCCATTGTCTGTGGTGCTGTTGGGAATTCATTATTTGAAAAAAAAAAAAATTATCAAAATCCAAAGTGGACGATAAAATTCATAAAAATTAAAATAAATGGCTTCTGAGTAGAAAAAGGAATTTATGAGGGTAATTTGGTGAAATCATATTTTGGGAAGGGAAATTATCCACCGTCCACCCGCTTTTTTCACGTTTTTAAAAAATACACAAATCTTCTTTTTCAGCCCACCGTTAATATTTTTTAATATTTTTCATTTGGCCCTCTCGTTATAACACCGTTAAAACTTCACGACATCACAAGGTATAATTGTCATTTCACAACGAGCCATGGTGGATAGTGCAAAATAATATAACTTCAAGTAGAATTCAAAGAAAACAAATTTAAGAATTGTGATTTTTGAAAAATATGAAAAAATAGTATCATGGATAATTTATCGCTTACATTTTAAGAAAAAGTCATTTAAACAAAATTAGTTAATTTTCTTAACTGCCTCTAAACGAAAGTTTTAAAAGTGAAAAGAAATTTAACTTGTTTCCAAATTAAAAAAAGAAAGAATCAGATTTTTAAAAAGTTTGAAAAAATGGGTGGACGGTGGATAATTTCCCTTTTGGGAACATTAATGTTTGCCCGATCCCGTGGAGCACAGCTTCGATCAACAGACTCTAAAATCACGAAGTACGAATATGTCCTTCTATCTTTCCCAAAATTACATGGGCACGACATCCCTCTTGAAATTGTCGCTAGGTCTTCTAAATGGTCAAGGGTTAGGTTGTGATTGGTTGGCACATGATCTTGCTTGTCATGAACAAAATCATTCGTTGAACATTTTAAAACAAATTAATAAGCAACAATTCAATGTATAAGTTAGTGTTAGTGATTTTAGTTGATAAAACTTCTTAAATTGAAGCAAGAGTTTTGGAATTTCAACTCCAACTCATATAAGTGAATAGATAATTTAATCACTAAGAGTCCCTCCGCCATAGTTTTTAAATAGAATTTATTTAAATAGAACTTTTACAAGAAAAAATTTTTATTTAAAAAAGTTTAGTTTTTTAACTACCAATCAGAGTTTTTATTAAAAATTATAAAATAATTTTAATAGATAAATTTTTTAAAGTTATGTTTTGAAAATAATGATATAATATTTAACAAGATTGTCAAATAAATAGAGAATATTTTAAATATTTTAATATTTAGAAAGAACTTTTCAACTTATATTTTCAAAAACTCAAATTTGAGTTTTTGTCGGTACTTGAGAAAGGTAAAATAATTTATTTAATTTTTAAAAGTTTAAAAAAATAATAAAAATTTTGATAAGAATTTATAATATTAAATAAATACTTATGACAATTAGATAAGATATACGAAATAAATTTATCCACTAATTCTATTATGCATAATAAAGAAAGTAAATAAGATATAAAAAATAATTGAAAATAAAAAGTAGTGCTGGTGATGTAACACGAGATAGTGGCACTTAAATGGTAAAAGCTTAGACGTACGTAAAATGCCAACCAAGTAACAAATAGTGGCTGTGCGAGCTTTATTTAATTATCTTGTTTATTTTATTTTAATTTTTATTTGTCAGACGCAGGGATCGAATCAGGCCCATTTCAGTTGGAATTTGGGCCCCCCAGTGTGCCTTTTTGGGTCACTTATTGGGCTTTTATGTAAGCACAAATTAAATATTCTTTACTAAAAGCACCTCGTGCATGCTCTAGTTACACCTAATTCTCTTACAAACGTGCCAAGCGCTTAATAAGAACAATCGGGGATGTTTTTTTATTTTTACTCCCTTCCAATAACTCTCATTTTAATTCCCATATAATTTATTGTCAAAAAAAAAAAATTTCCATATAATTTGGGCTTTTGAAGCCCAAGTCAGAGAGAAAAGCCCAAACTTGTCCACTGGCCTAATAAGTCCACGGGTTTTATCTATTATACCATATTTTAATTAAAATTGTCCCTTATTTTTAGTGCAAATAGAAAAATGCCATTTGTTTTCAAAGAGAAAAAGAAAAAATGGCTTTTGTTTAATTACTACACAATTACAATTAAAAATCTATCGATAATAAATTTTTGATTCCATGTTTTCAAATGCTCAAAAAACTTGTTGACTCATGCTCATTATTTATTACATCCAACAAAAAAAAAAAAGACAAAGAAAGAGACCTCAAATTATTATTAGGGTTCACCCATATTGTAACTGTTGTACGGTACAATAATTATTTCAGTTATTAAATTTAGTTTGTAAAATTATACAGTTATAAATTTAATGGCTGAAAACAACTATGGTACCATACAACATTACAACGTAATTTTATCATTATTATTATTATTTTATTATTATTATTATTATTATGCATGAATAATTGAAGTGGATGGGGGGAAGGAAAAAAAAAAAAAACAACGAAGCAATACTTGGAATGACGTGATAACTGACAACCGCTCATTAAATGGCCTTTTGTAGTTTTTTGAACCGCACAGGACCCACGGTGACCTGCCAATTTCACTTTCCTATTTCACCCGTAAAAAATTTGGTAATTTGTTTTTGTTTATTAGATTTTAAAAATTATAAAAAAATTTATTTAAACCTGATTTTTTCATTTAAGTCGTATGGAATGTGAACCAAATCTGATTATTGGATTAAATTTAACAACTAAAATTTGGAAAAAAAAAAAAACCCAAATGCTCTCGAAGAGAATTCTATCTCACATAAAAATTTTTTCTCATTGATATAATCCACAAAAATTGAAAAAATAAGAAAAAAAACACTAGTACTAGCAGCTGATAAAGAATGACTTATATATTTATATAAAAATAAAAAAGAAGAAATTTCTTAAATATTTTTTAATAAATAAGAAAAGGTCAATAACGTAATTTGACATAGCCGGCTGGTAAAGTGGACCAGGGACAAGGCTGGAGCCAATTGTCATATCCGGACTCCAAATTCTCATCAAATCACATTTAACAAAAGTCTCCAACGTCGACCAGATTCGCTCCCCAAAGTAAAAATAAAATAAAATAAAATAAAATAAAAACAGTGAGTGTGTGAGTGTTTATATATATAAGAGCCAAGACCTAAAATACATACCGAGCAATGCAAGATTATTTTCGCTGGTTTTTGAGATCGAACAACGCGGTTTAGCTTTAACGTGTAGGGGAACAGAAAGCAAAAGGGAGGAAATTAGGGTTCTTGGGCTTTTGGGTATTTTGAAAAAGGCAAAGAAATGAGAGAAATTATAAGTATACACATTGGGCAAGCTGGGATTCAAGTGGGGAATTCATGCTGGGAGCTTTATTGCCTAGAACATGGCATTCAGCCTGATGGCATGATGCCCAGGTATATTTTGTACACGCCCTTCTTTATTTTTTGTGTTTACTGTTAAATGAGCTTGTTACGATCAGACCATTTGTGGCTCAATTTTGAGTTTTGACCGTTTTCAATGGGGATGATTGTTAGTGTTGATTTTGATTATACCCTTTTGATTCTGTGTTATGAGCATGTAAAGATCAAAACGATGTAGCTACATTTTCTGGAATTTGGTGGTCAAATCATGGGTTTTCATGTGAAACGTTTTGGGTGTGGATGAGCGGTGAAGTTGATTTTGATTATTCCTCTCGGTTTTGTGCATTTAATATTTGTTAATGAGCATGCGAAGATAAAAACTTTATGGCTGAATTTGTTGGGATGTCATAGTGAAATCATGGGTTTTCTCAGTGGGTTTAGCCCAATAGTTTTGAACTGTTGGTTCTGGATAGTGTTAAAGTTGATTTTGATTTATACCCTTTTCATTAGCTGTATGCATTTTATTATTGAAAAGATCAACACTTTGTTGATGAATTTGTTGGAATGTGATGGTGAAATCATGTGTTTTCTTTAGTTAAAATGGCTAAGTTTTTTGGTCTGGATGAATGTTGAAGTTGAATTTCACTATAACCTCTTGGTTTTTGTATGTAAATTTTGTTAATTAGCATGTAAAGATCAAAACTTTGAGGCTGGATTTGTTGGGATGTAATGGTGAAATCCCGGGCTGCCTTGGTGGGGTTTATTGTAACTGTAGTGTAGAGTTGAGCTTTGAGTTTGGATGTGTATTAAAACTTGTCTTGATTCTGCCCTTTCGAGTATTAGCAAAAGAAAGCACCTTTTGTCCCTTTCTTCGTCAGCTTCAACCTATGGACGTGTAAAGATCAAAACTTTGTGGGTTTACTGCAATTCATGTTTAAAATGGACGTGTAAAGTTCAAAACCTTGTGGGTTTACTGCATTTATTGTTAAAAATAGACATGTAAAGATCAAAACTTTGTGAGTTTAATGCATTTATTGTTAAAAATGTTCTTGTTTCGAGTCTCGATGAGTGCTAAAAATGATTTTGACTTATGATGTGTGTGTATTTTTGTGAATGAACATATAAAGATCAAGAATTTGTGGCTGAATTTGTTGGGATGTGATGGTGAAATCATTGATTTTCTTGGTGGGTTTACTGTAAAAAGTTGAAGTCTGGATGAGTTTTGTAATTAATCTTGAGTATATTAAACTGAATTTGTAATGTGAAGATGGGATTACATTTTAGGGTGGGTTTATTGTATTTGATGTATTGTGTTTGTTATGTGAGTTTGTAATGTGAGTTGGGATTGGAGTATCAGTTGAGTATTAGCTTTATTAAATGTAAATGTTGTTTAATGGGCTTTTAAATACCAAAACTTTTTCATCTACTTATTGCATTGTGGAACATGTTAAGTATTTCCTTTATATGTATTTTTTTACTTGAGATTGGATGGGTGTAAAGTTGATATTTCTTTTTTCAATTTACAGTGTAACAAAAATTTGTAGAGCGATTAATCGGAAGAACACAAAATTTAATTTTGTAATTTTATGATCTATGTATTAATAAAAAATAAAAACAATATCTATGCACAATGCTGTCTAAGTATCTGTGATGTTTTTTACACCTTTTTTGGTGTAATGAAAAATTTAGAGCTATTTAAGGTGAATGACGCTGCACTGTATCAATATAATAGTTAAGAATTAGGTTCTACATCTCTCTTTTTTCCATTGTATGACTTTTTTTTCTGTTCAATAAAATAATTTCTTTGTTTTCTTTTTCGTTGAATGATTGCACATCGTGGTTTTATTAAGGTTACACAGTTTTAGTTGAAAACAATGATGACCTTTCAAAATTTTGGTGTGCATGCAGTGACGAGACAGTAGGTGTAGCCCATGATGCCTTCAATACATTCTTCAGTGAAACCAGTGCTGGCAGGCATGTGCCCAGAGCTGTGTTTGTTGATCTTGAACCAACTGTCATTGATGAAGTTAGAACGGGTACCTACCGCCAGCTTTTCCACCCAGAGCAGCTTATCTCTGGCAAGGAAGATGCTGCTAACAATTTTGCAAGAGGGCATTATACAGGTAATTACTGTTGTTTTGTAATTTGCATGAATGACATTTGCATTGGGCGGTTTGGTGGTTTTGATTGATTGTTGCTTTGTTGTGCAGTTGGGAAGGAAATTGTGGATCTTTGCCTTGATCGTGTCCGAAAGTTAGCTGATAACTGCACTGGGTTGCAAGGGTTTTTAGTGTTCAATGCTGTTGGTGGTGGTACTGGTTCCGGTCTGGGGTCATTGTTACTGGAACGCCTATCTGTAGATTATGGAAAGAAGTCAAAACTTGGCTTCACTATCTACCCTTCTCCTCAGGTACCTATACCAGTTGTTGACTTCAAGCCATGATGCCGTACTCCAATTTCTTTCCATTCATCATTTGTTATTTGAATTTGGTGACAAGGATGAAGAAATTATAAGCTGTGAGCTTGTCTGGACTTTGGACCATTTTAATAAGTATGGCATGAAAAATTAGTATCCATAGCTGTTATCAGTATATTTTTCTGGGAATCGTCACTCTCTTGCTATTTATTATACATGCATATGTACAGATATATTATAACTTCATTGATTTGTACCATATTATGTCTCAGGTATCAACAGCAGTTGTGGAGCCTTATAACAGTGTTCTGTCTACTCATTCCCTTCTTGAACACACAGATGTTGCTGTGCTATTGGACAATGAAGCTATTTATGACATCTGCAGGAGATCCCTAGATATTGAGAGGCCAACTTACACTAATTTGAATCGATTGATATCTCAAATCATATCATCTTTGACAACTTCATTGAGGTTTGATGGAGCTATTAATGTTGATATTACAGAGTTCCAAACCAACCTTGTACCATATCCTCGTATCCATTTCATGCTTTCATCATATGCCCCTGTCATCTCTGCTGAAAAAGCATACCATGAGCAGCTCTCAGTTCCAGAGATCACAAATGCAGTTTTTGAGCCCTCAAGCATGATGGCCAAATGTGACCCCAGGCACGGGAAGTACATGGCCTGCTGCTTGATGTATCGAGGAGATGTTGTCCCCAAGGATGTTAATGCCGCAGTCGCCACTATCAAAACTAAGAGGACCGTGCAATTTGTTGACTGGTAAGGAAACTTACAAAATTTCTGGCCATAAACTGAATAATTTTGAATAGATGGATTAACTATTCCTTCATAATTCAACATCCAATAATGGTATTCCTGGTTCTTTATGAAATTGCTTTTATTGAAAGCAACATCTTGGACACCATTTTCAGAAATTGGTTTGGTAAAGGCTGGATGATTCTGTAAGTGGATCTTGTTATCCACGTTATGTGCATATGGATTAAAATTCACAATCACCTATTTATCAAAGAACAATGCATATGGATGACTACCTTGATTTTCCAACTTAATTTCAAATTAGTTGACAAGGTTTATGGATTTTTTGATAATTTCTTGTCGTGTAGATTGGATTGTTAATTCTTGTATATATAACATCTGATGGAAAGCAAACCATCTTGGACAACATTTTTAGAAATTGGTTTGGTAAAGGCTGGATGATTCTGTAAGTGCATCTTGTTATCCACGTTATGTGCATATGAATTAAATTCACAATCACCTATGTATCGAAGAACAATGCATATGGATGACTACAATGATTTTGCAACTTAATTTCAAATTAGTTGACAAGGTTTATGGCTTTTTTGATGATTTCTTGTTGTGTAAACTGGGTAACAAGAGAGCATTCTTGTATGTATAACCTCTAATTGAGGTTGCCAAAACAACCTCAAGAATTTATGTTACTTGTTTCATGTGCAACATTATAACCACTTAACATTTGTCTATTTGGAACGACAGGTGCCCAACTGGCTTCAAATGTGGTATTAACTATCAGCCTCCAACTGTTGTACCTGGAGGTGACCTGGCCAAGGTTCAGCGAGCTGTTTGCATGATCAGCAACAACACAGCCGTGGCTGAAGTGTTCTCCCGCATTGATCACAAATTCGATCTCATGTATGCCAAGAGGGCATTCGTCCACTGGTACGTTGGTGAAGGCATGGAGGAAGGTGAATTCTCAGAAGCACGTGAAGATCTGGCTGCTCTTGAGAAGGATTATGAGGAAGTTGGTGCAGAAGGAGTTGATGATGAGGATGATGGTGAAGAATATTGATGTACCGCTTCTGCTGTAAACTATGAAGATGAGAAATATGTACAATTTGCAAGGGCATTTACGCATAGTCCCTTGCCTTTTTATTGCTTTGTTTCTTTTGTGTAGACTATTTCCTTTTGCTGTTGAACTCTCAAAATTGTGCCAAATATTGTGATTCATCGTGCTTTTAATGGTATCAGTCAAGTGATATTTTAGAATTATAAGTTGCATATTGTTTTAACAGAAATGTTGCATGTCTCTGTCAATGATATCTCAATATTTTGACTATTGTTAATTGCATACCCTCAAGTCCTTGCCATTCTTCTTATGGTGAAGAGTTAAGTAATGGCTGCTATTTGTGATTGCTGGATGCATAGACTTTATAATATTCCTGTCAATTATTTTGCGTTATATATGCAAAAATGTACCAAGCTGGTGTGGTTTGTTTCTGATAGAGTATTGTATAAACAAGTAGCTGTAGAGCATTCTGCTTCATTTCAGGATCTTTGCTCTGTACTTCTGTGTTGAAATTTTGGTGGTTTGGAAATGGTGTGCATTGAAGAAACCATTTCGTTTTGTTTTTGTCCTCTGCAATATGAGGTCGCTCTGTGGGTGCTGGAAACGAAATATAACTTTTTCTTTTCTTTTCTTTTCTTTTTTGAATGGATGAAATTTAACTTCTGATCTAAAGAAAAATGCGGAATCAAGAGAAGCAGCTTCATTAATTCTGTTTTCGTCGAGTATAACAAGCGCGTGCGGCTGTCTATGCATCATAATGTTGATAGCAGCCGCCAGCAGTGCATGTTTGCGTTGCCTGTGCTCTTTAAAATCCTGAATAATTTTTTTGAAGCTTGAAGAGTACAGCCGGTGACAAGCACTTCATTTCTTTTTTATTCATAATCCCATGACTGTTTGCCTGCAACTAGAAGCTTTCTGTTTCATCAGGTTTTTCACAATCTGCCAATCCATCAATTTAAGTTTAGGCTTGATTGTTTGAAACAGCTAATTTTCTTGAGTAAAACCATGTCCATAAGCTCAACAAGAAGAGTTCATATGCTCAATTTAAGAGGGGAATTATTTGGCGGAATAGACAACAAATGTCTTTCACAGTTTTAATGTGCAACGGGTGGAGCATAAAGAACTCTCATTTCCACATAATTCTCATAAAGAACTCTCATTTCTACATAAAGAACTCTCATTTCTGGATATCTTAAGCTGCCACAAAGTTTAGGAGAGTCGACGATGGGATTGTATTATTTCTGAGGGAACATCTCCGCACCAGATTCCAATTAACTGGTTTCAAAATTAATCAACTACTTGTCCTGGAAACAACTGACAATAAACTGTAGATCACTGCAACGTGTTAGTATCATGTGTTTTTATACTTCGATGATTCAATCCTCTTCATTACTTCACTAGCCACAGTTGCATTCTCAAGAAATTCATTTCATTTATCAAAACGTAAATGAATATATGTTGCTTTCTACATTCTATGCATTCAAAATTCGTAACATTGAGAAAACAAGAGAGAGCTTTGAGACATAGTGGGCAGATCCCAGAGAGCGTGACTGGGATCAAATGCATTTTCCAGGTGCTGATTCAATCCATTCATAGTATACAGTGATGCTGATATCTGTCTCTCTACCTTCATATGTTCGAATTCTAAAAGCTCGATATCAAACTGTTCGGGAAAAAAAGCAGCAACAGCATGTTTATTGGGCAACTGAATCCCCTCCTGAGCCAGTGGAAGCGGATCTAACCCAGCTAGGAATGGCCATGAATGATAAAACTGAGTACTGCTGCTGGCTTCAAAATCCCCAATGCAGCTGCTCAAGTCTGGCCTATATGCATCATCAAAGATAAGGCCAGCTTGTTTCATGCCATGATATATAAAACTATCATTGCTACTATTAGAACTACCAATACTGCTATTATTGTCACAAACTATAGCACTTGGTTTTATGGTGGCTGTTGTTTTGCTGCCGGTGCTGGTTGTGGCTGATGGGGAGCTTTGTTTTAAGCTCCTTTTGTGATTAAGAAGGTTCCTGATTTTCAAAGAGATATGGGAGTTGGTAAACACAGGAGTAGCAAAGTTGGTTCGAGTATTTGATCCTCGGAGAAGGCAAGCAGCTTCATCATAAGCGTGGGCGGCTTCTTCAGCTGTCTCAAAGGTGCCAAGCCACATTCTTATCTTCTTTGTTGTGTCCTTAATCTCTGCTACCCATTTGCCTGAAGGCCGTTGTCTCACCCCAACAAATTTGCTTTTGTTGCCAGGGTTTGTGCTGCTTTTGGCCTTCATTTTGGCTGATGAAACACCCTTTGCCCGCTGCCTTTGAACTTGTTGTCCCATTGAAAATGAGAAAGAGAAGCTATGAATCAATGGTGAGTTAAAAAAGTGCTTCTTATATAGGAGATGACATTAAGGTCCAGAAGTTATTATTGGTAGTGGGTTGCTCGTCTTTTATTCTTGTCAGCATGTCTACTAGTTTTGTTCGTTTTGGAGGGCGACTGATCTTCCAACGTTAAGGCTAAGGGTGCGTTTGGGACAAGTTCTAAGACAACCAAAAGCACTTCCAATTATTAAAAAACAGTTACGTGCTTATATTATAGAACTTGATCGTTTGAAATTGAAGTGCAATGACTTTTCATTCCCAGTTACCGTAAATGTTTAGTTAAAGTTAATATCAAAATTTGGCTATTGTGCTGTGGAAATTAAATTGAACCGATAATTATAACCAAATCCCAAAAAAAAAAAATTAACTAGAAGTGTTATTATTATTATTATTATGATAAAAATAAAAACGTTTCCAAACAATGCTTAAAACTTTATTTGATTATATCTCCAAGGGCCACGATCATTGATTTGTGACATGCTAGCCATTTGCTATATTCCGAGAGCAAGAGTCAACTCTCTGAGTTGTAAATATCAAAGTGATATTTTCTAATGGAACCTGCGTTGCTGTCCTCTCCTGCTTCACTCTCAGTTGGTCAATGATTAAACATAAGCAAAATTCGTGAGATGCATAAAGTCATGACACTTGGAGATTTTAAGCCTAATGTTGATGTAACCAAATTATATAAATTAATTAATTAATTAAATTAAAGAAGAGAGAAAGCAAATGGGGAATCTCATAAGGCATGCTGCATTTGGTGGAATCTCTCTTCAAAACTACACGACAAATTCGAACTTTTTGGATGAATTGGAAGCACTTTCTCCTGATGGTCTTTTCTGTAAGGGTAATTTTTGGATACCTCCCCTAAGGTTTTCCCTTGCTACACTTAGAGAGAATGTATGCATATATTGATATATAGTACCCTTAACGTGTATAAGCGTTAAAGTGCCGTTTGCTTTATTGATGAAAGTACATTAATGCCCTTCACTCCACAGTATAATAACTGGCAACTGCATGCAGCAGTCTTTTGTCCCTCTAACCGCAAAAAATTCTATGAATTAGCTAAATAAATAGCAACTCAGAAGTAACTTCCCTCATCAACTGCATGCATCCATCCAAATCAGTATCAAGGCTCAAAACGAAAGCATCATTTGCTATTGGCTGCACTAACTAGGCAATTGAAATCTTATTAGCAGGCAAAAACACAATAGAAGGGATACTAGGAGATGGCACAATAAGTTGACAGAGCAGCTGAAGTGTCGCCAGTTGAAGCACAGCCAACCCCAACAGCCAGCTTGTTCATTTTCTTTAACCTATTCACTTGACTTACCAAAACAATTATGCCCAGATCCTTAAAACTTCCCGTGTGACTAATCCTACAGTGCTTAACCCATAAATGGTTCATTTGCAAAAACTCTTTGCCAAATCTTTTAACCCAGAACAGAATCGAGTTCCCTTTGAAAGCGCTCACGATATCATCACTATCATGTCGTTTTACCGACTCATGAATCGAACAACGCCTTCCAGTAAGCGCCATCATAGTGCTTTAAAGCGCCCATGTCATGCTGCACGTCGAGAAGTCCCCCAGACTGTGACCTGTACACGACCTCGTCGAGAGAAAACAACTCGGTACATGACAACCCTGCATTGAATGACATGTACTTGTGGTTGTGGATAACATTGCGTCAACGTGCTTCGTCCCTTATGTTGATGCCACTGCCGCCACCTTTGTTGTTGTCTTTTTGTTGAGATGGGTTGTCAGAAGAAGCTCTTATTATGTGAAAGTTATAGGAATTTGGCTTTTTGAGAAGGCCGGTTTGTGATGCTTTAAAGGTGAAGCAATGGATGTGGCAGTGTGTCTAGTGAAAGAGAGAAGCAGAGCCGCAGAGGCTTGTTGACTTGAGAGGGAATGGTTTTAATGTTGACTGGTTTAGGCTTGAGTTGTGACTTACTGAGCCTGAGAGAAAGTTGATGCGACGACTTGGAAATATGCATAGTGATTTGCTCAATGACTTGGAAATGTGCATAGGGATTTGCTCAGTCAATCACTATGCCTTCGAAGTGCAAGTGATTTCTTTAATCAATTAATAGAGTGTTTACGGTTTGAAAATTTTAAATTTTTGCAATTACATTTCTATCCTTAACTACCAAACAGCAATCTAACCCTTATACACGTTCAGGGGTGTCATATGTTAATATATTCATACATTCTCTCTAAGTGTAGCAAGAGTAAACCTCAGGGGAGGTATCCAAAAATTACCCTTTCTGTAATCCAAATGAAATAACATTTTGGACGCTTCTTTAAAAGCATTCGATTCCCTTTACAAAACACATCAATAAACATAGGTGATTCAAATGCAGAACATACATGCAACCTGATTGATGCTCATGGGATGTACCTCTACAACAGCCATTTGTTTTTCCAAGAAAAAAATCTTTTAAAGCAACATACACGCATGCACAATTGTGCAAGATAACATTTTGATTAATGTGAAGAAATAAAAAGTGTTGCGAATTCTTCTTGAATGTTATATAGAGGAACTATCTAATGCTAAGCAAATTTATTCATAAGATGAATGGTTTGAGTGATAGTTGTGACTCTGAACTCCAAGTAAATAAACCACGTACTAAAGATATAACATCAAATTATATTATATATGGAAGTTTATTTTTTTGGGTGGTGTTTTTTTTGGGTGGGGGGTTGCAATTATTATGTCCATATTTGGAAAACACACTTTATCATTATTTAGAATTAAGAGTACATCAATAGAAAAGACACATAATGTAGTTGACATTTGAGATCAAAGCCGTTTAAAGAAATAAAAATCCTTAATAATTGTTAGAAATATTTTGAAGGTTGAACTTGACATGCCAATAACATAATCTAATTGACATAAGATATTATTAAAGATGCTTTTAAAGTAATTGGAGGCACTTCCAATAAAGATTCTTTTCGGTATATGACAACTTATAACTTTTTAAGGCAGGTGAGAGTAGATTTTTTCAAACCATTCAAAATAAGCCAATGGACCCGTAGTCCATTGGCACGACCATGACCTCAACAACGTTAAGATCAGGAGTTCAAGACCCAGTACTCACAGAGCACTGAGACTTGTCTTCCATGTATCATAAGGGCTGAATTATCTCTCCACCTTAGGGTAGAATCGATCTTCCTCCGTTATTAATAATGAGAATAAATCTCCCTTCACACTTTAAGTGAAGGATTGATATTTGGACTGTACCACAATAGGATTATTTAAGAGAGTCCCGATCAAAATCTAATTGTAAATGTCAGTAGAACTCTGATTATAATATATCAGTGTATGAAAAAAAAAAAACCATTCAAAGTAAAAATGCGTCCATCACATCATACAAGGAATCAAGCTTATGCTGCCAGACCCCGTAAAATTGAAACAAGCACCACGAAATATGAAGTCGGTCAGTTGATTGAACTTAAAACCAAAGCTCCAAGTATCAATCAAACATGGTGGGAAGAAACTGATTTTTACAGTAAAAGAGAACCAAAAAAGGAGCTCTATCTATTGCATCGAGTCATTCTTGGCAAAAATGCCGCGTCCACTTAACTGTTCTTCTACCAAAAAAACAAAGATAACAACTGAATCACCTGGAGATCAGGTCAGGTGCATGCCAATGAAACATTAACATCTTCAATACCTGGAGCCAATTAATATGCCAATTCATCATTCAGGTGGCTTGAACTACAATAAAATCTGCTAGGTTATAACTAAGATGGGGAAATAAGCAGAAAGAATGAATTCTGAAAAACGAAAAAAAAAAAAAAAAATTGAATCTGCTGCCTCCAACTTGCAAACAAATCAGTGCTGCAAAGAAAAACAAAAATGGAAGGTTCAAAGAAGAGCTGTAATGTTTAAATCAAACAAGCAAGGTAAACACTTTACTTCTAGTGACCAGGAGGATCTAGACCACCAAACCTGCCTCGGTTTGATATAAAAAATAAACCTGATAAATTCCACAGAAACCGCTATGTTTCCATAAAAATTTGCTTTTTCTGATGCATGGAAGCAAAAGCAAGAGTACATCCGAAGAAGCACTTGCTATAAACTAGTCAAGGTGAAAAAAAGGAAGCGATATGCTACAAACTGGGCAATAAGCCCATACCAACCAGTCACAGCATATGAAGTTTCAGGATGCTACAAACAAACTAGAGAAGCCTTCTACTCATCATCCATACATCCAGGTGCATGAACATGCTCCCTATGAGGAGACAACCTGAATCCTAGCAAACAATAAAAGACCTTTGAATCACTATGTTTACCAGGACAGAAAATAACAATGACATAACTCAAAATGCACAGCAATAAATACTATAATTGCATATATTCAAAACGAAGAAATGGACAATGCAAACCACAATATGTAGTAGTATCATAAGTGGATTACTTGTCTCTGCCTGAGCAAAAGGAACTCCTCTGACTCCCATTGCTCTTATAGAGTTGCCAAGAAGCTGGTTCTGAAGCAGACATTAATTTACCATCAGTTCCACGACAACAATAATAGGGTCTCAAATAGTTATCCCAAAGAAAAATAAGCAATACAACATCCCGCATATAGCATCAATGCAGGTTGAGTTATAAAACTGTTGTTATACATGGAAAAATGGAAAAGTCTTAGGGTAAGAAGGCGGTTCCAACAAAGACCTCAAGTATAGCCCCATTAAGAAGCCCATTATCTCTTTCTACCACCCCGCTCTCTCAAAGAAAGAGTTAGTGTTTCCCCTGTTGTGACGTTATAATATGCAAGTGACATATTATCCTTCAGAAAACCAGCTTTTCCACTCAATTTCTGTTTGTTTGCAGGAAGCTGAATCTCCCCAGAAATTTTCTCTTTCAAACTGCCAACAGTTTCAGATAAGGACTGCATTGTAATCTCCAGAAGTTGCCCTTTCAGATTTCCTTCATCAACATTGGGAACAGCCACAGTGATGCGAACAGGTCCCTACAAAAAAGCACCACGTAAATCAGCTAAAATGCAATATAAAGACAAACTTAACGGCATTATATGAAAGAAGCAGTTTCAAGAGTAACCATACCGGATGCTGTGCCAGAAATTGATCTTCAGGAATAAGCATAGAATCATCGAGCTTCTGCCTCTTTGGCTCTGGCTCTTCTGGAAGTGGCGGCGGAGCTTCAGTTGGAGGTGGAGGAGGCATCCCATGAGGCAAAGGTGGTGGATGCATCATAGTCACAGGAGGTGGTGCAGGGCCCGGGAGATGGGCAAAATGTTGCGGAACTTGCATATGAGTAAACTGAGATCCAGGGGGCGGTGGGACATGCACACCAGATGGATTCATGGAAATCGATGGTGGCATCGGGGGTGGTCGACTCATCATAACAGGTGGCTGTCCACCCGCAGGCATTGAAGAAGGGTTTGGGGGCATTGATGGAATCCCTTGCATAGTGAACGGCCTCTGTTGAGGAACTGGGATCCCACCACTAGTTGGTGTTGAATAATGGACTGTGTTTGGAGGCACACGAGGAAGATTCAAGGCTAGTCCCGGTGGTGGGGGTAGAGGACGCAAAGAAGGCACACCAGGTCGAGGAGGAGGAGCTGCTGGACCAGGTAGATTCGAGGAATCACTGTTAGCTGCACTGTTTTGATCATCTCCATTAATATTTTGAGACATGGCTTGGTTTGCTGTACGCCCAATGCTACTAGTATGACCATCCCATATGACTTGCTTTGGTTGCTCATCTTTCTTCTTCTCAATCTCTGCTTTGACTGCATTAGAAACTTCTTCCTCTGTGGTACCAAAGATATCAGGCCGTAAACGTGCAAGCCCAACAATATTTCTGGAAATCTCATCATCCTGAGCAAGAGTTGTCTCCCGAATCTTAGCGAACATCCTTTCTTTTTGCTCCTTGTACTTGGGATCAATGAGGGAAATTCTCATGTGCTCAGACATTTCACTAATGGGAATTAGCTCACCAGTAATGGGGGAAATAACAAACTTTGTGGGGTCTCTTTCAGCAGGGATCCTCTCCTCAGGTCTCTTCCAGTTCTTTACAATTCTCATTGGTGGTTCTGGATCCTCATTTGCCTGCATCTCCTTTCTTTCGACATCATTTTCTTCAAGACTAGCTGCCCTCATGCCCTCTTCAACAAGCTGCACCTCTTCTTCATCCATCTCCATTTCTACCTCCTTTCCAGGTTCAACAATTTCATCTTCTTCTATCGAAGACATCTTGCTCTTCCTAATAACCTCCTCAAGACTCATTGGCACAGGTAGGTCCTCATCCTCGTCATCTGCAAAGTCTATCGTCTCAACAACAACAAAATCATGCCAATCAATCATAGCCATTTGCATCCTCTCCTGCTCAATCTCGTCCTCAGCTTTTTGCCTTGCCTGCTCTTGTGAACGTTCCCACTCCAGGCGATGCAAGCACCGTTCAAGCACAGTTGTCATGTCAACAATGCTATTCTTCAATTTCTCAATCAATCCCTTTGGCGGCATCAACACTTTAGAATATGCATCTGCAAGCTGAGTGAAAAAAGTAAACATACTATGCGTTGGTTTCAGAAAGTGGAACTGAGGATTGTTGATCTCTCTACTAGTCAATCCTGTCAAGAATGATTTTCCATTTCTAGCTACAAACTGGGCAGTCAGCTTAATAATGTCAAGTTCTTCGCCAGTAATCCCTTCGGGAAGCCGCACGGTATACTGCTCGGCTTCAGGGGGCTCAAGGACCTTCTGTACAGGTAGTTTAAATGGAAGAGCCGGCTCAGTCTTTGCGGCTGCATCACTACCATCAGCAGCCACAGCAGATGGCTCTGACTCAGGTGCAGCAGAATCCATGGGCTCTGAAGAAGGTTTCTGGGCAGAAGATTGATTCTGCGCACGAAATTCAGACAGCCGATGTTGGTAATATGCATGATAAGGATCTGAACTAGTCAAAAAATTGAACTTGGCATTATTAGCATTGTTCGCAATGATCCTCTTCTCAAATTCTGGTCCATTCTTAGCAACAAACTGAGCAGTTTTGTCAACAATATTTCTGATATCTGGAGGAGGATGAATAATTCCAATTGTTCTCGTGTGGGTTGCAACCGATGCAGGAGCAGCGTTATCATTGGTCTGCTCCTCGTTTGATGGTTTCTCCTGCGTATGCTTTTCTGACACCTGAGATGGAGGAAGAGGACCAAGTTCTCCATCGGAAGGAGGTGCTGGAAGAGTCAAGATTGGCGACACTCCTGGCATTGTTTTTGCAAGAAGCAGTAACTTATTTCAGAATTTATAAACCGTCTCGTGTCAACACAATTTCAATCTAAGTTTGTTATCTGTAATATCTATCAATTTTTTTTTAACACTTCAGTCAAGGAAAAAAATCTAACCTGCAAAAACCACATAAAAATACGAGCAATAGTTAGGGAGAGAATAATAAAGTCTAATATAATAATAAAAAACTTGAAACTTTAGCTTTATCCAGCATTCCAATAGATTACAAAGTGAAGTTAATTAAAGCCACAAGTTTGCATTAAATTATTACCAGCTCAGTAAGTTTCTGCATCATTAAATCAATAACTTGAAAACTCAATCGTGAAACAATCATGCGATCAAAAGATTCAGCAACTAAAGGAGAGAGTATTGATGACGATTACGGCACGAGCGACGCCGGTGAACAGAAGATCGAAGCGAGCAGCGACCGTTACGTGTTACAGCAGATAACGAGTTAACCGAACGGTAGAATTCACACCAATAGCAACGTTTCGACTGCCCGTATGCTATTCGTGTAAAGACAATTCTACCCGTTTCGACTTTTCGTTTTGCTCCCAAGTTCTAACCGACTCCGTTCATCTGCCCTAATAATAATTTTGTAACACAGATTAAAAACCTTCCTTGCATTCACAGTCTTCTTAGTGATAGCCCGATTTGCACCTCCCACGAGGGCGGCGTCGGCAAACCATCGACAACGGCACCGCTCTGACCATTCGTCGTTTTCCCGCTAAATTTTACTCTCATATCAGCCTCATAAGGTTAACTTTTCAACCCTAACTCTGGTTTTATTAAACTTTCATACTTTTTTAAGTGAATCAGGTTTGGGGTCGCATTATGGCACGTGATCAATAAACCAATTTCATTATTTCAACAATTCTTATGGTCCTAAAACAGCTACACAGCAAAGAGCAAACCAGGGCCTTCGAAAACACAAAATAACCATTAGACCTCTAAAATCCATATGAATTCTAAATTTCTAATCATACCACACTGAAAGAGCATATATAATTTCAGCATATATAACTAAACATAACTTTCAATGATATCAAAAAGAAGAAATAGAAACAAGTAATAAATCTCACTCATCAAACTCCCAACTCTTCCATCAATATTATATCTTAAGTTACATTCTTGGAAATGCTTTACCTGATTCCTTTTGTCCATCTCTTACATTAAAAAAGATTGTTGGAATAAAGCAAATCAAACTCAAAACTATACAAGAATTCTTATCAGCCTGTGAGGATAATTGGAAAAGTAAAAACAAAAAACTGAAATGGCATAATAGTCACAGCTTGTAACATCAGTCCACTGCTCACAATTAATCAGCTCTCAACCCTGCAAAGTGCATGCTAAAATAAGATCTTCATACTCATTTCCAAGCAATAACACATCCAAATTATAAATCATTCATAAACAATACAAATTTATTAACAACGTTCTAACACTTTAAAGATACATTAATTTTTACTGTAACAACGTTCTAACACTTTAAAGATACCATTTCGAATTTATTAACAGCAAGTCAGCAACAAATATCTTAACAGCAACAATTTATTTTCTAACATTTTAAACATACAATTTCGAATCTATTAACAGCAACAATCAACAATATTTCAAGCATAAATCAAATAACCAAGCATAAATCAATATCAAAGCAAACATAGCACAAATCATATAAGTCAAAACAAAGTATAATAGCATCAAAACCGAGAGGCCAGAAACTCACAATTCACGCCGGCGTATCAGTGGTGTTCACGGCAGCCGATGGTGAAGGTGAGCTGTCACAGCTCAAAAAAGACCGCCGATGATGATGAATAGAGGAGCTGAGGAGCTGCAAGCCTTCGACGGTGGTGAACCAAACGAGTTGCGACGCAGCAACGGTGGGGAACCCAAGCTTGTGACGGTGGCGTACCCGACCTTGTGACGGCGGCAAACCCGACCTTGTGACGATGGCGAACCCAGCCCAGCGGATGATTGTTTGACTTTGGCGAACCCAGCACAGGCACAGCTTCGATGCGTTTGTGCCTGTGACTGTGAGAGAGACGGAGAGACCGAGAGAGTGAGAGACGAGGAAGCGGATAGAAATAGAATTAGGGTTTTTTTTTTGTTTGTATTTATATTAACTAATAAATATATTTAAAAATAATTTTAAAAAAATTCCGGGTCCGCGTTCCGGATTCACGGGTTATCCCAAACCCGGACCCGGACCCGTCCGGGTTATAAAAAATCATTCCGGATCCGGAATTTTTATGAGTCCGGTACGGGTTCAACCCGGCCCGGATTATCCGGGTCCGGGCCGGGTCCGGGTAATTCTGCCATCCCTACTAATTACAAAGAGCAGAAATCCTTGGTACAGAGTTTTAAGGGAATTTTTTTCTCATTTGAAAAAAGATATGTGTACGATGTTTTACTCAATTTTTTATTTAAAAATAAATAATAAAGATTTTTATCTAATTTTTTATTCAAGAAAAAGATATAGATGAGATAGAATCCTCATCCCTTCTCTTTTCCCATTATAATTTTTAATTTTACTTTTATTTTTGTGAATTATTAGTGAAATATTGACATAAAGAACAAATATCAAAATATTTGTATAAATAATGTAAATATTAGTTAATATAAAAACTTTAATATAATTTAGACTTGACCACAGCCTAAAGTCTACCATAATCTCACAAGACCTAAGTCTCTTACATACTCGCTCATCCTTTTTAAATTATTCGTGCCATAGCCAGCACCTTGCTTTCCCTTATCTCATCATAACCTAGTAATACGTTGTGTCATCAGTGATCGAGCTGCCCTGCATTGTTAGCCAACAGCCCTGCTCTCGGCATTTATTGTGGCCAAGAGGTATCACAGCTCATAGACAACACGTGCGTTAATATTTTATAAAAATCACAATATTTTAATATTATATATACCAAAAGTGTAATGAAGTATAATGAAATAAGACTCATTCATGATTGTTCTCGTTTTATTTTATACAATTTTAGGTTGATATGATTAAGTTAAGTTCAAAAACTAAAAACGAACCAGTTATTCAGGGATCTCTGCTGTTATTCGGAGATCCTGATTCGCTCCCCTCGATTAATTCTAGGAAAGATGGGGAGTGAACGGGGAGCAACTGGGGACATGCAGAATTTCAGGAATGTGTTTGGGAGTAAATAATGATTAGACCAGTCACACAAAATGATACCCTTTTTGCTTTGACACGAGGAGCATGATGCACCCAGAAGCAGAAGTCTCTCTTCGCCGCCAAGTATCAGAATTCCCTGCTCGCCATCGCCGAGGATCCCTGCTCTTCATCGCCAAGAATCAGAAGTTCCTACTCGGCCTAGTGGAATATAATATCCGTCGCGAGCAAGAATCTCCTGCTCAGTCCCGAAATGGGTCGTGGCGAGAGCAGAGGTGGCAGGATTCAGTCAACACTGGCCATCAGAATGTGCATCACTCCTTAAGAGTCAAGGCACGAGGCCCGCTTATCACTTTTACTTTCCGGAACTCCAGGCACGAGCATCTCAAACCGCAACGTCCACCATCAACCGCCCACGCACCCATGACGCATATTGAGCGGAGAGTGGGAAACGTGGATAATGAGAACCGAATTCGCAGGAAGGCTATAAAAAGGAAGGCTATAAAAGGCGCAATCAAAAGAGGTAAAAGGGTTGGACAAAAACACATAAAAACTGGAAAAGGGATAGTAAGGATTGGGCGAGGTTAATTGAAACTTGAAAGGCTAATAGAGCTATTTTCTTTTTTAGCATTCTTTTAATTGAGTGAGTGCCACAGAGTTGGTGGCGAAGGTTTCCAAAACACCCTAATCCCTGACTTGAGCGTCGGAGGGTTTACGCCGGAAAAACTACCCGGCACACTCTAACTGGTATTTGTGCACGTAGGGTATCGGAAAAGAGATGAGGCATATTTCCTGCTCGTAATAGTAGAGGAAAATCGCAAAGAGGAGACCACAAGGTAACATCAAGCAGAATAAGCAAGTAGAAGTTCCTGTTATTGGCGAGCAGACAAAATTTCACATCAACAGAATGAATACGGGAATATCGATCCCCTCCTCTTCTTTCCCCTCCATGCTGCTATCTCTATCACTAATCCACATCAATTTGGTTTGTTTTGACATAATGATTTTTGACAAGCGATCACATTAATTGATTATTGAATGAAAAATATTCAGCCTCCAATATATATATTTAACATACACAAATTCATTTTTTTCCTCCTTATCTCTCTTAAGATTTGAACCTAGATGATTAATCAAATAAAACTATTTGAAAATGAATCAATGGTATCTTTGGAAGCATATCATGAGAAGTTTAAAGAACTGATGGGATGTTAGAAAACATCCAGCAGCTGCTACGGCCCTATAGAAGAATATACTGAAAAGAACCAACAAGTACCTTTTGCGAAGTTTGGTTCCACATGAAACTGATTGAATTTTCTACTCGGCTAGTTTATATTGGCAAGTTAAGTGCTGCAAACTCTGAACAAATTTTGTATGAAATTCAAGCGCATATATGTTCTGGTTAGCACTAAATATCTACAAATTAATGCTTGCAGTATGAGTAAGTTTCATTTTAATAGTGTGAATGAACTAGGCCCCAAGTAACCATGAACTCAAATATACTTGTAATAAATGACTCAAGACTGTAGTTTTAATTTCGATATAGCCAAATCCCTAACTCGGCTTGCATGCCTGTATGGTAACTCAAGCTCCTACAACATTAATTGCCCGGCTGGCTAGGGGTGGGCAAAAGCGGGTTCGGGTCAACCTGATCGGGTTTCGGGTTGTTCGGGTTGGACAAAAGTCAATCTGAATTTAACCCGAATTATTAACCCGACCCGAATTGAGTTCGGGTCGTGTCAATAATTCGGGTCATTTCGGGTCAAATTCAGTTAATGCAATTTTGAGCTCTTTTTTTTCCTATTTTTACAGTTTTTATGGTGGTTTTAAGACATTTTTCTTAATTGTAGTCCTTTTTACTAATTTTCAACAAAAAAAGAAAAGAAAATGTTATGAAATCAAATGAATAAAGTTAAAATGCTAGAATATGATTATAATTATAATGCACATAATCACATAACACATTATAATTATAAAATATATGTAACATAATACTTAATTTTAATCTTTAATCTACCTAATGTCTTAATTTATTCATAAAAAAATAATTATTAACTGTTATTAACAATTATCAATTAACATTTTTCAATTATTAATAATTAACAAAATTTTTGTTATTTATTAACAATAAATAAAAATTTATTCATAACAAAATCATAAATACACCAATTTTCTTGATTTTCTTACTAATATTTATAAATACATAATTACAACAATCAAATAATAACTAATTACATAATAACCAATTAAACATATATAATTATATAGTATATATATCCATGAATGAAAAAAAGTGGTTCAAAATTGGGTTTGGGTGGGGAGAAAATTTATTATTATTTTTTTTGGGTGACCCGATCGGGTATTCTGGTTGGGTCGGGTTTGACCCGACCCGATCACAGCCCGATCGGGTTAGTAATTTTTAACCCGATCGGGTTTCAACCCCGACCCAATCCGACTCGAACCCGAAATTTTTCGGGTCGGATCGGGTAAAATGCCCACCCCTACGGCTAGCTAAGAAACTATACAAGAACCATATTCTAATTTGCTTCCGATAAATGATATTGATCGTTTAGAGGCTATCTCAGTCAATAAGATGACGATTGATTTGGATGATGGGAATTTACGAAGAACTTTGGAGCTTCAAAATTGCCTACACAGGAGCATGATGCACCTGTATAAAAGTCGCCGCCACCAAGTATCGACCGCAAGTCATCGCCGAGGATCCCCGCCATCGCTAAGAATCAAGTTCCCGCCGTCGGAATGTGGATCTCGCCGCTCCTAAAAGATTCTCCATGAGAATGCCGTTGCGAACAAGGATCTCCTGCTCATTCCCGAAAGGGGTCGTTGCGGGAGCAGAGGTGGCAGGTTCAATTAATGCTGGCCATCAGAATGTGCATCACTCCACAAGATCCAAGGCACGAGGCCCGCTTATCACTCCCACTTTTCGGAACTCCAGGCACGAGGCTCTCAACCGCAACGTCCACTATCAACCGTTCACACACCCATGACGCATATTGAGTGGAAAATGTGGAGAACGTGGATAATGAGAGCCGAATTCACAGGAGGGCTATAAAAGGCGCGGATCAAAAGAGGTAAAGGGGTTGGACAAACAAACACAAAAAAAAAGAGAATTGGAAATCGAGAGTAAGGTTTTTTTCGGGGGGAAATTGAGAAGCTAATAGAGCGATTTCTTTGTTTGAGCATTCTTTTAATTGAGTAAAGGCCACGGGATTGGTGGTTAAGGTTTTCCAAAACACCCGAATCACTGACTTGAGCGTCGGAGGGTTTACGCCGGGAAAACCACCCGGCGCACTCTGACTGGTATTTGTGCACGTAAGGTATCGGAGAAGAGGGAGACAGATTTCCTGCTTGTGATAATAGAGGAGAGTCGTAAAGAGGAGACCGCAGGGTAACGTCGAGCAGAGTAGGCGAGGAGAAGTTCTTGTTGTTGACGAGCAGACAGAATCTCGCATCAACACTAGTGATAAAAAAATTTTCCTAGGAATATAATAGAAAACCTGCATTTTATTTTCTGTTGATTATTGTATATTTTTAATTGAATTGTGTATCTATGTCTTCGCGGTTTCCCGTAGAAAATGTATTAGCTCTGGGATGGATACAATATTAATTAATTACTTGGATCTTTTTTATTTTATTAAAACAATTATAAATAAGAAATTAGGTGTTTGTGTTGCCATGATAATGGTTTAGGATGTGCATGCATGCATGTTTAGGAGCAGCGTAAGCTTGAAAATACACTTGCATGCACGTGAGATGAACTCATTATCAGGATTTGTATTCCAATCCCAAGTTATGGATCGGCTTCCTTGAAAACACTTAGCTTACGCTTATCTGATAGTGTTGAGACTTGAGAATGAATAAACGCAATTGTAATTATTTACTGTTTCTTATAAAATTAGTATTCGAAAACACATGAAAGCAGTAAAAGATTCAAAGGGGCAGCAGCGGATCACCAAAATATAAGTGATAAATGGGGAAGCAAACTTCTCCATAACTTGTGAAATTGAGTCTCAGCAGTTTCGAAGCTATCCACGACAATCATAGCATATGCAAATACTAAAATTATGTATCATGGCATCATATTATAGAGCAAAAACGAATACTGGTTCCAGCTCTCTCCTAAAAAAGATGTACATCAGTTGGTACTACAGATACAGTAACCTAGAAATAATAATAACAATAATAATAATAGTATGTTGGAACTTTTGATTGTCAATAATCGGCACCGTCCTCATTTTTATCTACCTAGAGAGAGGTCCATTTTCAAATCAGGAGACAAAATCAAATATTACCAAATTAAAACTTGTCAACCATCCTAACATTTGATCATTTTAGAAACGGCTCCATGGTGATACTCTATATAAGAATAACCTAGCTACATATAGTAATAATAAATTTTGGTTCCAATTTAATTTTGTTATAAATAAGAATAAATTTCACAAGATAATAAGTTATAAATCTCTCTAGATCTCATCTTAAAACACTTTTGTTAAGTTACATTAACAATTTGAGATGGAATAAAATATTTTTCTATAGTTGTTTGATCATTTTAGAAACGGCTCCATGGTGATACTCTATATAAGAATAACCTATATATAGTAATAATAAATTTTGGTTCCAATTTAACTTTGTTATAAATAAGAATAAACTTCACAAGATAATAAGTTATAAATCTCTCTAGATCTCGTCTTAAAACACTTTTGTTAAGTTACATTAACAAAGTGAGATGGAATAAAATATTTTTATATAGTTGTTTGGGATAATAATTTAGTATGTGTACTTTAATAAGATGACTTTATATATATATATTAGTTTTTTGAAACTATATCTATCTCTTTTATCAATATCTATACTTTGGATTTGACATGCTCAATTAATTAGTCATCAATGCAGTACATACTTTAGAAGAGATGAATATATCTATTGTATTACATCCACTTAATACGTATATGATGTGTGTGTATGAATTAAATATTACTACTAACTATATGATGGTTTTTCAAAATAAACACACACATGATATATATGCATTAAGTGGGTATAGTACAACAGAAATATTTTAGAATTACTCCTATATTACTTGCACTAAGAATAACTAAATCAAAATAATAACTTTTGTAACTACACTTCTATTAAGTTGCAACTTCCTAATAAAAATAATATTAATTAGTCCCAACATATGACAGTAGAGTGGTTTTATGGCAAAGTTCTATTTTGTACCGCTATACTTATAGCCTAAACTTATGCAATTGTAAAAGGCAAAAGGCCATAAAACACTCACAGTTGCTCTATTCAATAAATAGATGAGAAAATCACATGGTATGCCATAAATTATCTTTAAAGCATGCGTATGCAACAATGAAGAAACTAACTAGAACAAAAGCATTAAATTGATTTGGATCCGACCCACATTGTCTTGGACCTCTTGGTTGACGGGCATCACAATTCATAAAACACAAAGTTTAACAAGCCAAAAAATCTTTTTTTTTTTTTTTTGGTCTTAACCACGACAGATCCTGATGACCCCAATCATGGAGTGACCTTTAGTTCTCGCACCACAACCCATACTGTGTTCGTCAACCCATAATACACGCCTCCCAACAGCGCGACTTTCAGAATCAACTCGTAAGAAACCCGCAATGTTTCACTCTAAGCAAATCTATCACAAATGAACAACACTGGCCGGGTCAAAAAATCCCATTTTATTAAAAGCAGATGGAGAATCTAACACTAGTAAAACAAAAGAAGGAAAACTAATGCTTCCGGTAACGATCGGGGAAAAAACCCATGAGCTAATAATACTTGTAATTTAAAGAATTACAAGTTGGACCCAATAGAAAATGTTCTTTAATTTTTATTTACGGTCAAAAAGTTCGGAGACTCCGTTCTTACAAATACAAGTAAGAGAAGATATGGGGCTGTGCCGGCTTGCCTGTGCCTCGTTCTCATTTGGTTCAGTCGCAGTAGTGTTTAACATATACTACCAATACGAGGCGGAAGAGGCGTTTTTGAAGGAGTTCGGAGTTTGATCATCTGTTACCGCGTCTGCAAGTAATTGTGGCATTCCCCACTTGTAGTTCCACTCTTGCCTTCACATCTGGAACTGGTCACAACCACAGCCACAGCCACATCGAGTCCATTATCGTTTTGATTTAAAGATCGAGGCACCCGTGGCTTCTGGTAGCATTCCTCAACAACATCAAGCTTCTTTGCGATTTCAATACCGCAAGCCTATGGTAGTTGCCGTAAAGTTGTTGATCCAATCAGGAGTTATTTTGTGATCATCATCTTCGTAGCCAAGGTTTCCAAAGTTGACCTTGCAAGGGAAGCCGCCCATTTAAGCCGCTTTTATTATTTCTAGTTTCTGGAAACGGGATGCCTGTGCGGTGTATCCCCTTATACATCCTACTGTTTTGTGGAAAGCGTCCCTGAACTTGAAGGACCTCAATCAATCTGACCTTCCTCTACTAGCATTTTTGCGTTTGGTACTCTTTACTTTCTTGGGTGCCAATTCCTTTTACATAAATAGTGTTATTGGAAACCATTTCGCCAAAGTTAGAAATACCCTCACAAACGCGTGTTTCAGCCCCCAGACGATCAGTGCTTAATTTATATTTCCTTCCTTTCAGAAATGAAGCTTTTCTCCCAATACGTTTGTTCGACGCCTCGAATATTCGGTAGAAAACTGAAATACGCCATATCGTAATCGATGAAACTAGCCTAGAATAGAATATCTCATACAATATGAAATAGAATCGAAAGATTTATTGAATTCAAAAAAAAAATAGTGTTATTGGAGGAACCCATGCTAAATTACAATTTTTTTTTTGTTTTATTGTAGTATTCCAAGTTATTTTCATCTCAGTATATTATAAGATTAAAAATCATTTTGCATTTGAAAGAGACGCACCGCGCTGGTTTAACGGTTATTGTACTGCATCCCTATTTCATGCTTATTGTACTGCATCCATCTTTTCTCATGCATTATTAGCTTTCTCTAGTGGATAATTCATCGTCAGCCCCCCAATTGTTTCGGCATTTAGCACCCGAGCCCCCCCCAACTGTTTCGGCATTTAGCACCCGAGCCCCACACCTTTCGACCATGTGCATCGCACCCTCATTTCTGTCAAAAAATAGTTAATTCTCATTGTTCTAGTTGTTATTAACCTAAAAGATCATACTACCCCTGTTTTGAATTGATATATAAGTAATAAAATACCAACCACTTGGATTAGCTCAAGTGGCTAGAGCCACTCCCTCATAAGTGTGAGAAAAATAATTCGAACCCCGTAGATATATTACAGGAATTTGATTTATATTTCTTTTTTTGAAACCCCAGAGACCAGAGCTTAAACGAAGACAATCTTTCTTTCAAAATGAGAGTTTGATGTCCCTCTCAAATGTTTAAAATCTGAGTGGCCCGCCATATCATGATTGTAAATATCATGAATAATAGTCTCCTTAAACAAAAAACAGTACTGAAATACCACTTACAACTTACAAAATTTACATCAAGAAATAAAGATTTATTATAACAATATTTTTATTTTTATTTTTATTTTTTACAATTAAATTGAAATGATTTTTTTAATTTCATTATCATAACAAAATTGTAAAACCGAAAAACTTCAAAATGAGAGACAAAGCATGATTTCAAAAGGAAAGAAGAAAATCAAACACAAAATCATCATCAAATTATAGAAAAATTCCAATAATAAAGAAACCTAATCTAATTATACCAAACACTTGCTGATAATTTCAATGTAAAATTCTATTACGAAAGACCCAAACTAAGAAAATTTAACAAAAAGGAATCCAAAAATAAAAATCCTAAAACTAAATATTTCAAATCCTAAATCAAATTATAGAGGCGGTGGAGACAGCGGCGGCTTCAAGTGGTGGCGTCGGCAGTTTCATGCAACAATGGAGGCGACAGTTTCAAGCGTTGGCAGATCACGCAGCGCTCGCCATTTTGTTGTTGTCGATTCAAGTCCGTGGCTGATCACTCTGACAGGCAACAGTAGTAAAAGACAAGAAGAAGAAACAGAAGAAGGAGAAGGAGAAGGAGAATAAGAAGGTGAAGAAGCAGAAAAAGGATGAAGAAGAAGAACGAAGGAATAAAGACGGGAAGAAGAAGAGCAAGAGAAGAAAAAAAGAAAAGAGAAACAGAACAAAGAAAATAAAAGGGAACGAAAGAAAAAAAAGTTCGTTCTTAAATTTTTTTTATTATATTAGTTTAATCTAATACAAATTATCATTTTACCATTTTTTTCTGTTAACGGTAGATTGACGGAAATGAGGACATGATGCACATGGTCAAAAGATGGGCGCACGGTGCTAAATGTCGAAACAATTGGAGGCTGACGATAAATTACTCTTTTCTAGTCTCCTAAATTTCATATTCGCACAAAACAAAGCTGACAAGTCTATTAACTGCTCATTTAGATTAAAAGAAAAAATTGCAAACGCAATGAAAGAATCACCATCCAAAATTTCAGTTCAAATATAATCACAATCACCGAAGTTTGTACCACCAAATTGACGTGAGAATCACAGCTGGATCAAAACTGCTATAGGAATTGCCTTGCATTGCTCGCAACCCTCAAACCTCACAACCAGACTGACAAAAGCCAGTCACAAAACACAAACGACTTTTCCTTTTCTTCTTTCAGACTCATATCAACTCAACTGTACTATACACATTCTACAAGCGGTATCATTTCAGTCGCTTCAACAACTTTCATGCTCAAACCAACTGATGCTGGGATGTTGTCAAACCTCACGCAAGGACAATCAATAGGGGAACCACCTTTATGGAAAAAGAATGGGTATTAAATAGTCTACTTTCATCGACACAAAAAGGCAGGCATTGCATTTTCCCAAAGACGGGCAAGATGATTCATTGTTTGCCAAGATACTATCACGAGAGAATTGATTGAAGCGCAAGCTGTTGTTGGGGTTGCAAGGATGACCATGTTGAGGCCAAGGTAGCTGGTGGCAATGTCTGCTGAAGTTGCTTCAGAAGATTGACCATTCGACTTAATGTTTGTTCAGTTGCCAGATCCTTACCGCAAAGGATCTACATAAACAGTACTTCATCAACAAGGATGCTTTTCAAGTTCTTTTAACATAATATGCAGTATGGCATCCATTACTCATTGCATGGGCAAGAATACTTGGCTATATCAAATGAGATAGCAGAATTTGCTCTACCACGAATTTCAAAAAGGGGAAAAATGCAAGGTAACAGCACCACCCAAATTCAGGCATATCTTTGGTACTAAGAGCATAATAGGCGAATGTACTGAAAAGGATGAAAAACTAACATGCGATAAGATGATATCAACAATTACTATAAGCTCTAGTATGCACAGTGATGCACGGACTCAGATGTATATGTATGGTATGGCCATGGTTGTTCTTGTTGGTTTGAAATGGATGAAAAAATGGTGTACAGCTGAGTAACACAAAATGGTCTGAACAAAGAATCACTACGTTATAAAGCATGAACTAACCTCAGCGAACACTGAAACAATTTTAGGAAGATATTGATGGTTGGGACCCAGAAGATCACTGTCTGACCTGTGAACAGATAATAAGATGCATTTATTAATAATGATGGGTGGAAAATGAAAAAGCACATAATATAACGTAGGAGGAAAATGAAGAAAACCACAAAGTCTTACCTCTCTACCATTGAACAAAGCTGTTCATGAACAATTTTAGCCTCAATCAAATCACCTTTTATTGGCAAGCAGTTTAACCATGCAGGAACAACCTATCAAACAATATAACTGTTTCATTTCGCAAGGCAAAGAAATAACTGAGAATTACTATGGTTTCTTTAAATAGTATTACCACTAAACTTTTAGTTTATATGTAGTAAGATGCTGATCATCAGCAGTGTCATTGGAGAAAAGGTAGCCAGAATGGTGTGGAAGAATAATTTATTTATTGGAATGATAGTAACACTGACAATACTGCTGAAATTTAAGGCTACTGTAAAAGAACCATTTACAATATGCATTGAAAGTATGAATAATTGAAAAAAAAAAACAGAATGGCATTATTTAAGTACCTGAGCTGCGTCAATACTGTCACGATGAAACTGGCATATTTTTCCCAATGCAGAAACAGCATTATCATAAGCCATCAGATTCTCAGATTGCAAAGCATTAGGATGCCGAATTACAACATTTAGCCTTGATAAAGCCTCTGAAAGTGATTGATCAATGTAAATACACGATAGCATATGTATAAAATCCAATCGTCTTACGAAATGCAAGCAGAATTACCGCCAACAAGTGGTTTAAATACAGATCCACCAAACTCTGCACAAACACCAAGCCCATATACAGCTGCCTAAAAACGGAAACAGAATTGGATAAGAACAGCCGCAACCTGAGCAATAGTAACTAAAAGTGCTTATCGAATGCATGCAGACCTGTCGGACATCTTGGTTCGCATCATTGCAGGCCTCCAACAAGAACGGAAGATATGTCTCGTAATACCTGTCCCAACACATTAGAAGAATTATACTTAATGAATGTACTAAGTGATAACAACCAAAGCTAAGTAAGATAAAGCAAACTTACTTAAGAGCGGCCTCTCGACACTGCTCAGCGGCATCATCAAAAATGCAGATTGCAATCCTTCTCTCTTCAGCAGTCTTATCCTTGCCCTGTATTTAAAACAGTCAACATGCGTATACCCCCCCAAAAAAAATAATAATAATAACAATAATAAATTAGCGTACTTGCAGAAAACTAACAAATAAAACTTCTGTAGTCATTTAACCAAGTTCCATGAACCAACAACCCTCAAATGGATACAAATGAAGTCAAGTTTAGATACATTGCACAGTTGCAACAAAAACAGATCTAAATGACTAAATATTTCATCATAAAGCATTTCTAGCCAACAGAATGCTTAAATTTAGACAACAGTACCAAAAAATTTCAAAATAAGCAGACATTATAAATTCTACAATTCGGTGATAATCTTTTAGTGTTTTAAGGTTGAAAATAGCCCCTTCAAGGTTTGCAAATAGAGTTATCAGTAGTGAGGAATTTTATGGGCATTAAATTATTGGTAAACTCTCCCCTTTAGCCTCTCTTTTCTAAACCAAGTTTGAAACTGATATATCTTTCCCTTCCTAAATTAATGATTTCATAACCCTAATTTTCAGACTACATTAGAAAATCAGCAGCACTAGCAAAAAGTTCAACAACTGTCAATTGTTCACTATTAAGTTAGAGATCCTGCAATATAAATGTTTTGACCAAACCTCACAAAAAATAAGGAAGCATACAAGGAGAAAAGATTAGAAGTATAACCACAATAACAACGAAGACAGCAGCAATATCTTTGCGGCAGAACTTACCCACATAGGTGTCAGATACGAAGATAGCTCATCAAAGAATGGCAAGAAAGCAGCTTTAAATGTTTTGATCAAGGTTCCCAAAATTTCACCCACCTGTTGCAATAAATAATCTTTTAAGCACGTGACACAGAAAATTGTGGATTGTCAAAAGCCAGTTAACCAAACATTGATCTTTACTGCCTATGAGTTTATCCTTTTTCTTTTGTTTTCATTTTCTTTTGGCAGATAATCCAATGTGCTAAATGCTAATAGATAATATGTGAGTACTCGACAATACTAACTTGGTCAAAAACTTCTTCTTCTTGTTCATTCTCCTCTTTAATCAATTCTGACTCCTCAGCATCAAAGTCTTCAGCTTTGGCCCTCTCCGCTCTCTCTCTCTTTCTACTAGAGCTGGCTGTGATCACCTGTTTTATCTCATCTACAATGGACCTGACCTGGCCTTCATCCAGAAGTGGCCCCGAGATCTGAAAAAGATGTGAAAAAATTACGAGATACAATCACAAATTTCATGTGAAACAAAGCATAAACAGCAAATAAAATAACTACCACAATCAAATTCATAATAGAAAAAAGTCGTCCTAAAATCAGAAATATATTCCTTCTTTCACCCCATTTTCTCCAATATGCTTGCAGTATGCTATGGAGCATGAAGGGAAACAAAATCATGAATATTGTAATGCGGTGGTGAGATAGTATCATACACTCTTGATTATAGATAATATAAATCAACAGAAAATGATCCCAGTGAAGTAACAAATGTAACATCAGATAAGTGACTAACCTGTATGCATTCATTCAATGAGTCCAACATACTGGCGCAGATCTCGGTATCTGGTTCCTGCAAACTAATTGTGGTTCAATCACTTCACCCAAAATAAAAGCAATATTAATAGAAAATTAGATCAGCAGTACGAATTTTTTTTTTTTTTGGGGGACAAAAATGTAAAGAAAAGACCTTATGCAGAGCTTCCACCAGAGCCGGAATGATAAAATCAGACAATTGCTTTACATAGGACTCATTACGCCCTGGAGCTAGGCCTTTCTCTATAGCTAATTTTGCAGAACGCAATAACTCCGGCATGGCTAAAATACAAAAATCCGTTCGTAGTAAGGAGATTATGAAGGTTCTACAAAATGAAGTCCTAGAAAGAAAACTATATATAGCAGTTTCATACCTGAAACAGCTGCTTTCCTAACTTCTTCATGGAAATAGAATTTAAGAAGAGGAACAAGAGTCGGAGCAACCTAGGAACATATGCATCCTTGTATTAGATTAAGAAATTCAAGAGGTGTGGAAACAAATTTCCAAAAATTGATGCACAGACAGACCTGATCAATCCATGGAAAGAATCCTTCCTTCAACTCGTCAGCATAGCAACATAGCATGTTGCAAGCAGTAGCTTTTTCCTCCAAGACACTAGTCTTAATTCCTATTCTTTTATCCCCAAGTGTAATGGTCTCCATACTGTAATTGATAGAGAACTATCAGCAATGTGCGAAAATCCATTTGCACGTGTGCAACATGGCAATACTACCACTGCACTTCACCAAGTAATCGCATTTAAACAAAAAAGGAGGCCTGTAAAGGCAACATTAGTATGTTGGTGCAGCATGGGATAAATAAGCATTTGTCAATGTGCCAGAGGAAGTGGGGAAAAAAGGAGATATAGGAAGAACATAAGAGGATTAATACTACCAAAGTGCATTGAGGAATGTAATTGAAAAGTTATTAAAATGTTTAGGGGTAGAAATTAATAAAGACAAATAGTCCCACACTACATCTACATGCATAAATACATGGAGAATGTTTAGAGGTAGAAATTAATAAAGACAAAAAATCCCACACTATATCTACATGCATAAATACATGGAGAATGTCTAATGAATGAACTTCCAGAAGGAAATACCTATCATCATCAGAGTCTTCGATTTCATTGTCTGAATCTGCAGATGTAATTGTTACATCTGGCTTGAGCTGAGCAGACTGAAGCAAAGGTGGCATCACAACACTCATATAAGGAAGAAAATCCTGTCCCAAACACTTGCAAAGCCTGGCCCATGCCTATACAAAAATGAACTAGTTATCGAGGAGGCTGAAACAGCCGGAAATTATGTTTCTTTCTCTGCATGTCATCTGTAAAGAACATACTTGTAGCATGTAACTTGTAGTTGGATCATCTGTCTCCATTTGAGATCCTTGTAATGACATAAGCACTTCCATGACCTTTCACGGGGTAAACACAAGAAAACGGTCATACCTAACATGATAATTTAAGCAGAAAACCAAACTAAAAAGAAACAGAGCCGGACAACCAGCTAAAAATGCAGCAAATTACGGACAACTTATGGTCTCTCAATGGACCTAAATGAGTTCAAGAACTATCTACCTGCTTGGCATCATCCCTGAACTTGTCCTTTCCAACAGCCATTCCAACCAGACTAATGCACTCCATTGATTTGGCACGAAGCATGCGATTTGATTTGTCAGTTGCATTTACCAAGATAGCTTTCAGGAAAGGCATAACTGCATCATAGTATTTTTGGAAGTGCTCCTACAGGAAGACCATGCTGTCTGAGAGGTTTGTATAACAAATGACTTCTAATTAAAGCATACTTTACAGTACCTGAGATGAGTCAGCAACGGATGCCAAAGCAGTTAATGCTCCTTCTTGCACCATTTGTTTTCCATTCTGGCATACAAACAAGTGATATTTAGAGGAAGAAAAATGTTCATTCATTAAAGTACTGATGTAAATGTTTGCAATGTAAACAGGGAATTGATTGTTCATTCAATATACCTGCAGAAGCACTAGCAATTTGCTCACTATACCATCCAAGTAAGGGGTTAAAATTTCCGGAGTGCAGTTCTCACTGAAGTTAAGCACTGCTGATGCAGCATGCGCCTGTTGATAATAAAAATATATTAACGAAAAAAAAGAATGAAAGTAACCATCATCTAAAAACCAGCATGACAAATGTCCAACTCAATCTGAATATGCTATAATCTTGCAAACCAAGATATCCAACTCACCTTCAGAAAATCAAAAAAAGTATGCAAATGCACCCACCAGACCACAAATGTTCTAAAATCATAAACAATAAGACACATCTCAAAGCGACACGTAAGCTATTATCCCAATCCCCTCACCTCAAATATCAGATGCTCAAGTCACCAAATACTTTACAAGAGGTTAAAAACTAGTTCCTTCTCCCACCAAAAATTAAAAAAAAAAAAAAAAAACCCCTACACATATAAATCTTGATCCATTATTTCCTTTATCTTCCACACAACTTGAGTTGTTACAATGATGAGAATTCAGCATACACTTATGAGAGGAAATCAAATAACTAGCAAAGGGAGTTAAGTTAAATTCAAAGAGCTACCAGGTCAAAGAGTAGCTACACCAATCTCAGGGTCAGTTAAGTTCCAGAAAAATAAAAGTAAACATCTCAAATCAATAATCAGAAAGAATAATATAAAGCAGTGTGTTTACTAATTCTGATATATTAAGTTGCTGCCATCTTCAGTAGAACCTAAATACATGTCTAATCAGTCCTCTTAACTGCTTGCCAAAGGCAACGAAAATATCAATAACAACCAACAAAAAATCTGGATAACCATTGCTCGTGCCAGACTATCTAAAAACAATATGAAATATTCATTTCCCCTTGTTCGAAAGCATGATTTGTTTATAATGGAAAGACGTAAATTATCATCTCACAGAACGAAGCACGTGATAGATGTGACTAACCTGTACTCGAGGATTCTGGAAATCATCCATTGCTCCAGCTAGCGCTGGTAGAACCTGTTGGTGGAATTGATTTTGCAAATCTGGCCCCAAGTCCGTAGACAGCTGACCAATTGCATTGATTGCTGCCCACCTTACACGAGGGTGAGGGTCGCGAAATGAGTTTAGAACCATTGACAACACTTGCTCCAAATTTTTTACCATTACCTGCATTAGCAAAATCAAATTACAAATTACCAACATTCATATAGAATAAATTCTAGATAACTATATTCATATAAACATTTTAAAATTGGGAAATACTAACACGTGAAAAGACCCAAAACTCTATGAAAAATGCACTCTTGTAAAAAAACATCTACAAGAACATATTGCGCAGTAGGGCCTTGAAAATGATTGAATGAGACAAATAATTCAGTCTCCGAACTATTTCAACTTAAAAAGAAACTACCAGAAAACACTCGAATTGTTTGTAATCCAGAGATAAGTTGAAAGCTATACCTTAGCACAACCCTCAGCAATCTGAGCCAGTGCAATCAATGCAGCATGGTGCTTCTGCCACTCAGGTGCAGCCAAGTAAGCTGGCAACTGCTCAGAAGCAACAGGAACAATTGTATTCCCACCTAAAGCAATAGCCAATCTATCCAAACACTCCTGGCCAACACTATAATTACTCGACTCACCTGCATCCTCATCCTCAGTCTCTGCACTATGCCACAAAGGATCATCCTCAATATCCAACAACATACTCATCAATATAGCAAACAACCTACTTATAAACTGTGGCAACTTCCTCATCATCCCCGGTGCCCGCTCTCTAGCCTCTGCTAATGTAATCACAAACTCAATTGCCAGATGGCGTGTCCCTTCTTCTAAACTCTCCGCCTCAGCTATCTGCAACATGGACCCCACCACATCCACCAACTGCCTCCTCAAAAACCTCGGCTCAGTCCCCGCCAACTCAATCAACAACTCCAACGCCTCCTGCGCCGTCGCCTCGTTTCCGTTATTCAACGACTCCGTCAACGTCCTCATCATCAACGGCAACAAATCCTGAAACCTATCCCGATCCGCGGAGCTCGTCAGACACTGGATAAAACTAATAACCGCATTCAAAGCCGCGATTTTCACATCGGGATTATTCGAATTCGTCAAACAATTCAAAAACACGGTGTGCAAGTGCTTTAGATGCGGCGTAAGGGTGTCTCCAATGTACTGACTCAACTGCGCGAAGATCAAAAACGCGGATTCCTGCAACTTAACGGAATCACTCGAAACGCATTGGAACATAAACGGCAACAGCTCAGGCCACCCGTTCTCGGGCAAAATATTTGAAGCCAATTCCGAAACGGTGTCGCATAGTTTCTTCGAAATCGACTTGGCGCTCTCGAGTTGTATCGATTGGAGAAGCATCGATTTGAGAGAGGACTGAGTGTGTAGAGAGAGCCTGGGCCAGAGAAAGGAGTCGTCGCGCGTGAGAAGCTTGCGAAGGAGGACGGCGGCCATGGCACGTGCCTCGGGGTGAGGGGAGCGTTGGAGGAGGTGAGCGAGTTTGAGAGTGAGGGAATCGGGATCCTGTTGCTTGCAGAGGTTGAAGAGCAGTTCGGCCTCGGATCGTTGCTCGTTGGAGGTGGACATGAGGTGAGAGATTAGGGTTTCGAAGGGGGCAGAGTCGGGGCCGAGGATCACCGCGAGTTGGGATTGTTGGAGGTGAGTTGACTCGGCGGCCATGGCGGCGAGTTTACTAGGGTTTTCCGTGTGGAATTTGTTTTTGTGATGTGAAATGTGAGTGATGAATTTGATGATGAAGGGGGAATTTGAAATGTCAATGTGTGGGAGTGTGTTTGGAAAGAGAGTGGGGGAGGTTTAGGGGATTTTGTGAACTAGTATGGAAGCATCAGTCACCACCAGTGAGAGAACGTGGGGCCATTAGGGCTGATGAAGTGAGGTGATTAGCTTTGCTGTATTAGATTTTGTTTAATCAATTATGATTAAAGCCAGGTTTAAAAATACAGGAGCCCCCCTAATATTTTACAATTTTTTATATAATGATAAAAGTTTTTATGGGTGTAATAACGGCATGACGGCGACGTTTGCTCGCCGTCCCTTTGGAATTTAGATGTGAAGCGTGACCGAGCACTGTAGTGCTGGATTTGCTTTGATTTTTCAGAAAACTAAGCTGAATTATTCAAGAAGGATTTTGCTAGCTTACAGACCAAGTAAGATACCAAGCAAGATACAGCTACAGAGCCACTTATAGCGGGTGGTGAACCATCGCCTCAAAGTTAAGCGTATTTATGAGGCGATGTTCAATCTCGAATCTCCTCAATTAAATTAAATTGTGTGGAGAATGCTTGAAACCTTCTTCTCCTCGCGAAACGCGGTGGAGTAGAGCATCCTCCTCTGTGAGGGTATTCTACATGTCTTGTAGAATAAAAATATCATAATGTAAATTCCACGTATATATCTCGATTGTAAATATCAACAGAATGATCTGTCATTTGTAAATATCATGTGTCTGATGATCGATCTTAATCATTTGAAAAAAAAAGATACAGCTACAGCCCCTTATAAAATGAGTAATTGGTCATTTTAGCCCCACCCCTGGTTGCTTGTTTTAACTTAGATAATTAGATGTGTCTTACATAAACTTTAAGAGAGCAAAACCTATTCAAGAAATATGTATTAAATAAAATTAAATTATAATTTCAGTTTTTTTTATATTTCTTCACTAATTTGATTATGTTCTCAAAAACAAATTAAATTGAGTTGAATGTGGATTCATTTAGTTGAAAGATCTTAAATTGAACATAAAATTAGATTTGATTCAATTTGTTCAGTTCAACTTATTTTTACTTGGTTTGACAAAATACCCACCCCTAATACGGTGAGTGTCGGTTATAATAAAGGGAACTATAATTAACATGAATTATAAAAAGTAGAATTTTACGGTGTAGTTTGACGTTACATTGCATATTCTTGTATTCTGATGGTTAAAATTTAATGTTATGAGGATACTTTTATTAGATATTTAATATTACTAAACAATGAGGGGTTTCAATGTAATTGTGCTGTGGATAATGATTAAAGCTTTTTCGTTTGCTTTGACAATTTTGTCTTCTATCTTGCTTTTGGAGGGAAACGAAACGGGGGGAAATAACGACTGCGGGAGTTGGGTGGAGTTGTATTTTGGTTTGATTTCATGGTTTGCCCGGCGTCGGGGTAGTTTTTAATACAATTATTCAAGATTGATTGATTTCATGATAATTGAATAATTTTGGCACGCTTTAACGATAGCTCAATTTGTTTGCATATTAATTGTTGATGATTTGGTTGATTGTTATTTACAAAATATAATACATTAATAAATTTAATGAAGACATATTTCAAAGAAGATTAGCTTGATTATTATTTATAAGGTTGTGTTTGTATGACAAGTGGCATGGTGGTTTTCTGATTGGAACCAACGTATATCTATGACAGTGTTGGCATGAAAAATATTTGACATATTTTCTATTAGTGTCTGTATCCTGGTTTTTGGGCAAATGTGAAAGCCAAATTGAAAACTAAAGAACCTTTGTGGCCAACCTTTTTTTATTTTTTATTTTTCAAATAACCTTTGCGGCAACTTTTTTCAAGGGCATGTTTGCCAGGCAGTATTATATTATATTGGAATCCAATATTGTATTAAGAATATATTTTATTATTTTAATACATGTATATTATATTATATTATATTATATTAATACTGTATTATAATAATGCTCTACATCATTTGGTGCTACATTTTGTCAATATTAATTTTTAATTATACTTCATTTAGTGTTGGACTGTACAAATATTTTTTTGTGATTAATTTTAATTTTGTTTGAAAAAAAAATATTGACTATTATGAAAGTCTTAAAAGTCTTAATGGTAAATATATTTTTTTTCAAACACAACTAAAATTAACTACCAAAAAAGTTAATACAATATACTGCAACACAAATCAAAGTATAATTAAAAATTAATATAAACCAATGTAGCACCAAATGTTGTACATTATTATTTTAATCCAATACTAATGTAATACAATGTATTAACATAATACAATATTGTTGCAAGTATTTTATTATTTTAATATAAGTGCATTGTATTATAATTATTACATTAGCACCGTATGATACTAATGCTTTATGGCATTTGATGCTATATTTGGTCGATATTAATTTTTATTATACTTTATTTGGTGCTGTATTATAAAATTTTTTTTGGTGATTAATTATTATTTTGCCTTAAAAAATGTTGACTATTATAAAATCTTAATAGTAAATATTACTTTCAAACATGACTCAAATTAACCACCAAAGAAATTAGTACAATACAGCACTAATCAAAATATAATTAAAATTTAACACAAGCTAATGTAGTACTAAATATTGAACAATATTATTATAATCTAATACTAATGTAATTCAGTGTAATATATACAACTACAATACAATATAATATGGTAAAAGCACATAAACTAAAAACAAACGATGCTCCAACATCATAGAATTTGTGCCACCCAAAATATCTTATTCACATTGAACTGACATTTTGTGTTAATATTAATAATTTTTACTTAGTTCAAATTTTTTTTAAAAATACTGATATGTTATAATTAGGACTCTACCAATATTTACAATTAGATAATAATCAATAATCTCTTTTATAATTATTAGTATAATACAATCCGAACAACAACTCTTACTTAATGCTTTATATACCAATTAACAGACAAATTTTTTTACATATTATTTTCCTCAAAATAAAAAGATAAATTTAATTAATTTCGATATAACAATTTTCTTCTTTAAAAGAATTTAGATATAACAATTAACATACCAGAACACAATCTTTTTTTTTTTTTGAATTATATAAAATTAATCTTCGATTCTATTTCATATTATAAGTTCTGATGGATATTTCTATGAGATCCGTTTATATCGATTCGATATAGTGCATCGTATTTTAAACCCTTTCAAATATTCGAAGGACGTCAAATATTTTACTCAAACTCTGAGACTCTAAGAAAAAAAATATAAATTAAACTCCTATAATACATCTGTGGGGCTTGAACCACTTCTCTCACACTTATAAGTTAAGGCAAGCGGTTTATCAGAACGCAATCCTAATATCCTAATCTTTTTTTTGGAAAAGCCTAATATACTAATCTTAGAGAAAAGAGAGAACGACACATTCACTCACAGACGTCCTCTCTGCAGCCACAGCGGCCGCTTACAAACGCCCCTCTAACCCTAAGCTCACAAACGCCCACGCCCACACTGCCGGCCCTGTCACTTTAGTTCAAGTGTGCCGACGCTGCAGCTTCTAGTCGTTCTCGATTTGCTTCCTCATTCCGGCTGCTGCACTGTCTCCGGCTTTGTTCGCCGTCGTCAGCCGCACAAGGTAAGGTTATAGATACGATTCCAAATGGTGCATGAATGGTTGTTTGTAATTCAATCTTCTTTTGGGCTTGGGTAAGGGGCGGAACTGGCACTCAGACTGTTCAATCTTTTTTGTATAATGGCTGTTTGTAATTGTTGCTAATTCGGGTTCTTAACATTGTAATTGTGGTTGTCTCGAGTGTTCTTGGTGATGGGTTATTAATGTATTATATGTGTTTGTCATTTGGTATTCATTCTTGCATCATTGAGCTGGGCTGGTATTTGATTTTGAAATTTTAGGTGCTGCCTCGCTGGGGTTTGATTCATTTTTAAATTGAATTGAATTTTGGAATAGGTTGTAAGCCAAACTGCAACCCAAACTGAAATTTAGACCCGAACTTTAAATCCGAACCTATCCAAACCGGATTTAATTCGGTTCGGTTTAGGTTTGTGTTTTGAACCCAATTGGGTTGAGTTCTCCAATTGGAATATGGGTTGTAACCGTAACCGAAATCGAAACCAAAACCTGAACAAGCCTAACCCAGAACGCGATTTGCCCACCCCTAGGCCAAACAGTGAAATTTTATTTCCCCGCCACGGTCATCTTATCAGTTGCTCCCAACCAATCCAAAATTTCAGTTCATGTGAGTCAGCAACTCGTCCTGGCCATTTAAGTAAGCTCATCTCTATCAGTCATGCAATATTTAATATTTATTTTTTAATTTACTTTTAAATTATTTCAGGGTGTTACTTTTTTTATTTTAAGATTTAGGGTTTATGGCCATAAAATTAGTTATCATTTCGTATTATTTTGCACAATTTAAACATATTTGGGGTTTCGATGTTAGTTCCCTTGTAGATTCCATCCCGAACTTGGTAGCTCCCCACCCAACAAAAAATATGAAACGTTCATGACAAGATAATGGCTTTTTGTTTAATTATTGATGCAAATTATTGAAGGAAATGACATTAAATAAAACAATTTAAGCTGTCAAATGGTTGGATTGGGTTGTTCTTTGTTTTTGCTCAAATCCTCATTTGTTTCGAACCATGGGGCTGATTTGATAGTAAACGGTTACTAAAGATGGAGAACCTGTATTGCAGTAAAGTGGAAGGAACTGAGAACATTAGAGGAGATGCTTATTAACAGGTTTCTGAGGCGTGGTTTCTGCACTGCTGTTGCTCGGCCATGGCTTTTTGTGGGGTTGGGTAACCCAGGAGATAAATACAAAGGAACTAGACACAATGTACAATAGTAGTACATCTTTATTATGTATTTCAACGTTATAGTTCAGCCTTCTTGTGTTGTTTGTTTAACTTCAAGCTTCCATTCTATCTGGTCTTTTAGCAGGCGGGGTTTGAGATGATTGATGTGTTTGCTGAATCACAAGGGATTTCTATGAACACGGTTCATTGCAAAGCTACTTTTGGACAAGGTCTATATTTGGGCTCTTCGTTCTTTGTTTTAAGATATTTTTATTGTTTGTTCTCCCTGTTGATGGATGCTTGATTAATCTATCTCAGGTTTTGTTGGCGATGCCCCTCTACTCCTTGCAAAGCCACAGACTTACATGAATCTGAGCGGTGAATCTGTAAGCTCTTGAGACATAATGCTTGGAGTATCTGAAAAGTGTCTCTATCCTTGTATATGTTTGCGAGTATTTGTACTTGTATTTCATGAAGGCTTTTACTTGGTGTATCATGGAGTTATAAGGGCAAGGCGTTGATACTTTTATTTCATGAAGCTTTTTACTTAGTGTATCTTGGAGTTAGAAGGGCAATTTATTGATCAAATATCTTTGACAGTAGAAAGTTTTCATCCCTTCCCCCCACCCGTCAAAATTGAAAAAAGGAAAGAAAATTTTCTTGCAAATTTCCAATAAAAATTGTTCATAGAATTTTATTTATATAAATTTTGGAATCAGATATTTTCTTCTAAGTTTCTAGTGGTTTTGGTTTTGGGTTCAGTTATCAAAATTTTCTGCTAGGAATTTCATTTATTTCTTTTACATTCCTGCAATATTTCACCTAGGATTTTAGTGTAGTGTATTAACTTGTGTTCTCTACCTTCAAATGCAGACTGGACCACTTGCAGCTTATTATAAGTTACCTCTTAATCGTGTTCTTGTGGTAATTGTACTTTTACTTCGTAAAGAGTTCTCTGTTGTTTCTTTGAAGATGATAGCATTTTGTTTATGATGGCATGGGCTTACCTTGTGGTAATTGTACTTTTCTGTTGCAGTTTCATGATGACATGGGCTTACCTTGTGGAGTGCTTCGTCTGCGCCACAATGGAGGTCATGGAGGCCACAATGGGTGTGTATATTGGAGCCTTTGAACATGTTTCCAGGAAATCTGATTGCAAAAAGTTATATTTAGTTTTATGGTCTTACCAACTTAAAATGCTCCATTTTGAGAAAGCGGCAGCTAAATTGAATGTTAAATGCATCAGTAAGCAATTTTAGTGGTTAATCTTGTAGTTAATAGCTGTTTGGCCTTTCGAGAGTTTTCTAAGAATTATTTCTTTCTTTGCCCATTGATCCGGACTGAATATGTGTGAATTTGTATGAATTTTCACACATATTGAATGTATATGTATGAATTTTCACATACCATGTCTACTTTAGAGCTGAAAACAAAGTCAATGTAATGAGTTTGTCTTTGCCAGAGTATTGGTTTGTCTAAAGTCTTTTGTTACTTTGTAGGAACTTGTTTGCTCATATATGCATAAGATTATAAATTTATAATTTTTGGCAAAATTTTGCTATTTTATGGAAATAATTTATGAAACATTTGTGATTGTTTATCTATATTTATTTACCCATTTGTCACTATTTTGTAGGCTGAAGAGTGTGATGAACAACTTTCGAGGTAACCGAGAATTTGCTCGGCTAAGAATTGGTTAGTTCAAGACCCCTACACACTGTTAGAGATTTTCAATAAGTAAATAACTAATAACTAATATATTTTAGTCTCTTGTTAGGTATTGGGAGGCCTCCTGGTCAAATGGATCCTAAAGCTTTCTTGCTGCAGAAGTTTAATGCAATAGCTCGAGAGCGAGTAAGTTCAAAATCGCTGATTAAATGTGTTTTACAAAATCTACATTCAGTTGTCATTTTGAGGGTTCCCTATATTACTCGGAGTACTTTCTCAGCTGGATGACAGAAACAAGGTTTATGAATTACATAGCTTATATATTTGACTACTGAAGCTCATAATCTGTAATATATATTCCTGGTTTTGTTAGAAAATCTCTATTAGTAGATTTTGAAAATGAATTTCTTACTTTGGGAAACTTATGAAATACCTACTGAATCTAAGCACATATTGTCCACATCTTGAACATCAGAATTTAATCATTATCTTTTTCTCAAATGTATAGGAGCTAAAAAACATTTTGTGAAGGAAATCAAATGTTTACAAAACCTTTTTACCCTTTTGGTTGAAGTGAGGTTCGGAGTGAGTATTCCTCCGAACGCTCGGTATGCTGCGTTGTTGTTTCTGAAACAACTATTTGCTGTTTCCAAGCAAACGAGAGAATGGATATATCAATTTTGGATCTTCTATTTGACTTAAAATGCTTATTGGATCTTCAGATAACAAAATTTTTCTGAATATCGCCTTGAATTTTTCACTTTACTCTTGCTTCAAATTCAGAAGCTGCATCTCTTCTATCCATCACATAGCAACTAGGGGTTTTTTTTTTTTTAAATTAATTTATTTCAAAGATATATATTTTTCACAACATATGGCTACATATCTTTCTTATGCTTTCTGTTGACTAATTACCAGGACATTAGTTTCGATTGCATAATAGTGTTCTATGGTCTCCTTTACTAGATTGATACTGCTTTGCAAGAAGGGGTTGAGGTTCTGAAGCTGCTTTTATCTAAAGGCTTGACAGAGAGTGCTAGACATTTCAACACCGTACAAAAATACAAGCACATAAGATTGCAAAACATGCCAGCATGAGCTACTGGTACCTTCAATGACAACCACAAGAGCACTGACTGGTTCTTCATGGCCGCCTTTGTATAATACGTACAAATGTTTAAAATCACCCAGGCGAGAGGAGGCGAAACCATCCATCCCAATGAGAGAATACTTCTAACGATGTAAGTGAATGGTTTAGCCCAATTAGCAAACTGAATTGCTTGTCTGTTCATTTTGCAGCAAATCAGCACTTCTCAAATTTGGAGACTTTTCCCAGTGTCATGGTCCTAGGCTCCTAGCCAACTGAAGGTCTGACCATTATGAAAGCAAAACAGTGAATCCTCTAGGAATTTATTATATAGCTTTTGTTGCCGACCTATAAATATCGTATTTTGTGCAATTTACACAAATTTATGCTTATAGTATGCGTTTGGTACACTGTATTATATTATATTGTAATGCATTATTTTAATGTTGGTATATTGTATTATGTTGTATTACATTAGCACTGTATTATAATATTATTATATAATATTTGGTACTACAATGTATTGTATTAAATTTTTTTGTGATTAATCTAAATATTATATTATATTATATTAATATATTTAAATTGTGTTAATATTTTATGTTATTATTTATATTATTATTAATTTTAAATTAATATTATTGAAAGTTATTCATATTTAAATATTTATTATTAGTTATAATAAATTATAATGTAAAAATAAAAAATTTAATATAATAATATATTAAATTAAATTATTATTATTATTATTATTATTATTATTATTATTATTATAAAGTAAAAGTCAAAAGGAAAAGCAAAAGGAAAAAAAAAAAGGGCAAGCTGGAGTTGCCGCATTAGCTTGGGCCTAATAATGCAGTGTTGTTATAACTTTTTATTTATTATACATGAGTCTGTATAAATTTAATGTAATGAAGAATTTTAATACCTCAACCAAATATTCCCATCGAACATTTCAAAAGTATGCATAGTATTGTTGATGTGAGCGGAATTAGAATCTCTAATCTCTTATATTATTTTAAGAGATTTTATTGGTTGCACCAATTAATTACTTATTGAGATTTACTCCACAATTTGCAAGTGTGCATTAGAATGTACATTTTCAATTGAGTAAGATGTCTGAAATTTGCCATCCGAGTATGGGAAAAAGACAAATTACGAATCAGCGTATAATCATCCAATTAACATTTCAATTCACAGGGCACGCCAAAAGCTTCCGTACCATTATCATGAGGTGGAAGATGAGAGAGAGTGCGTCACAGTCGTTACGAGTCCTCATTGTGCATCTCGCAGATGAACTAGCGCGTCTTTACACGCGCATCTCAGGAGCGTGATGCCATTTTGAAACCTACTTCCAAGTTCAGACAAACTGATGCAATCAAATATTTAAAGAATGTTTATCATCTAGGTCCCTGAATTTCTTTGTCGTCTCAAATAAGGACATAGTTTGTTCATTTGTATAAAACAAGTCCCCAACGCCGCAGCTCCTACCAAAACAAAATGTCAATTGTCCAATTGACATTTTGTTAACAAACTGACAATTGACAATTAACAAAATGACAGTTCAGACAAAAAAGTCCCTGAATTTCTTCGTCGTTTCAAATACCAGAATACCATTTTGTAATTACTTACAAACCGAAATTATGTGATCAAAATTCAATCCAGAGTGACAGTGTCATTTCCCTAAGAGTTTGGAACTAATTGATCCAAACGGACAAACTATATCCTTAAAGCAAAAAAAATTTAAAAAAAAATGAAGGAAGCTTAATGATATAATCCTCCCATCTATCATCACCGATCATATAATAATATACATCAAAAGATGTTACTATAAAATGATCCAATCTCATCATCACACCATACAAACAACAACAAGAATCAGATTCATTCACAATCCATACACACAAATTGGGTAGAGACAAGTCCAAAGCTTGACACACGAGAGAGAGAGCTCAGCACATCATCAGCTTCACAGCCAAAACCACCACCACCAACAAGAAGATAACAAGACTATGAGGAACCCATCAACATCATCATCAATAGCAGCAGCAGCAGCAGCAACCAATAAGAGCACACCATGTTGCAGCAAGGTAGGGTTAAAGAGAGGGCCATGGACGCCAGAGGAAGACGAGCTTCTGGCCAACTACATCAACAAAGAAGGCGAAGGCCGGTGGCGAACTCTGCCAAAACGGGCCGGATTGCTCCGCTGCGGCAAGAGTTGCCGGCTTCGTTGGGTGAACTATCTGAGACCCTCCGTTAAACGAGGACATATCGCCCCGGATGAAGAAGATCTCATTCTTCGCCTACATCGCCTTCTCGGTAACCGGTAATAAGAATATAATAACCCATGAATACCTCAGGGTTTCCATGGATTTTATTTACTCGGTTTGTTTTTGGTTTGTACTTTAGAGTTAGGGCTAGGGTTTCTTTTAACTGAATTTGGTTTTGTGTTTATGCTTTATAGATGGTCTCTGATAGCGGGGAGGATTCCGGGGAGAACAGATAATGAGATAAAGAATTACTGGAACACTCACCTGAGTAAGAAGCTGATAACCCAAGGGATTGATCCAAGAACTCATAAGCCATTGAATCAAGCACTTGATCCTTCTTCTGCTGATCAAGTTACTAATAACAACAGCAAAGCTTCAACTTCGAAAGCAATTCTAAACTCGAGCAGCTCAAACCCTAATCTCACTCCAATGACCGATTCATCAGATCATTTAGATCAACGTCATACCTCTGCTGGCTGTGGTAGAATGATCACGTCGATCATGATGATCAATAAGGAAAATGGGTATTCACCGAACGCTTTAGTTGATGATTATGACAGTCAGTATCATCAAAATGGGATGATGGAGAACCGGTATATGAGTTTATCGAATTGTGATCATCATCATGACGATGATGCGGGGTTGGGTTTGGGAAGCAATAATGTGAATATCGTTGTTGACGAAGGGCTTAGCTGTGAAGATGATGAAGATATCAATTACTGCAACGACGATGTTTTCTCTTCGTTTCTCAATTCGTTGATCAATGAAGATGCTTTTCCTAGCCCGCATAATCAACAAGTACTGCAACAACAACAGCAGCAGCAGCAGCTACCAAATGAGACGATTGCATTGCCGAGTAAAACTACTGGCACATCATCGGATCCTTGGGTTTCGACTGCAGCTGCATCAACTTTTGGCCTTGAAGCAAACTGGGAATCTCCAATCATGGCTTCTTTTTTCAACCAAGATGAGTCCAAGAGGGTTGATGAACACGTTGAGTAGCCGTCGAGTGAATCATCATCTGCTTACGTGCCCGACATGAAATTGCATGCACATTGGGGCTTTTCTTATATATTTATTTCTCTGTGTTTAATTTTCTTCATGCACTTGTTCCACTTCATCTGTTATCATCTTTAATGTTGTGTTGTATTGATGGAAATTAATATGTTTGCCGTAAACAAAACCAAGAACTTGAACAACTAATATGCTGTATTGTATTGAATCTAGCATGTGAATGTGATCGCATTACATTTATAATATTAATATGTGACGTGAATTTTCAATGCCATATACATGGAACTTCATACATCCGTTTCACTAGAATTTCAATATCATGCATAATTAATTAGTTTCTTGAAAGCTGAAAGGGAGATAATGCGATTATAGAGCTTTGCAAAAGGATGTCGTACACAAGCGATGATTTGGTAGTAAATATGCAAGGTGTACAAAAATTGTTTTTATATATGAACAAGAGACTGGCTAACAACACACACACATATATATATATATAACAAGCTCTAAATTATGATCTCTCACAAGGTCTCGAGTTATTGTGAGGGATGGAATGAAATTCTAATGTTGTGTGTTTCTTGGATAGTTTTATAAAGATTAAATGATTAATTGGCTGCGTAATCAATATATACTAGAGTTAATAGCCTACATACGATCATATTAAAACCCTTGATCCCGCAAGTGAAATCTTTCAATGATCATGCAAGTTGATGCATTTCCTATCGCCATTGACGGCTATCATTACGTTTCTCTTATTATCTAATTACTCGAATTTTCTCCGGCTAAAGTGGGATTCATATGTGGCCTTTTTTATTCTTCTCATGCAGAAATAAACGACAACAATTCTGGTGTACTCTTGTTGTATAACACCCATTTAATGCATGTATGACATGTATGTTTAAGATTTTGATTACATAGTTTCTCTATTTATAAAAATCTAATCGTTTTCTGTAGACTTGTTTAAGATTTTGATTAAAATCCGTCTATTTCAACCGTATTAATTAATTACCTTTTATTTTTAATTTTTATGTTTATTGCATTCAAGTGGTAGAAAAACTTAAAAGTTATTTCTAATTCACACTGGGTTACTAAGATGTATATTGGATACAACAACATACATACAGAAACATTCTAGTTCTTAATTGAATGCTGTATCTTATAATAAATGCGACATATATGATTGATTAAAAATAGATGAGGAAGCTAGATTAAATCTTAAAAGTAACTGTCTTTTGGGTGCTCGTTGATTCATTAAGGCCAAAGTTTAAAAAATAATTGTCTAAGTTCGATTAAATCTTAAAAAGTAATGCAATTAATGCATATTTAGTTGGGATGCTTAATTTATATTCTAACTGATTTGCCACTGATAAAATTTCATTATTTCAAATATAAATGATAAGGTTTAATAATTAACTATCACTTAAGGTAACCAAAGTATGACACATCATTTGTTCTATTAGTTGGGATACAAACTAAATATTCCACCTAAATAAACATAGTATTATTAAAATCTTAAACGTCTTTGCACAATAATAACAAGTCTTACATATAAGACGAATTAATATCAGTTCTTACTTTCACCAAAATGACAAATTAAACATGTGAAGGGGTCGAATTGAACGCCATATCTTTAATTAGGAACATGTTAAGTTACACGTGTTCAATTGAAAATTATAGAGGAAAAAAAAAGAATTAAATAAGGTGAATTACTTTATTTTTTAGCAAAAAATTTTGCGGTGACTTCCGACCGAAAGAGTCGTAGAACCGTAGAGGTAGTAGAACTATGAAGGCGGTGATGGACGGCAGAGATGATGTTTGAGTGTTTGACTAATGCATTTAATCATACCTAACGGTCAACTGAAGCTGCCAGTCAACTCAAAAACAGCCTGCGATTGGTAGATGGTTGAATTGTTGCACAATAATTTGGTAAGTCTGGCCATACTTTGTTTGACAGAAAATTCCTTGCTGTGTGTCCATGCTCATATGCTTCAAATTTTAAGAATCTAAATAGCTTTTTACAATATATTTATTTGCACATTATTAGTTTTATTCCTTTTCTATTTTTGAGGTTTCTAATGCTAATTTCTACATAATCCTTAATATTTTCTGCCCTAAATTAGTAACATTTATTATATGTATAAGTCTGTACCCTCGATTATTTTTTCTTTATTTATCTTGTCGACCAATGGTTTATGATACTGTTAAATAAATAAATAGAGAAATTCCTCGAATATTATATTTACAATTGTATAATGTATTATTATTGTTTCATTTTTTTTTTGTACATATGTTAGAATATTAAATTATTTTATAGTTCATTTTGTTTGCGTGTGTGCATTTAGGGTGGTCGTTTAGACCAACTTTACATGCTTTCAATTTTCAAGCACCAATTATAGCACCAAAACGCAATTAATACACACACACACACACACACAAAATTACTTCTATGTATAAAAAAATAATAACGGTACTTCATTTTCCATTTTGTTCTTTTTGTGTGACTGAAATGTCTTTTTCTTCATTTTCCATTTTGTTCTTTTTGTGTGAATGAAATGACTTCTTCTTTCTCCTTTTTTACTAAAGGTAAGAAGTCTAAGTGGGGCTACATTTTCGCTTTAAATCATGTAATTAGCTCTAAATTAAATTTGAATATAAACATTCAAGATAGGAACTGCTCCACGGTGGAGCATTAATGATGATTGTATGATCATAGAGACATATATAAAATTTGCACGTACTGTTATGATCTGACGATCATCATCAATGCTCCACAGTAAAGCAACTTCACCGTAACCACTGCCTCAAGATATATGTTATATGAAACTTCAAAGTTTGGTGAACATTATAACAAAACTTTACATGTATTAGCAAAATGTCACTATATTATTTAGAAATAACCATGTCTATTGGTACTCTTACGCATTATTAACATGGAACAAATTTTGTCTTAATAAACTAAAAATATAAAATAACAACCATTAAACTTACTTATTATAAGAAAATCAAGAAAAAAAATCAAAAGAAAAGGCAAAAAAAACAAAAACAAAAACAGTACTGCTGGCAATGACAACTGGTGTATGCATAAGAGCGACTCTTGCTTTCTGCAAGTTTTATGCGAGAAAATAGAGAAACACGTTTGGGAAAACAAAAATGCTAGCTGCAGAATTTAATTAACATTAATTAAGATGTTTGGAGCATATATGCCAAAGATTTTACCCACAACAAGGAAAAGAGTGAATTAACAATATAGTTATATATGATGACGACAATTATAAGTAAAACAAGAACAAAAAGAATGAATTAAACAACAAGAATCAATTAACATATACAGATGAATTGATAACATACCTTAAAAAAGTTGCATGCAAAGTAAAGAACCATCTCATTCATACACTTGAAGCTTTTTTTTTTTTTTTTTTTCAACGAAACGCAGCGGCCACATGATGATGAAACAATATAAAAAAAGGGTCGTCAAGACAATTCACGGCGTTATATGCGCTTGAAATGGGAAGAATTTTCTGTGACGCCGAGCAAAATTTGTGAGTTCGTGAAAGTTTAAGGGCAGATTTAGGTTACACATTGGTCGATATTTAAGTTGAGGAAATGAAAAGATTTTATTTATTAGATTTAGAGTCAATTTTTGACCAATAGATTTGTGTGAATCGTTGTTTGGATTACTGGCTGCAGCAGGTGAAAGAATTAAAGAGGTGATCAACCAAACATTCTTACCAAAATGTTAGACAAACCAACCTTTCTTTTGTTTTGAATTGTTGAAACTTGAAGAGCCCAATTTTAGTGCAAGCTTCTTTAATTTCAAGTGATGATGAACTCAACTGCCAATCTAATAATAATAATACCTGGAGGTGGTCAATCTCTGTGAGTAAAGTGTTAGATTAATAATAATTTGCTGCTAAATGAAATAACACATAATATAAGAAATATGCGCCATATTGTTCATACCATGGGTGAGTTTAATCTCATTAATTCATAATTTTGTATGAATTTTCCAATCTACCATTCCACATCTAACATGTATTTTATAAAGCGTCTAATAATTAAGTGTCTTTCATATAAACAATTATAAAGTCAATTAAGTCACTGTGAAGAGGCTAATTGACATACAACTTAAGCCTATGAAAATGTCCTGTAATTTGAGGGCTTTAAAGTATCCAACCATTCTGCATCTAGCAATCTACCAAAATGTGCAGCCACTTAATCATCAAGTGCTTTCACTTAAAATCTACTCTCCACAAGAAAATTTATTAATTCAAGGTAATGAAAGAAAATCTTGTATTTTTGGAGGGCTGCCAGTCTAAAAAAGAAAAAGTACTTAATTAGATGAATCATCATAAGCTACCAAAAAATTCCTTGAAGGCCATCAAGTTGGTTTTTTTTTTTTTAATTTTATTTAATTGAACATAAATGCTTTGTCTAACATGATTTTAATTTTATCTCACTAGTTTTGCTTGATCATAATGGAATACACTTGGATGCTGTAACAATAATCACAATATCTAGGATGATACATAGAACTCAAAGGACTAAACAGCTTTTCAAAATTATTTAATGTTCTCCAATGAATCAAGTAATAAGTAGCAATAAGCAAGTAGACTTAATTAACTTGGGTCAAACAAGTTTTATCTATCAACTTTGGGAGTTTAACACTTTAGTTAAGTTAATGAAAATTGAGTATCCAAAAATTATTTGTAGAAGAGAAAATAACTAAATAAAGAATACTCTTATTAAAAGAATTGATATTACTATCCATAATTGCTGAGAAGTTAAAATTATTAAAAAATAAAATAAAGTTGACTAATTTATAAAAACATGTTTCTGATTGTTTTTTCACATTTGTTAGAAACATTCTTTTTTCTTTTTCTTTTTTTCCCCTTGGGATTTTTTTTGGGGGGAGGAGGGGGTTGGGGAATCGGTTATAAATTATAACTCATAATTTACATATATTACAAAATTTTCATTTCAAATTATATAGGCCCCACTAACATTAAATTGATGAATCTCGCCAAAAGAAAATCAAATCTATAAAATGACAATCATGTCACAGTGAAATGATTTATTTATTTCACAATAAAATTTTATCATAATTTGAATGCAATATATATGGAACATTCTAATTAAGATAATTGGGACACTGGCAGTAATTGCTGAGCTAATGAATACACAAAGAACCAAATTACTAAGTGGTCCAAATTTTAGTATTTGTTGAAAGATTAGTAAGGAAACAAAGGTTTCATAAATGTTTCATTTTAGTCCTTATTAGAGACCCATAACATTGTTATTTTTCACTTAAGCCCTTCCGAGACCAAAAAACGTAATTTACACTTAATTGTTGGACCCAAGCTGTTAAATCGCAAATCATCATTAAAACACATTCATGCATGAACTTAGCAATCTGCAAATACAATTAAAACTCTTTTTTATTATATATTTATGACTGATGTATCAAACAAATTTCATAATTTGTTGATCATCATCATTCACATTCTTACACAACAGTACTTAGAAAGACTTCTCAGTCACAGACTCAACAAACACTTAAATAGAAGAAGACTCCAAAAAGAAAAAGGGGGGAGCACAAAGATGATGAATGAAATTTTAAGGCAAGCTGATCATCAACATCTCAAAACATAACGACTCTTATGATGTCCCAACGATGAACGAAACTGTCACAAATGGGGCATCGCAGGACAATTTCCGGGACAAGAAAATAAATGCTAGAGCCACAGCATGTTGCTGATATGAAAATGAGATTGTGATGATCATCACTGTTGGTTTCTCTCCTGTAAAAGAAAGTGTAATAGTCACAATCTTTATCGTTCACGAGATCATTCCAGATATCGTTGAAGTGATACAAGCCACCTCCAAGATTCACCCTGGTCCTTAGATCCACAATCAGTGTAGCATCCCTTACATGTCTGTAATATATGAGATCTACCTGCAATATTTTTTTAACCATGAAAAAGCCATTAGATTGTTTACCAAATTTAAACTCAACCCAAATGAATTGAAAAAAATAAAGAACAAAATGTCATTAAATCGACTACTGATGTAGTGTAATAAAATAAATAATAGCCGATCAAATGGGTCAGTTCAAGTTCAATGATAAAAATAATGAACAGGCCTGGTTTTTTTTTTTTTTTTTATTCAATAAACTAATGGGTTGGGTTCAAGTACACAAAGTTTAACACGACATGATAAGAAGACAACACACTGACTACAAAACCGCTTCTAACACGATCCATTGCCAAGCCTATTTGTTTAAGATGTGTATGAAAGTGGGAGAAGCAAAATATGAAACCTCAGGATCTAGGCAACGCTCCCAAGGATAACAAAAAGTGTATTCGGGGTTATAGTTGAGAAGGAAGGATTGAAGAGCGCCATCCATGGAAGCAGAATATGAGCAAGCTTCTATACGATATAATGGAAACGCGAGGGTTAATGAGTAAAGAGCCGAGACAATGTTTTTATAGGGAAAAAAAATTCCGAAAGTGATTTGACTCGTTTGTCATTATCTCCAGTCTTTTGTAGTTGACTCAGTAGTAAACCACTTAAGTTTGTGCGTTACAAACTTTTGTATTAATTGTCAAAAAAACAAAAGCTAATAATTAAAAGATAATGCTATAAATGCATATAGCGAAAATTATTCCTTTAAGTGATATTTCTATCTCTAAATTTACTTCCAGCTCTAAGTTTACTTCAAGAATTTTCAATATTGTGTGTTAATTTAGTAATATAGAAAGCATCCTCAAAGGATACTTCAGTTGGTTGGCTTCTTGTGATGGAAGCAAGAGACTAATGGTTCAAATAGTGCAGAAGGTAAATTCTTCGCAATAGCAGTGAGAGTAGAATTATTTCAAAAAAAAAAATGACTGAGTGCAATTAACTATCTACAATAATGATGACTGTATTATAGAGAGTATACTTATATATATACACTCATTTTGACTTAAATACTAATTCTTTTTTTTGTCGAACTTAACTACCATTAATTTAACAACTTAGAGAAAGATATTATGACTATTAAAGGAGTTAATACATATTTTCACAAAATTTTTCTGAAACATTTAACAAGAGAAGGGCATCTCACCAGAACTCAGCAAACAAATTAATGAAGATTATATTTCTCTTTAAAAGAAATCAAATCATATTTGTCAAATAACCCTGAGTAGATAAGCATACCAGTAAAGACACATTGTTTATTAAAGAGAAAAAGCATCAAGATTAAAGCAAACAACTGGCAGAATCCATAAGAGTTATTAAAAGGCAAAAAATTATAATGGACTATCAGATGACTATAGCAAATGAGAGGTATGGTAAATCCACAGGCCATTTTATGTGATGAAAGAAAGCAATTCCAGGGCCAAAGATCACTTTTGGTAAAATATATATAAGATGAAAGAATTTTTGTTCAACATGAGCAACAAAGGCCAATCTGAAATAATGATGTCAACTTCTATTGTCTTAAAAATAAAATCACCTAGCAAGCCATATTATGAAATCCAAACCAGAATTCTGCAATTGTTATACACCAGAAAGCATTCATCAGTGTTAGCCAAGTACAGAGAAAATGAGAAGAGATCTCTAAGTGACTGACCAGATCTCTAAAGAAACTCTCGGAGAAATTTCCATTGCAAGATCTTTCATTGCCTTGTCTTGGCCTACTGCTTCTTGCAACCAGTCTAATCTACAAAAGCAGCATTACGTTTCCAGTTAGACAATGAATTCCAGGTAAAAGCACCAACTTGACCAAAATAGTAAAAAAAAAAGAAAAACAAAATAACTAATACTGACCAAAGCAAAATCAATTAGGCTCCAACAGCTCAGCACTTATGCATGCCATTTTCAAGCCACTTCAATTCAAATTCTGTAATTATGCAAGTAAATCATCTTGAATACATAATCCTGGTAACATTTCGGCTGAACTATAAGGATTCATGATATTTTATTAACGTTTACAAAAATGATGCAAGCGCATATCTGTTCTGCATTTCAAACACTGGATGATTGCAAATGAAAAAATAAGACATTTTTATCAGTGTGGAAGTGTCATTTTACCAGTCTGCTAAAATCGCCTATAAAAAGAACAACATCATTGAATCGACTGTCCAACACATAGGTGAGCTAATGAAAAAAATGATTGAATAATTGATGCATTAAAAATACTATGGAAAATGGACACCAACATTCTTGTCCAAGTAATTGCAGAACTTCTCACTGAATCTAGTTCTTTATATTCTCTCACGATTCCCACATTACCCTAAAGACCTCTCTGTAGCTGATAGAAAAGAAATTCTCTAAAGCACCTCAAAATAATATCTATCATTTTTCTAATTTGGACAGGGAACAGAGATAGAGAAGTAGCAAATATTGTCAAAAAGAATATGTGCTGCCTCACAATATTCTTTCTTTTGTTTGTTGTTATTTATTTATTATAATTATTTTCTAATCTATTGCAGTCTCCTCCTTTGTCGATCTTCCTTTTTCCCCTACGGACAAAAGCTAGAATTCAACTCCATGAGTTTGAATCAACATCCAACAAAACAAAAGTTTATTTATCAGTGGAAAGTGGAGAATAAGCACCACAAATATTTATCTCATGGACAGTACTAATGAAAATTGCAGACCTTTGAAGCCAAAATTTAGTTTCAATCTGTGACGTAAAAAAGGAGGGGAAAAAAAATCAGAGGAGAAAATCCAAATCTTGGAATGTAAGCTTTTGATGGTAGAAAATCAACTTAGTAAAAACTTTAAATATATGAAATTTTAATTTAACATGAACACGGGCTTTGATTTTTTCAAATAGATTGCGGATATCATAACTTATACGTGGATCTCACCATGATGAGCAACTGCTGCGTGAGTGACCCAGCTTGACTGCCACTAGCACTGCTCCAACAAGAAACATACACTGTCTGCAAATTGATTTGAACAAAATCAGGCAACTATAACTTATTATTTTCAAAGTTTCAAACTCAATTCAAATAATTTAATCATTTATCATCACCAATCACTTTTTATTAAACCAAAAAATAAACGAACAAATAAAAGAAGATAAAATATAAACACTGATGAATTACCCACCCATGAAGCACGTATCATGATGTAACAAAAACAACTCCCTCAACCACTTAAAAATACAAAGCCACAGACAAAGACAGCCAATCTCTCTCTACAGCAATTCACTTCACAGATTGCGCCAAAATAAATATTAATAATAATAACTATATTATTATTATTATTATTGTTATTATTAATAGAAAAGAATCATAATAATTGGGGTGACCTGTCCTGGAACATCAATTGGTGTTTGATCACCCAATACAATACTCATGATACAAAATCACAAACGTCATAATCATTCAACAATTCCCAAGCATAAAGCGATGACCTCTTACCTTAAACACAAACAATGTGAACATCCCTTTAACAAAAGAAGAGTTTTAACACTTGCACTTCACTATTCAGCAAGAAGGGATAAGTACTTGTCCACATCTTTCTTTGTCGGGCAGCCACATAAAAGAGCTTTGTATATGACAATATTAGGTTCCAGTCCTCTATCAATCATTTCATCAAAGACTATCAAAGCATCTACAAGGTTGTTTGTATAGCAAAGCCTTGCAATCAAAACAGTATAACATACAGTATCAGGTTCCAGTCCTCTATCAATCATTTCATTAAAGACTCCCATAAGGTTGTTTCTCTTGCTAAGCGTTGCAATCAAAACAGTATAATATACAATATCAGGTTCCAGTCCTCTATCAATCATTTTATTAAAAACTGTCCCAGCATCTGCAAGATTATTTGCAATCAAAACAGTATAACATACAACATCAGGGCTTATTTCCATTTCCTTCATCTCCTGCAAAAAATCTGAAGCATCAACTACGTCTTCATTACTTCGCAAGGTATGTGGCGAGGAAGAAGAACATATTTTATTTATTTTTGAATAAGCGTCACATAAAATTGTATAAAGTACAACATCAGGTTTGATCCCTCTCAGCTTCATGTCTTTGAAAATGTTACAAGCTTCACGCAAACAATTTAGTTTGCAAAAGCCATGTATCAGCATTGTATAACTAATGAGATCAGGAATTAACCCATGGCGAGTCAAAAAATCAAACACCTGATGTGCCCATTTAACTTCTCCAGCCAAACATAATGCACCTATGACCTTATCATAGGTAGTTTTGCTGGGTTTAGCATCCAGTTTTAGCATTGTATCAAGCAACTTGAAAGCTTTGTTGTTATAACCCTCAATAAGAAGATTAGTCAGCAATTTACAACAGGACTCTGATCTCATTAAGAATCCCCGCTGAGACAAAGTCATAAAAAATTGAAAGGCCTCTTCTAAATGATTTGTTTCACAATAACCATCGACCATGGCACTATAATTTTCCAAACACTTCTCTTTCAAATCATCAAAAAATGCCCTGGCTTCCTTCACCCGGCCACTCGTGCACAAGCCTTCAATAATCATGTTGTGAGTAATAACATTAGGTTTCACACCCTGCTTTTTCATATATTTCAAACAAGCAAGTGCATCTCGCACATTGCCATATTGAGCAAGCCCACGAGCAAGCACGTTATAGGCTTTAATATCAGGTTTATATCCCATCTGCCTCATTTTCTTGAATAAACCTATAGCATCAACAAGTTTACCTCGAAGAATGTAACCATCAATCACAGTTGTGTAGTTGGCAACATCTGGAACTATCTGCCGACCCTCCATTTCATTGAACAGTTTCACAGCCTCTTCTACTTCCCCAAGTTTGCATAAAGTATCCATAATGACATTATAACAAACCTGGTCAAGGAAAATCCCCATACTTTTAAACTCCTTAAATTTTTTTATAGCTTCAGAAGTCTTCCCCATCTGGCATAAGCATTTTAATATCACACTCACTACATAATTTGTTTCAATACCTATTGATGACATTTCTCCATGAAGAGACAAAGCTTTACTTATGTTCCCACATTTGCAATATCCGGAAATCAAAGCACTATATACATACCTATCAGGAGTAACCCTCAGTTGTTTCATACGAAGAAACACACTTTCAGCTTCTACAAGTCTACTATTTTGACAAAATTCACATATTACAGCAGTGTAAGCAAAGGCATTCAAAGGAATACCATTCTCACTCCATTTCAAAAGCAGATCATAACCCACATCTAACCTTCCATTCTCACAAAGCCCTTGAATAATGGTCGAGTAATTATATCCATGCAGGGTTACTCCTGCTCTATTCATCTCATTCAACACATCGAAAGCTTCTTCAAATCTAGCCAGCTTACAAAGGGCCTTAATTACAATATCATAAGTGAATTGATTCAAACTAAACCCCATACACTTCATATATTTGTAAAGTACTAAAACCATATCTACTTCCCCACACTTTAACAACTGGTTCATGAAAAAGTTACAGGTGAATTTAGACCAAACGAATCCGGGACGATCAGCCTGGAATAACACATTTAAAGCTTGATCAAACATTCTCTTACTACAATAGGCCTTAACCATTGCATCAGAAACTCGATAAAACACATTCGACCCTTCTTTAGAAAGAGCTTCAAACAGATCAATAACCTCAAAATTCAAATCATTCTTTTTCTGAACAAGTTCCCGTAACAGAGACTCCAGCTTCTTCTGCCTCCCACAATAACACAAGATTCTGACAATGGCAGCATAAGTGTGAATATTATGCCTAAACCCTTTCGCTTTTAACAGTTCAAAGAATGTTAACGCAGCTCCGGGGTCTTTTCTGAAACTATCCAATTTGTTAACAACTTCACTAGTACTATTACACTCAGAAGAGTCCTCTTCTTCAGAATCTGACCAAATATATTGAGAATGTGACGAAGAGTCTTCTCCTTCTTCAGAATCTGACGAAATGTATTGATAATGTGACGAAACTGGTAACAGGGGAAGGGATGAAAATGAACGGCACCTAATGCACTGAACTGGTTTGATAAAATGCCTCAATGAATTTAACTTAATAGCCGATGCCCACATAAGAGAGAACGCATGAGAGAGAACAGAGGATATATTAAACAAGAGAATTGTGTGAAGAAGAAGAACAAGCTTACTTGACATGAAATGAAAGCAAAAACGGCACGTCTTTTGGCGGCCGGAAGCTGGTTCTTTGTTTCTGGTCGTTTTTGTTTCAGAACTCCTAACTAATAAAGATTGAAGATTTACCTAAATCTTGTGTCGAATAAGGGCCGGATCGAGACGGGTATCCGGGTATCCGGGTTTGGGTATAGCAGATGATTATGAATGTGTTGTCTTGTCTAATGCCTACGTGGAGGAAAACCAAACATCAGTACAACATCTCTTAGCAGAGCTAACTGTCTTTAAAAGCGTTTTAACTGCTTTCTCTTTGCTATAGCAATTAGCAATTAGCAATTAGCAAGCAATGGCTAGCTTCAGTACTTCATCAAGAGTGCTGCCTGTTCTCTCATTGCAGCCAAAAAGAAACCTGAGCATCATCACATCTTCTTCATCTTTAGTACATTTTAGCAACACCCATTTGCATAGTCTGAAGATTCGTCACAAAAGTTTGGGACTTTCATGCTTTGGACCAGATGGGCTTGTCGTGTGTTCTGCTTCAAATAATTATTTTTCAGTTGATGAGCAAATGAAAGAGAAGCAGAGCAGTGAAGAAACTCATGAGGTTAAGAACAGGTAAATTTGTATTGTGTTCTTGCTAATTTTTTTGTTTTGAGCACATCAATTATGCCATTAGAGGGTATATTTAAAAAAAAATAGTATGATATTAGCCTTTGTTCTGTCTTTTAGTATGATTATTGTGCTAATGATGCAGATGCTTTTATTCAAGATTTAGTTTTTCCTTTGAGTATCACTATTTGTGATCTCATAGTTTCCTGTCTTGCTGTAGTTTGTGGAACTGGAGGGGGTATTCAATTCGCTATCAGTATTCGGGAAGCAGTGGTCCTGCTCTAGTTCTGGTTCATGGTTTCGGAGCAAACAGGTCTAGATCGTTGATATTTCGCTTCTCATTAGCAGACAACTAATTGCTATAGGTATTAATTGCGGATTGCTCATTTTTAACCTTATGCATGCTAAGAACTTGTATGACTATCCCCTTGTGGTTCCTTCAATTAGCACTGGTGTAGAAGTAGAATGATATTTATGGACCGAGCCAATTCATTTTGCTGGATTTAGTTTCTATCTGGTAGCTAAGACTTTGGATATTGGTCACAGCATTGCTTGTGTACTCTAATGAACCAACTGTTTATGCAAGTTTCATGATAAATCTGCCGTGTGCATGTGCCAATTTGAACAGAAGTTTTGTTCTCTTTCTCTTTGTTTATGTACTAATTATGTGTCTTCATTTAGTGATTGTGATGCCTTAACTGCTATTTACAGTGACCATTGGAGGAAAAACATGCCGGTTCTCGCTAAATCTCATAGGGTATACTCAATTGATCTTATTGGTTATGGATACTCAGACAAACCAAATCCTCGAGATTTTTTTGACAAACCTTTTTATACGTTCGAGACATGGGCCAGTCAGCTGAATGATTTCTGTAAAGATGTGGTGAAAGATCAAGCATTCTTCATATGCAATTCAATTGGAGGTGATCAAGCATGAGTCAATAAATAGCATCTGCTTTCCATATTATCACCACTTGGCTACTAAACAGTTTATATGGTCCTCATGTAGGATTAGTTGGTCTTCAAGCAGCAGTAATGGAGCCGGAGATCTGTAGAGGCATGATCTTGTTGAATATATCTCTTCGTATGCTTCATATCAAAAAGCAGCCATGGTATGGACGGCCTTTGATCAGATCATTTCAGAATTTATTGAGGTAAAAGTGAGAAAATTTCTTTCTGCTCAGGTTCAAGTTTCAAACTTGCCAGCTTATGATTTAAGTTAGATATGCTTATTTGATAGGAACACTGCTGTGGGCAAACTTTTTTACAAAATGGTTGCAACATCAGACTCTGTCAGAAATATTCTTTGCCAGGTATTGCACATGAATATTAGTTTTTCAATCAGACGGCTGGGAGCTGTATAATGGTTTGAAGTTTATCATGACAAAATAAAATGAATTAACTGTCTACAGTAGAAATAATGATGGATTTATACATGCAAGGAAATGTAATACTGAACAATACCGGTTCCTCACCATTCTTTGGAAAAAAAAAAAAAAGAGAATGAATGTGGTCGATGTTGTCATCAATTCTGTTGATTGTTTTTGTTGTTTCAGTGTTATAATGACGCCTCCCAAGTGACAGAGGAACTAGTTGAAAAGATCTTACAACCGGGACTTGAACCTGGTGCAGCCGATGTATTTCTTGAATTCATTTGCTACTCAGGAGGCCCTCTACCTGAGGAATTATTGCCACAGGTGAAGGTTAGTTTCTTTAAGATGGATCAAATTCACAATATGCCAATCTTCAGCCAGTAAAATTAATTTTTGCTAGCTCTTGGTGATTTTGGATTTGTTCTTCTTGTATGCTTGTGTTCCTGCTTTGCTGCAGTGTCCTGTTTTGATAGCATGGGGTGACAAGGACCCATGGGAGCCCATTGAGCTTGGAATAGCCTATGGGAATTTTGATTCTGTGGAAGACTTTATTGTCCTCCCTAATGTTGGCCACTGCCCTCAGGTATCCTTCTATCTCTTCCTTTCATGTGCGTGCATGCACACACACTCACATTTGCACACATGTAGGTGCTATGATCCGGTGGCAATTTCCTTTCCCTTATGAACTAGAAATTATGTGGTGGCTATTTGAATGTAAGGAAAATACATTCATTTTTTATGCATAAAAAATTGTGCCATAATTTACTCATTCACTTGGGAGATTATAGTAGCAAATTTGCAATGTTTTTTAGGCTGTGACTAGTTCATTAATATATTTGGCTTCTGATTTTATATTTGCATCAAATATTATGCATTTTGATGGTGATGATGATGCTTGAGGTAACAAAAAACTTTGCATAAAGTTTATCTATTGATGTGCTTGAAGGATGAAGCACCCCATCTTGTCAACCCACTTGTGGAATCATTTGTGACTCGCCATGCTACACCACCAGCTAGCGTTTCTGCAGCTTCTTTATATTCTAGCAATTGATACGATCAATTTTAGTTACTTTCTGTAACTAGGAACCCATTTGGAAGTTGCAACTGCTATGCCTCAGCAAGATAGTAAATTGTTTGGCCAGAGGTCCATAGTAATGTAGCAATTGTAGTTTAGAAGTTGATCTCTGACTGGTTTTATCGTTTATGTACGTGGTTCTTTTGTGTTTATCAATCCAAATCATGCATCTCTGGTGAAAAGTAAAAGCTAAAAGAAAAAAAAAGCCAAAAAAATAAAATCAGTTCATCCTAGGATTGTTGATAAAGCAAAGATGCCATGAACCAGGACTTGAAAGACATATGAAAGAGCAATATTTGTAGTCATTTTCCTTCATATTTACACACCATTTTGACAGTATAATTTTCACTTTTGACTTTTATTATGGCACATTTTTTGGTTTTTGCACAAGGTGAAACAGTGCAATAAAAAACGTTTTTCATTAGGCAATATCTACCATACAATTCATGTATGGTACACTCACTCACATAAATACCATACATGAATTGTATGGTAGGGGGATCCTTTTCATTAGGTAGGGTTAAATCACTTGGAACGCAAGTGACAAATCACTTGTCACTACAAGCAATAACTTTTGTAATAATGTTGTTGATTCCACTTCAAACTTAAGTGGCAAAGGAAACCGACTGCTTCAAAATTGACATTAAGCATATAGAATTGCAGTTTTGTGTATATATATTTAAAGTGGGAGTGAACAAACTCAAATTGTTTTTTAGTCCTCATTTCTTTAAGTTTTAAACTCCGCAGCCAGGAAAAACAAACGGCTTGAAATCACTCGACTAAACTTTTGGGGCAGCTCTCTCAATCATACTTATAAGAACATTGATCAATAATCTCATATTGTGAGGCTAAGCTCTAACATAATAAGTGTGGTATTTAATGTTAGTTCAAGTCTTTGAATATACCAATTTGTATAAAATAACTCTAAATGACACTAGAGGAGTATTTATCAGCAATAAAATTGTGAATTCTTGTACAAATTATTTTTTTGTATAAATAAATATGGTATGACATCATTTCGTTGACTGAAAATATAAACTAATAAAAATTAATCATATGAGTAATGTGGTGGTTTCATTCAATCAACCTCATTTTGTCACATAAATTTATGTAAAAAATAATTTATACATAAATTAAATTTGGAGGTGTGTATTATTCATCCCAAAAAAAAAAAAAAATCTCTCAATAATTGAGAGTTTTACAAGTTATCTATTGAATACAACGAGTATGACAGTCACTTTGATACATAAATATGGCATAATTTTATATACCATGACCTAAATGTGGTAATTTATGAAGAAATAAAATTAAAATCGAAAGAAGGCGGTGTTTATTCAAACTAATCTCCACCAAAATTTCTCACACACGTGTTTACAAAGAAGGTTGTCTAAGCAACTATGTCACTTTTGGGCTAGTTGGCATTTGTTGACTCTGTAAAATACATTATATAATACTCGAAAGGCCAATTCGTTTGGCGTTTTTCTGTGTTTTACTATATATATATATATATATATATATTTTATGCATAGAATCGAAACAAACAAATAAATAAAGTATGAGATTATTAATCAAATGATCATGGTGGGCTTACATAATAGATTTGGTCCCTACATCACCATCAACGTCATCATCATGATTATTATCAATTTATCATAATCTTTACGCATGCTTGAACCCCATTTCAATAAAATAAACGCATGATAATTGCATATCATAATTGCTTTAAAGGTTAGGGAGGCGAAGTGGACATACAATATTATAAAAAATAATCTTATAAATTTTCTCTTGAGTAAATATTTATTTAATTTTTATATTTTAATTTAATAATTCGTGTAATTTTTATATTTTAAAAAATATTTTAAGATATTTTTATTATTAAATATATTATGTTCTTATTTTTAATTTTTTTTTCTTTTATTAACAACAATATTTTTGGAAATATTAACAAACCACCACTAAAATTGTGAAATATTATTTTATGAATCAATTGGTGATGAAAGCACCAAACACAAAATCCCAAATACCTAATTGGATTTCCGATAAGAGATAGAGGAGATGAATTCACCCTATAAAATCCAACAACATAAACAGTAAAAATCTTATTGGGGCAACTGCACCCACCAAACAAATTGGATATAAATGTATGTAAAGCAAGAAAGAAAGAATCTGCTTTGACTCAAGAAAAGCGCTTCTGTCGTTAATCGCTTATTCTATTTAAAAAAAAATTCTGTCAGTCATTTTGATTGATTAATATTACTTAGCTCTTCTATACACAAAGAGGGCTCTATATAAGGTTAAGTAGACACCTAAATTAGTGATGAGCACAAGCATTAAATAACAATTCTGATAGAAATATATGTCTGTATACGTCGAGATTATAGTGTCTAAATAACGGTGTATAGACTAAATATGTGCTTTAAAATATACGTATTTCTACCCTCAAGATTATATAAACACATATAAAGTGGTTTTACTTTGCACATGATTTTACCATTAAGCTAGCTTGTACTATAAAAAGATGCAACGTGTCCGCACCCGAGAATGAGTCACGAGGGTTTATATGTGTGCGTGCATATATAAAAGCACATGTTTATATATGATCGATTCCAATAACATATACAATTGTGAGACTTGTTGGAGGACTTCTCCTGCACTATTCTTTTGGAGAGAGAGTAAATGGGAAAGTTCAAAAGGGTTTGTGTGTTCTGTGGAAGTAATTCAGGAAATAGAAAGATTTTCAGTGATGCAGCTCTTGATCTTGCTACACAACTGGTTTGTAAATTGCATGTCTCTCTTTTATATACATATATATAAACATATATATTTCCTTTGCTTGCAACACACAAACTCACAAATCACATATACCGCATATGTGAAAGCACTTAGGTTAACGGTGATGGCTTAAGCTTGTTTGAAGGTATTTTAATTAAGAAAAAAGTTGCAGGTTGAGAGGAAAATAAATTTGGTGTATGGAGGAGGGAGTGTTGGGCTTATGGGATTAGTTTCTCAAACTATTTTTGATGGAGGGTGTCATGTTCTTGGGTAAGTTAAAAATATTTACATATTATTAAAGTTTCTTATTCTTTTATACTATCATGAATTGAGGTGCGGTGACTTTTAATTTTTACTTGCTGGGTAACAGAATGATTAACAGTCAAATATGTGAGTGTCTAAATACTCTTAAGATTATCAATTGTTGATATTCAATTATTGTTGTTGATATTAACTGTCGCAGATATCATCATTTTTATGATCATGGATTAGACAATCTTATAATAGTTTGATGGATTATGAATATTTGTACATTTCTAAGTCTTTTGTGTTATGAATCTCTCGTCAAAAATATAAATTTTTACATAATAAGTTAGTAACCAAATACTCGTGATTATTAAAACATAAAAACGGTTGTAAGGTACTTTCACCGTATTTTTATTGTTTATTGATATTTACCTAATTGTTTTCTTCATCATTGTTGTTGATTCTAATGCAATTTTTCTTCTTGACTAGGATCATACCAAAAGCTCTAGTTCCAATTGAGGTAATTAATTAAGATTATAAACAACTCTGCTTAATTCTCTTAATCTTTCCAATTACTAAATCACTCAAATCACTTTTGTCAAAATCTCAGATATCGGGACAGACAGTAGGAGAAGTGCTAATTGTGTCTGATATGCATGAAAGAAAAGCAGAAATGGCTAGAAGAGCCGATGCTTTCATTGCACTTCCAGGTATATATATCACAATTTTCTAGCTTCACCATTCACATTTTGATGGTTAATTGAAATAAGATATCGTTTTTTTTTTTTTTTTAATGGGATTTTCTCTATTATAATTTATGAAGGAGGGTATGGAACAATGGAAGAGTTGCTGGAGATGATAACATGGTCTCAGCTTGGCATCCATGACAAACCTGTAAGTTGGTATAAATAAGAAATACAAAATTATTGTTTGATTGAAATGACGAAAATGTTTTTCAGAATCAAACCATTTTTTCGCAGTACATTGATGAAGTCTTCCAATTGAATTTTGATTTTAAAAAAACAGGTGGGTGTGTTAAATGTTGATGGATATTATGATTCTTTGCTAAGGTTCTTTGACAAAGGAGTAGAAGAAGGGTTTATCAAATCTTCTGCTAGAAATATTGTCATTTCTGCAAAGAATGCTAGAGATCTTCTACAAGGAATGGAGGTGCCAAACTTACTGCCCTTCAAACCGATAAATATCTATTTATCTTTTCTTACTTTAACTTTCACTTGTTATAGAGATTAGAAAAGCACTTGTGCTTCTGCAGGCATATATACCTATGCATGATCAAGTGGCTTCAAGTCAGAGCTGGATTGTAGAAGAAAACAGAGAATAAGAATTGTAGCAATTTGCTTTTGGTAATTCACACAAGGAAAATGGAAATTTTGCTATGAAAATGAAACCATTATCGATAATGGACTCTTAAGTGCAAGCAAAAGAGTAGAGGATAATACCCACTAGCACTATTGAGTCAGATGAGCAACAATACTACTTCATCATTGAGCGTTGACGCATGTTTGTGGCAATTTCAAATTACTTGCAATGAAAACAAATATGGAAACTTGGCATCTCGATAATTCACAGATTTGAAACAACTATTGAACTCTATAATATGATCAACTGGAACCGCCAATCATGAAATCAAATGAAGGCCTAGAATAAGCTCAAAACTTCCATTTCGTGACTGAATCGAGACATTAAACCTAACAGGAATTGTCAATCAACCTGGTCAGCAGTAACCAACTCCATCCTTGCAGTCTTTGGTGAAATTATTAAACGTTTCCAGACGTGTCTTTCCCCGGTAAAAGACCTCAGTGTCCACAATGGCTCTCATGTACCCATCAAATTCAACTGGCCTTCCACGGGTTAAACGTGTCATCCAATGGTACCACTCACTTGTGCTATTCCACAGGTCCCTGTAATCGTCAAGCAAATGGACCTTGTATTCTGACCTCAAAGTATCGAAGTAACTATAAGATGGTTCATTGGTTGCAATATACAAATTTGTCCAGGGATGAACAACCTCTTCAAGCTTCTCGAGGAGTGCACCGGGTGATGTATCAGAATCCAAATTGGGCCAAAGCTTCTTGTTTTTAACTCTCTCCCCGCGAACGACATGAATCGCATCATATTCGTAATCCATTCGCCCACCAATCTCTGCAACAATATTCAACAATATCTTAGACTTAAGCAGGGCATGCCATGGCCTCTCGATGTACTTAGCCGCTTCCCCGTCACAAACCATAAACCAAAAATTCCCCGGAGATGGAGCATCAAACTGCCTCCATATGATTGTACTGTTATCTTTCTTTAACTTCTTTGGCTTGACCTTATAGCTAACAACCTTCTTTACTGAAACTTTTTTCTCATGCTTTTGATCCCATTTTTTCCACTCCCTTAAAAATTCACCTTCCTCCACAACTGATGCCACGTCCTTAAGGTGCTCAAAGTCAAAATAATATCGAAAATCTTTCCCATCCACATCCTGATTGCTCGGGTTATATTTTGCCGCCAGGCACATACTCAAATCCATCACGAATGTCCTTTTCAAATACATAGCCTCCCCTAATCCGCATAAGAAACTCCACGCGAAATGATTCATTCCTTTGCAATAATCTCCTCCTCGTTTATAATATAAGTACCTCCCTTCCTTAAAATCTGCCTCTGATCCGGTACTCAGAATTGTATCATTGATCTCATCATCGAGAATTGCCTTTGATACTATTGTATTCCCAGCGCTCCTGGTGCCATTAGATCTTCTCCCAAACAACTTCTTGGCATTGATACCCGAATGCCAACCACTTGCGTGCTCAACTCTGTAGAAACAGTCTTCTCCGTATTCAAACGTAAACCTCCTAAAATCCTTGTACTTCCTCCAAGACTTATCTCTCTTGTTCCTAAACCTCCAAGCTACATCACACTCATTTGCCTTCGACCCATTAACTGGTGTAAGGTACTCCAAAAACAGAACTGACTTAAATTGCTTAAGATTAAATCTCTCAACGGCTAGCAAAACTCGGGGGTCAGAACAATTTACTACCCTCAATTCATCACAATCAGAGTCATCCATACCGGCCAAATTTTTCAGTTTCTTCTCAGCTTTGTCAATCATTTGTTCAGTGATTGAACTACCAGCTGGCACAGACCGAAAGACTTCACCAGGTTTGAGGATAGAATTGCCATCTTCCAAGGTTGGATTTTCAGTTTTGGAGAAGAGTTTTGTTAAAGCTGAGGTAGATTCAAGCCATGGATCTGGAGGTTGATATGTAATGGCAATGACTGTAAATATGAGAATTGAGAATACAAATACAGAGAAGCACAGGTTGCTAATTAGCCTTATGAACATTTGGCCAATCGGCTCTGATTCTCTCATGCGCTTTGCCTAAAATGAAAAACCCAATCCTCTAAACTAATCAGATATTAAAAATCAATCATAAAACAATGTGCTTGGCAACCGAGAAAGTGCAAGAAAGTCATAAAGTGAAAAAAGCTAGGCTTGGGGCTACATACATTAAATATTAACTCTTAGATGAGGTTTGCCCATTGTTGAATACCCAAATTATAGATTCAATCAGAACTTGAAATCATATCAGAAAAATGGCGTTCGGTGACTGAGAAAAAGAAGAAATGTGAGAGAAAATTGATGTCAAAAGACTAAATAGGAGGCTAAAGTTAACTTCAATTCCTTGATGGGTTTTTCTCACTGTTGTATACCCAAGCTTTACATTTAACAGAATCGTTGCGGTTTTATCAGGGAAGAGGTGCTTGGTGACTGAGAAAATGATGGAAACTGAGAGAAAAGATTGATGTCGAAAGACTGAATACTAGCCACAAGGCCGAAGCTAACTTCAAACTGTTCAGCCGTTAACTTCGTTCAATTTTCCATTTTTACCACAAACCATTAATTGCACTTATCAAAAGATTTGTGTAATAAGCTTCCATGGCTACAGTTCGCTGCAGTGAATTGATCAAGGAACGTGACATGTCAGCATCAAGAGACTGGAGCATTTTTAATTTGTCAATTAATTATCTATTTCAATAGATTTTGATTTTTTTTCTATTTTTTATTATATTTAATAACACATCCTAAATTCCTAAAGCAGGGAAGTTTTTCAAGTCGAGTAGGGAAAGGGTATCCAATAAATTATTGTTACATAATGTTAGTGCTATTGATCAAATTTCATATACATCATGAACATTTTTATTTTTCAACCAATTCGAAAATACGTCTTTTCATGAGTGAGTTCCATCCATGGGTTCATAACACAACCATTGCTGAAAAAGCACTTGCGCTATGGGCATCATTCATCATAACACAATGACTGCTGAAAAGCAATTCTTGTGCTCCTTCAAAAATATGTACCTAGGCATGATTAAATGGCCTCAAGCTGAACAATGTTTTTTATGAAATAAAAAATAATAGACTTTTGCATTCAACTGCAAGCAAAAAGAAGAGGATAACGCGTAAATAACATTTTGTGTCAAATGGGTACATAAACTAACCATTGTATAGAAGAAAAAGAGCACTTAATAACTTTCAAAATAAATCTCAATCAGAAGAACAGATAGCATTATAAGTTGAATCTGTAATATGATACATGCATTTCATGATCAGCTAGAATTGCCAATCATCGATAGAATGAAGGAACAAGCAAATAAAATAAGAGCCTAAAATAAACCCAATATTATCATTCCGTGGCAGAATCAACAGACTTAAAACATAGCAAAAGATGCAGATCAATTTATGCTTATGGCGACAAGAGCTGTCCCCCAACCTGGTCAGCAGGTATTAACTCCATCTTTGCAGTCTTTGGTCAAATTATAAAACGTTTCCACACGTGTCTTTGCTCTGTAGAAGACCTCTGTATCCACAGCAACTCTCATGTACCCATCAAACTCAACTGGTCGTCCATTGTTCAAAAGTGTGGTCTCATTGTACCACTCACTTGTATTGCTCCAAAGTTTCTTGTAATCATCAAGCAAATGGACCTTGTACTGAGACCTCAATTTATCAAAATAATTATAAAACGGTTCATTGGTTGCAATATACAGATTTCTCCAAGGATGAATCATTCCTTGAAGCTTTGTAAGGAGTGCATCGGGTGATGTATCGGCATCTAAATGTGGCCAGAGCTCCTTATTTTGAGCTTTCTCTCCTCGAACGACGTGAACTGCATCAAAATCCCAATCCATTTGCCCACTGATCTCTGTGACAATATTCATCAATCTCTTGGACTTCCACAGTGCATGCCATGGCCTCTGTATGTACTTTGCAGCCTGCCCTTCACACACCCTATACCAATAATTTTCAGGCTCAGGCGAATCAAACTGTCTCCATATAATTGTGCTCTTATCTTTCTTTAGTTGTGCCGGTGTTACCTTATGCGTAACAACTTTCTTAACTGGCACTTTTCGCTTATGACCCCGATCCCATTTCTTCCAATCCCTCAAAAACTCACCTTCCTCCACAACTGATGCCACCTCCTTAAGATGTTCAAAGTCAAAATAATACCGAAAGTCCTTCCCCTCCTCATCCTTATTGCTTGGGTTATAAGTTGCAGCCAAGCATACACTCAAATCCATTACGAATGTCCTATTCAAATAGATAGCCTCGCCTAAGCCACACAAGAAACTCCACATATACTGATTCATTCCTTTGCAATAGTCTCCTCCACGGGAATAATACAAGTACTTCCCCTTCCTGAAATTCGTCAGTGATCCCAACGTTGGAATTGTGTCATTGATCTCATCATCCCGAAATGCTGATGCAACTTTAGGATTCCCAACACTCCTACTAGTAGCATTAACTCTATTCCTAAATGACCTCCTGGCATTAAAACCGGAGTGCCAACCACCTGCACGTACAATTTTATAAGTACAATTTTCTCTGTATCCAAACCTAAACCTCCTAAAATCCCTATACTTCCTCCAAGACTTCTCTTTCTTGTTCCTAAACCTCCAAGCCACATCACATTCATTCGCTTTTGATCCATTAACTGGTTTTTGATACTCCAAAAACACAATTGACTTAAATAGCCTCAAATTAAACCTCTCTACGGCTATCAAAACTCGTGGATCAGAACAATTTACTACTCTCAATTCATCACAATCAGACTTTTCCGTGACGGTCATATTTTTCACTTCCTCCTCAGATTTCTCAATCACTACTTCAGTGATAGAACTAACAGGCGGCACTGAAGGTGCTAGTGGCATAGCCTGTAAATCTTCACCGGTTTTGAGGATAGAGTTGTCATCTTTAAAGGTTGCATTTTCAGTTTTGGTGAAGAATTTAGTTAAAGCCGGGGCAGATTCAAGCCAGGGATCTGGAGGTTGATATGTAATGGCAATGACAGTAAATATGAGCACTGAGAGCACAAACACTGAGAAACATAGGTTGCTTATCAATTTGATTAAATTCTGGCCAATTGGCTCTGTGATTGGATTTGATTCCTTCATGGGCTATGCCTAACCTTCAGAAACAGATTCCCTGGACTAACCAGATCTGAAAAATTCTATTGCTATAATGGATGTACGGCAACAGAGAAAGTGTAAGAAAGTGAAAGAAAATTAAAGAAAATTAAAATGAACTAAATTAAGCTCGAGGGTCACTTACATAATCTCTGAGATGGGTTTTGCTCACTGTTGAATACCCAAGATTCAGATTTTATCAGATCTTCCAATCATACTAAGAAAATGGTGTTTGGTGACCGAGAAAAATGAAAGGAAAATTAAGGAAAATTGATGTCAAAAGGCTAAGCACAAGCTCAAAATCACTTCAATCCCTTGATGGGTTTTTCTTCCTGCAGAAAACCCAGATTTTCGATTTAACAAAACCTGGTAGTGTCGGTGTTTGGTTGCAGAGAAAATGAACGAAAATTAGGGGAAATGCAAAAAAGAAAAGAGGTAAAATTTTGGAAGAGTCGGGAGTCAAAATATGATTAGTTGGAACTCCTCTGAGAAAAATTGGACTTGAAGTTTACTTCAAATAATATCAGATAATTAATCATTTGTGTTCTAAGCTTTCATTACAAGGAAAGTGTGAAAAGGATTCCCTATTTCAATGAGTTGGTGCCAGTTCACTGGTAGCGATCCAGGCAGGTTCCACGTCGGCATCAGGACGTTTAATTTTGTTTTTCTGATTTTATTTAATGATTTTTTAATCGGTTTTGGATCGGTATCTTTTTATAGAGATATTTGCAATACAAGGCTAAAATTGGCCCAAGAGTGAGAGGTGGAGGAGTTGTTGGCTTGTTTCTCTCACTGATAACAAGGGTGAAAATGACAACAAAATGGGAAAAATGTTGAAAAGTTAATAAAGTTGCCTTTGCTTCTTCTTCGCTTATTTATTCTTCTGCAATATCAAGTTCACACGTTTCAAAATATAAATTTTGCTTGTACATAGCCGTTTAGCACTTAATACAAGGGAGGTGAAAAAATAACATGCATTGTATTCATGTCATTTTAGAGAGAACGTTTTGGTACTAAAAGAGAAACCATCAAGGGTAAGGGCTTGTTCGGTATTTTTTTTATTTGTATTTTTTAAAAATAATAATAATATTTTGCAGTTGTTATACTTTTGAATTGAAGTATAAGTTTGATATTATTTTCTATATCCTATATTCTAAAATTAAAAACAGTAATATGTGTTCGGTAAACATGATTAAAATGATCAAAACAGTAATTATATGTTCGTTAGAATAGCCTTATAACAACAAAATTTTAATAAATATATTATCTTAACATTTAAATAAAATTAATTTGTTTTTCGTATAATACGATAAAAAATTGTAAAATTTTATTCATTAAAAGATTCTTATGCAAGATAAAAGTTACCTTATAAGGTTCAGTATAGATTTTATAAGGTTCAGCATAGATTTTATAATAAGTAAGGGCAAAACAAAGTTTAGAAGAACACTGTTAGTTATCACCAAGTCACTGACTCCAGCAAAAGTAGAGAGCAACCAAAAGAAAATCCGTTGCTAAGGCTGCATAAATGTTCAAATTAATCTTTCATGAGTAGTCATCCATTCTTTTGCTTCTCGAAAAATCACATGATCTAACTTGTATACTTTTTGTTGCTTTCACTCTGCATAAATGCCCAAACATCTGTTAAAAATATTCCCTTTAATTTGAACAAATGAAACTAGCTAGATCCCCAAACACCCATTGAGTTTGCAGTATTTTCATGTAGCAGTGGAACCAAACTTTATGGTAATTTATTATTTTTTTAAAAGTAATTTTTTTTATGTATTTAATTATATTGATCTGATCTAATCAAATGTAAAGTGATTTAAGAAGATTAAGGGAAAAAACAAAAAACAAAAAGGAGTTTACATAAGAAGAAGGGAAGAAGAGGAAGAAGATGATGACAAGAAGAAAGGACGAAGAAGATGCGGTATAAAAGAAAGATTTTTCATATTGTTTATTTGTTATGTCTTGAAGTTTGTTCTAGGGATTGTTTTGTAGGACAAAGAAATCGTGTGTAAGTTTGTAATAGGGATTGTCTGACTGATATGCTACACAAGTTCACCATCAACCTTAGAATAAAAACAACAATGAATGGCAACAACAACCAATAACAAAATATAAAGAAACTGTAAATTAATTAAATAAGTTATCGCACGACTGTCTTATATAGGTGCGTGCGTTTATTGTTGTATTGTATTATTTATTATTTTATCTTTGGTGTATTGTATTATCTTGTATTGCGTTATGTATTATAATAATGTTGTCTGCGTTTGGTCTTATATTGGATTGTATAAATTTTAACTACACCACGTATTTGTCTTGCGTTGTATTGTATTAATTTTTTTATTAATTTAAATTATATATTTAAAAAATAATATTTATTAACTTTAATTATTAATTTTTAGGTTTATTTATTAAAAAACATAATTATTTATTAATTTATTAATTTTCCTCTCTCACTCTTTTATTTTATTTTTGTTTTCTTTCGATAATGTTTCTTATCATCATCTGCTATCTCTGTCTCCTCTCTTCGTCTTCTCCAATTTTTTTTCCTCTTTTTTTATCTTCTTCAGTTCGCTTTCTTTCTTTATGCCCTCCTTTTCTTCTTTTTTCTTCGTCTTCTTCAGCTTCTTTTCCCTTTTTTTTTCCTCTTTTTCTCCTTCTTTCGTCGTCTTCTTCTTCTCTGGCTTCATCTTCTCCACAGTAAAGGCTTCTTCATATCATCTTCTCCACAGAGCAAGCTGATGGTGGTGGACCAGTGGCTGTGGTGTCGCGCGGCACCGTGAAGAGTCGGTGATGGCACCGAGCGACGATTGACAGGTCGGTTTGGCGGTGCTGGATCAGGTGATATGAAGTTTATCGTGAAGGATTGGGTGAAAATGTTGCAAAAATTTCTTAATTTTTTCCTTTGTAATGCAATGCGGCCTAAACCCGTCACCCCCCTCGGGTTTGATTTATGCGGATTTGACCGCATTAAATTTATTAGTTAATGCAATACAGTTTGACAGCCAAACATGTGATAGTATTAGCTTAATGTAAACAGTATTTTTATCCTAATGCAGGCCGCCAAACACGCCCTATAAGCTCTAACAATTTTTCTCACATATGCAAGACTAATATTAGACATGCTTATCATTTGTACGAAAATCTAGTATTAAAAATTAAGAATAGATTAGAAGATCTAGAAAATTAGTTTTAGTTTATGAGCTTCCACCGTTTAGACTATTTAGATTTAAAAATTAGTCATCATACCAACCCAACATAAAATAGTAGTGGAAGCTTTTATAAAAAGAAATTTTTTAAATATAATAATAATAAAGAAAAAGTTAAGATGGCTAGAAACAAATACAAATGCATCAGCATTAGGGGATTTGAACACAAGATCTTCTGGTCAAAACTAGCTTAGATAGAAGTTTTTACTCATGAGTTATTTCACTGATATGCAACAAAAAACATCATCAACCTTAGAATTAGAATGACTCCAACTAAATACTTAATTAAACACACAGATATTATAAATTAATAATTAAGTTACGGCTTGAACTAAAAATTTAAGCTCATTGGCAAGGGCACAAACTATATTGTTAAGCTCTAACAGGCCTCATCACAAGCAAGATGATACCAAATAGAAACATATATAAATGTAATCACATCCACATAAGAGGATTCAAAGTCGAAAATAGTTACTGACCATCAAGAGGAGCCTGAGGGATGAATTTACAGTCACCGGAGCCATTGAAACACCAGCCATGATACACACATTGCAACTTGCCCCCTTGATCAATTCTCCCTTCAGACAAAAGAGCCAATAAGTGAGGACATGTATCATCAAACACTTTCCAAGCATTCTCATTTCTGTCCCACCACACCACCACATCAAGCCCTAACACTCTCTTTGCATGAGGCACTCTCATGTCTAAATCACACACTGGCATCACTAGGTACCACTGTGAGAACCAATCAAATTTCTCATCTTTTGATACAAACTCTTAAAATTATTAAAATTATTTTATTTTATTTATTTAATATTATGGTATTAGTTAATTTTGAACTAGTCAAAAGTAGTTGTACTTATTTTGTGGAACTACATGTAAGTAGTGGGGCATTAAGTGAAACATGCCTAATGTTACTAATTTTTAGGTTGTAATCTTAAATAAGCTTTATTATATAAAGCTTGATGTTAGTTACATTATCATGTAACTTAACAACACCCGTCAATAAAAAGGATCATGAGTTTATTATTTTGGCAACTTAAAAGTTGTGATTGGGAGTTTATTGGTTTCTCGAATAACCAATATTTATTTGGAGGTTTGGGTTTCCTTGAATTAACCCCATTTGTCATATAATTTTTTCTATTTCATTTGATTTCTTCTTAAAAAGATTAGTGTTTTTTTTTTTTTTGAAGCTCTTAAAAAGATTAGTGTTCGTATCATCTTTGGCCTCAGTTACGCTGAAATTGCAGACGACGACGACATGATGAAAGGGTTGTATAAATTTTGGTTTTGATTTTAAAAACAAATTGGGTTTCATGAGTTGTTGAGTATTGTGGCTGTGAAGTGAAGGGTGAATTGAAGAAGCCATAAGTGCTTCCATGTTTGCATGTTTCAGAATCAAAATTCAAAGTTACTGCGGATGACAAAAGAATTTGAAACGAATATTGAACCTTGGCATTGAGTACGTTTGTTGAAAATGGGTAATATAAAAATTATATAATATTTTATTTTTGTGAATGAAAATGAACGAATGGTTGTGCTCTCGTGGCTCGGAACATAGAAGCACTTACTGAGTTATTGTCACAGATTACGTAGGCTTGTTAACCATCGGTTGATCTTGGACTGCTGGGATTTGGGAATGATTTTTTTGTTTGTTAAAAGTGCATTTTTATTGCCAAAAGTGTTTCACTTTCTTTTTTTATATTTATTTATTTAAATTTTTTATCCAAAAAACCAAAAAAAAAAAAAAAAAAAAAACAACAATAAAGGCACTTCTGCAACTGCACTTTCTAACTTCGCTTCATCAACATATTTGTGCAAACTACGTTCAAGTATTCAGAGAACTTGAATTTACATACAGAGAAATAAGAAATATTTACATATTCTAATATTCGAGTATCCGTTTGAAATTAGTTTTGAAGGTTAAAAAGTAATTTTTAAAAAATAAAGTTAATTTTAGTATTTGATAAATTTTCTTAAAAATTCTTTTGGCAAAATCACTCTATTCTACAGTTGATTTTGAAAAATAAAGAAAGATTAATTTTTTTAAAATCTAATTTTGAGAATCACTTTTACACTTAATACAATTTCATATATATTCTCATATATATTATAAAAATATAAAATTATCCTTATTAATTAAAATAAAATAATTAAATTTAAAGAAATTATTATTATTATTATTACCAATTATATTAAAATAACAAAATAAAAATAAAATTAACAATACAAATTTTTTTTAGTTATCAATTATTATAGGTACATAATAAAAATATTTTATATACATATTTATAAATGTTTAAATAAATTTTATTCAACATTATGACCAATGTAAACTTACATACGACTATTTTTTAAGATACCTAACAGTTTAAAAATAAATTTTACCAATTTTTTAACTGATTTTGTTCACAGCAGATAATTTTAATACTACAACTAATAATAATTATTTTAAAAGTTACATATTATTACTAAACTGGGCTTCAATGCTAAACTTAGCGAAGAGCATGATTGTAGTCATGACAATGAAAGGTTTTGTAGATGAAGTGAGACAACCATTTTGAAGCTGCAAAGCAGATTACTGCAAATGACACGATCGTAGTTCTTGTAGCCATTGACATGGCATTCTGCTTGGTTGCAGCAACAATCCCAACAGAAACAACAGAGACGACTGGCAGTATGACCTCAAGTGCACTGAGACTCTTGTGTGCAGCATTGCAACTTTTGCAGTTCACCACATGAGACAAGTACCTGCAAATTTGAATAAAGTTCCTTTAATTAAGCACAAGATCTTACGTTTTAATGGGGTCACGACAAACTTCATAGTGTTCCCGTTTTCAAGGAATTGCACAAGAAGTTTGGCAAAAACACAAAAGAAAATATTTCCCAAGCCTGAAGAAATAAATAATGCTTCTTTTAAATATCCATAAATCCCTGCTCTTTCTACGAGTTTCAAAACCAAGAACTACATGGCGTTAAGGGATTCAAGTTTATTAAAGCGAAGCCCAAATACCTGTCCATAAGCTGTTCTCTTGGCAGTGTTGGTGGAAGAGTTGCATCGAATTTTCCTCCCCACTTGAATTGGCCACCGGAATATTTTTTTAACCACGTCCTGAAAGCAACTACCAGGGTATCGGATTTTGTTGGCACAAAACAAGCTTTCTGCCAATTAGCCTGGCCAACAGCCATTATCTTTCGCTCCTGCAGGGAGAACCCAAAGTCAGGTAACAACATGTTGCAGAGAATTTTATTCGCAGCCAGAAACAACTGAGAAGCTATTCATTTCTTTTATCGGAGGAAAGTAGTATTTAAATCAACACTTTCTATCGAGAAGAAAAACAAAAATATGCTTTTCGGATGGTGTCACAATCAATCTAGTAAAATGAAATGGTCGACGAGTCTCAAATCTGAGTTTGAGGCTTAGACCGGAGGGTTATGGCCTTAGGGGTTGTTTGATTTTTTTTTTTTTCCTGAAGTTTGAATCTTAATTATTTTATGATATTTACTGTTTTTTTTTTAATTCTTTATATCTAATTATAACATGTTTAGATTTGAATAAAAGTTAAATACTATGACTTTTATCTAAATGGCAAAATATTTAAATGTAACTTTCATATTTTCTCTCATTAATACTCATGTTAAGTAAATTTATTTTCTATCATATAAATTATTTTATTATTTTTTATTTACCCCTTTTTTGGTTATATACGTGTATTCAACTATATTCTTTTAAATTTTTGTGAAAGGAAATTTTGAACATAATCGAACTTTAGATGAGTGTGTTTTATAATAGATTTATCTCTTGGTATTTATATTTGCTATTTTTATAATAAATTTTGAATTTTATTTAATACATTAATTTTAATTCAAATGATTAAACAATTCTTGATTGACTTATGTAATTTTAAAAAAAATGAATATAATATATTAAAAATAACAATATAAGTATGATATATTATGTGTTAGATGCATATTTTATTTTTTATGCTCTGTTGAGGCAAATATTATTAAATTTTTTTTTACTAATTAAATAATTTATTTACAACTTGTCATGTGTTTAACAAAAAAATGTAAGTATGGTTAATATTTATGATGCTATATCCTTCGGCAAGTTCCAAAAACTTTAGATGAAAATTATTTTAGCATACAGACAAAGGAATCACCTCAACGTGAAGCAGGCATAAATCTGAATCCAGAACTAGGTTCTGTGGAATATGAAATATCCACCGCGGAACAACTTTGTCCATCCAAATCTGAAAGTTTCTTGGGAAGGCCCAGATTATTCTGCTGTTACCCGGACTAACTGGGGCACAAAAAAGAATCAGAGCAAGTCTTCGTTGCTTCAGCTTCTGCACCGATCGAAATGTATATGGACAAACAATGCGTGAGCAACAGAGACTAGGGAGTGAAAAGAGTGCAAAATTCTATCCTCAGCTGAGCATAACGAAACATAGTGGCTCATACCTCTTCGGCTCCTGCCGATGGTGCAGATCCATTCTCTTGACTCTCCTGAAGGTCAGGATAAATAATAAAGACACAAGGTGCCATAAATTTGGTACACTCCGAGGTACTTTCCGGATCCTGCTTTGCAATGAAACCATTTATGTCTATTTTCTCGAAACTTATATTAATTGGTCTTCCCCCTTCTCTATCGAGCATCACTGCAAGGAAAATTTAGCATCAGCTAAAGGGTTTTATTAATACAATTGACGTAAACGTAAAACAAGTTTAACCAGGAATTTATCAACCTTTGGGTTTCCTCGTGGGCGTCATTCCGTAATGTGCATATGGAAGATGAGCGGGGTCCATAAGATTTTCCATTAGGACCTCATATCTGAAAATGCAATTTACTCACACTTAGAAAAAGCTGTTAACTTGCATTTACCCGGCTGTCATTACACTTGAGTTCAACTAGTTTTCTTAATGATTGTCGCCAAATATCAGTATGGTACAAATTCGAACTGGAATTTCAAATTAAAAGTGGAACACCGGATCATTGCATACCCATAAGGAATGTCCCTGTTTCCAAACAACTTTGTGAATGACGGGTCATCTAGTTCCGGGATGTGAGGAGGTTTCTTAGTCTTGATAATATCCTTGCACTCAGGAGCAACATTTGGCCAAAACCATACGATGTCATGCTGCACGGTACTTGGATAAACTGCTGCACATGCTTTCTTGGATGTGTGGACCTACATAATTTGATAAACAAGTCAGTAAAAATTAAAGCAATCAGCCACCTAGCAAAGTAGATATCTTAACAACTTCTGCATGCGAGAACAAAAATCAAAGCTAGATTGCAAAAAAAAAAAAAAAAAAATTACAACAAAATTTTATCAAGCAAGAAATGGAATCATAATTCATGTATTCTACTTATCTTTCGTTGTTTCCTCGGTATCAAATTGAAGACAAGAGGTGTGGTGGCTTTATCAAACAATAAATTAGCTAAAGTTCTTTCAGAATTAAACGTATCCCCTTGGAATTAGGCCCTTGACCTATTTTATTACCCCCAGTCTTTTAGTCCTTCAGGGATTCTAATTAGACCAAACTATAGCAAGGAAATAGCATCTCACTCTACACATAATCGAGAAAACCGCAAAAGCGTATATAGCAGCATAAAAAATAATAAAACATATGAATGTGTTGCAAAAGTGAAGCAATAGAAGTTACAGGGGGGCCGTCTGGGGGAGCCTGAGGGATAAATTTACAGTCACCCGAGCCACTGAAGCACCAGCCATGATACGGACACTGAAGCCTTCCCCGTTGATCAATTCTTCCTTCTGACAAAGGAGCCAATCTGTGAGGACAAGCATCAGCAAAGACTCTCCATTCATTCTCATTCCTGTCCCACCAAACCACGACATCAAGCCCCAGCACTTTCTTTGCATGAGGGACTCTCTTGTCCAAATCGCACACGGGCATCAATGGATACCACTGTGAGAACCAATCAAAATTCTCCTCTTGTGAGCTAGTTTCAACTGTCTCTGGTGGGTCTGTGGCTTCAGTTGAATCTTGAGATGATGGTGATAAGGTGGTGAAGAGTTTGGATGGTTTTGATGAGAAAGATGATAAAGTGGACAGTGAACTGAAGTGGAAGCTTAAGAGCTTGGGCTTAGTGAAGTGGGTTTTCTTGTACTTAAGTTTTAATGGCGTGTTATAAAATGGTGAAACTGAGGAGAGTGTCAAAGCTTCCATGGCTGCGTGCAACAACACCTTCCTCTGCACAAACTAGAGATCAAGCAAGGTTAAAACTTGAGACAATTGTTGCTATTTGTCAATGAACGTGCGCCGAATAAGTCACGATCGGTGGACTGTGACCTTGACGCTGAAAAGTCCAACATGAATAAGTGCTTCTATTATGTGTTTGTCTTTTATTTCATTTCTAGATAGTTCAATAAGTCAACATTTGTTGAGTCCAACTAAATAAGTCAAGAATTGTTGAGTGATTTTTTTTTTTTAACTGATTAATCATGAGGTTATTATATTACACAGATATTTATAACTGTTATGACATCATGTCATTATATTGATATTTACAATCAGATATATATCTAAGAATTATATGATTATATTTTTATTTTATGAAGTATATGCTCAGTTAAATACCCTTCACAGAAGAGGGATATCTCACTCCATTTATTTTTTATAAAGAAAAAAAAATATTTTTAAGTCTTTATATAATTAAATTTTTTTAATTGAGAGAAATTAAATCCATAAGAACTCGAACTATTATTTTCAGAGTCAGACTTTAAGACCAATTATCCACCGTTGCACTATAAGCCCAAGTAGCTGTTGAGTGATTTGAAAGCTATGCAAGTAGGGTGAAAAGATGGCGGAAAATTATTCAATAGCTAAGCTATTTTATTTGACTGTTCCAGGGCCGAGGCTGGCTCCTCACTATCCAAAAGTTCTCCGTGGATTATCTGTCATCGTAAATTCGCAGGGAAAAAAAAAGAGATTTTTATTGTTCACATATGAGGATATATAATGTGATGAGTTGGCTTTTGCAAAATATTTGTAGAGTAATTATTAAGGTCAAAATTATATTTTAGGTTTTTTTTAATTATTTGAACAGTGGAATTTTATTTAAGAAAAAGGCATAATTTTATGAAATTATAATTATGTTTGTATAATGCGACACATTTACTCGATTTATAAATTTTGTGCTATCGCTTCATGCATTCGTATTACAAGTCTTTTATCCAATTATTTATTATAGGAGTCTCGTTTTTGTTAATTTAAATTTAACATAACCCGTCAACGTATCCTTCATCCTTAAGTTGATATCATAAAAGATTTTTTTTTTTTTTGTTGTCAATATTTTTAATTTTTTGTGTGCTAATATATAAGAACATCACATATATGTTATAATCTATATCTCAATCTTGTAAGTTTAGCATGATTTTTGGATTCTAAAAATAAACATCTTGAAGCTTGAATATTAAAAATTGAGATATTTCTATGAGTCTACGTAGTAATTCTTGTTGAATTTTTATTAATTTTCTTTGGCGCTTTAAAACAAACATTTACATTTTTTTTTATATTTTGTAATATTTATCGAAAACATTCTGGATGAAGATCATTTTTGTATCTCTTTACTAGCGTACATGCTTATTCATGGTTAAGTTACACCTAAATGAATGGGTCAATTGCATTTTTCATTGAGAATTAATATTAGACATGGGAAATTATGAGCTTTTTAATTTTATGGACAACAATGTTGACTATATAAATGAGGTGGTTTGTAGTTACAACTAAATAAATTATTTTAAAAGCGATGTTTAACTAACTAGACTAAAATTAATTTCAAAAATAAAAACTTGACTTTTTTTTTTAGTTGAACTTGACTAAAATTAATTTCTCTTATCCTAGTCAGGCAGGACATGCATAAGATAGTGAACTCTATTTTTATTGTGAATTATATCCAAAGAATGTATAATATGTGTTAAGTCACCAACCATATTAAGTCGTTAATGATATGATTTAACATTACTAGTAATATCATGGTAAATAAAATTATCACCTAATAATTAAACTTTTGAATTCCTCTAAGAAATTTTAAAAAAAAAATTCTGAATTGGCAGGCGTGACTTTTCTTTTGAAATGACATTACATGAACTAGCATTACTAATCAATCATATCAAAATTCAAATAAATTTCTTTTTATTTGTTAAGCAAATATATAGTCTGTATCATTAGTAATGTGTCACTACCAATTAATTGACCTGCCTTAGCCGCTAATTAGGTTTAGCTTTCATTATTGATAAGATAATATTACATCACCAATTAAATGTTGACACATCATTGTTCATATCATTTGAGCTGTAAATTATACATTCCAATCATGTATGTGTAGCGTAACTCTTTCTTAAATACACCTACTTAAAAGTTCTTTAATCTATTTTTTAATCATATCTTCAAGCAAGAATATTAAAAGAACATCGTCGTTGGATTTCGATTCATGCTTTTACAGCAGAAAAGCTAATGGAAAATTATGTATCAACAGCCAATTGAATAAGAAATGCTTTTACAGCAGAATTTTCCGCGACAGTCATATTTTTTCACTTCCTCAGATTTTTCAATCACTACTTCAGTGATCGAATTAATAGGCGGCACAGAAGGTGCAAATGGCATAGCCTGCAAATCTTCACCGGTTTGGAGGATAGAACTGTCATCTTTGGAGGTTGCATTTTTAGTTTTGGTGAAGAATTTAGTTAAAGCTGGGGCAGATTCAAGCCAGGGATCTGGAGGTTGATATGTAATGGCAATGACTGTAAATATGATCACTGAGAACACAAACACTGAGAAACATAGGTTGCTTATCAATTTGATTAAATTTGATTAAACATAGGTTGCTTATCACAAACTATTTTCAGATAATATGAAGTGTATAAAGCGCTAGTTTCATTGAATAAAAGCATGCTTGTAATCATGGAAATGAAATTTTTTGTACATGAAGTGGGAGAGCCGCCTTGAAACTGTGTAGGATAGTGTTGCCATAAAGACCAGCCCTAGCCTTGCTGGATTGGATAGGTGATCTTTGATTGGAGTAACAAACCCTAGTGAAGCAATTGAGATTACTTGCAGAACAAGCTCAAGAGCTTTGAGACCTTTATGTGCCACAATACAACTTTGACAATTCACCACATGAGACCAGCACCTAGAACAAGACACTTGACAAAACATCAGTATAGTTATTGAACTTTCAATTCGGAGGGGCTGAATATCACCAGCCAAAAATCCGATTCTAGAATTACATTTTGGTTTAAATGAAATATCCATGGTGGAATAATTCGTTCAATCCACATGGCAAAATTCTTGGAAAAGCGCCATATTACTTTACTTTTACCAGGATCAACTAGAATACATATAAATACTAGAACCATCCTTCGTTTTGCCACAAGAGATATTGACTCCTAAATAATTAAAAAAAAAATCCAATCAGTGAAAAGAAATAGAAATCTAATGATTATTATCTATAATTTAGGAAGGATACAAGTATAAAGTGCTACCATATTGTTTCTTGTTGATGATTTGATCCGTTGCTTTGATCTGCTTCGCAACTTTCATTTGCCTTGATTTCAGGAAAAGCATAATACACGCAAGGTGCTATAAACATACTTCTACCCCAGTCTCACTTTGAAGTGAAACCATTTAGTCCTAAGACTGGTACACTCATACTGATTGGTACAACTCCTTTATCAGCCTTAATTGTATAAGAACTTAGTGTTAACCTTAATGAATCTCACATATAAACAGATATGAAACATAAACAATAACGGATACTGGAATTCATTTAGCAGTTCTTATCTACCTTTGGGTGGTGGAATTCACATTATTTTATAATGTGTATAGGAGACATGAGCAGGGTCCATTAGATTTTCTAGTAAGACCTCATACCTGCAAATGTCCATTGACTTCAATTAAATCCCTTCACATGAAATATGAGAAATCTAAAATATATATGGTTCAACATGTACATGTGTGCACACCCATAAGGCAGGTCTCTATTTTTTATCGTCTTGGTATATGATGGATCGTCCATTTCAGGAATATAGGGAGGTGTTTTCTCCGTTATTATGTCTTTGTATTATGGTTCAGAGTTTGGCCAAAACCATACTATGTCATTCTGCATAGTACTTGGATAAACTTTTGCACATGCTTTCTTGAATGTGTGAACTTGAATAATCAAAGAAAAGGTCATATAAAATCTCATTTTGGCCATATGATGTTGAATGACAAATTGCATACCCGATCTTCTAGCATAATGAATCAAGATTTTTAAGCCAAACAAGCTAAGATAAAAGCTGTACAATAACTATTGTATGTTAATGCTTCTATAAACATTTAAAAGGTTAATAGATCCCAATTCTTCAAAAGTTTTCGACAACTGAACTAAGCCAAGTTTCTAAAGAAAAACAAAAATGACTTTGTCTGATTGATATGCTACACAAGTTCACCATCAACTTTAGAACCAGAACAACAATTAATGGCAACAACAACCATTAACAAAATAGAAAGAAATGTAAATTAATTAAATAAGTTACCGCATGACCTAAAAGCTGAAATGTGTAATATATAAGCTCTAACAAGTTTTCTCACGTATGCAAGACTGATATTGGACAGGCTTATCATTTGGCTAGAACAAATACAAATGCATTCACATTAGGGGATTTAAACACAAGACCTACTGGTCAAAACCAGCTTAGATATAAATCAAAAGATAGAAGTTTTTACTCATGAATAATTTCACTGATATGCAACAAAAATCATCATCAACCTTAGAATTAGAAAGACAACAACTAAATACTTAATTTAACACACAGATATTATAAATTAATAATTAAGTTACGGCTTGAACTAAAAGTTTAAGCTCATTGACAAGGGCACAAACTATATTGTTAAGCTCTAACAGGCCTCATCACAAGCAAGATCGATGCCAAATAGAAACATATATAAATGTAATCACATCCACATAAGAGGATTTAAAGTCGAAAAAAGTTACCAGAAGACCACTAGGGGGAGCCTGAGGGATGAATTTACAGTCACCAGAGCCATTGAAACACCAGCCATGATACACACATTGCAGCCTCCCCCATCGATCAATTATCCCTTTAGACAAAAGAGCCAATCTGTGAGGACATGTATCATCAAACACTTTCCAAGCATTCTCATTTTTGTCCTACCACACCACCACAGCAAGCCCTAACACTCTCTTTGCATGAGGCACTCTCTTGTCCGAACCACACACTGGCATCACTGGGAACCACTATGAGAACCAATCAAATTTCTCATCTTTGGCCTCAGCTGAAACTGCAGATGACCACGATGATGATGAAAGGGTTGTATAAATTTTGGATTTTGATTTTAGAAACAAAGTGGGCATTGGACTAAAATAAGAAATATGCAACAGGGGTTTCATGAGTTGTTGAGTTTTATGACTGTGAAGTGAAGGATGAAATGAAGAAGTCATAAGTGCTTCCGTGTTTGCTTGTTTCAGAATCAGAATCCATAGTTATTGTGGACGACAAAAGAATTTAAAACAGGTATTGAACCTTGGCATTGAGTATGTTTCTTTGAAAACGGATAATAAAAAAAATATAATATTTTATTTTTGTGAATGACAATGAACGAATGGCTGTGTTTGTGGCTCGGAACGTAGAGCACTTACTGAGTTTTTGTCACAGTTTATGTAGGCTTGTTAACCAGCGGTTGATATTGGACTGTTGGGAATGATTTTTTTTGTTTGTTAAAAGTGCCTTTTTTTTTTTGCCAAAAGTCTTTCTCTGTCTTTTTTATATTTATTTATCTATTGTCCTTTGTTGCAATTTTCTGTTGGCAGAGGGTTTCATGCCATGCTAAATTTTTTCCCCAAAAAAAAAAAAAAAAATCAAAATAACAATAAAAACACTTATGCAACTGCACTTTCTAACTTCGCTTCATCAACATGTCTGTACAAACTACATTCAAGTATTTAGACATAATCAGACATCCAAAGTCAACAGGAGGATTTTCAACGTGTTCAATTCTATTTTATCCCTAGACTCTGTAATGCTTATGCTTATCCCATAGCAAAATTTTCTTTAAGGAAGAATTCAGATGCCATCTGGCTTGGAACCATTCCAGCAAATGTGCAGAATGTACACAATAGTATTGTTCATTTGGAATGAAAGGTTTACTTTCTATTCAAAAAAAAAAAAAAAAAAGAGTATTTGGAGACCTTGAATTTACGTACACAAAAAAAAGTTATATTTACATACTGTAATCTTCGAGGATCCATTTGAAATTGTTTTTGGAGGCTGAAAAATGATTTTAAAAAGATAAAGTTAATTTTGGTGTTTGATAAATTTTCTTAGAAATCCTTTTGACAAAATCACTCCATTTTATAACTGATTTTGAAAAATAAAAAAAGATTAAATTTTCAAATTTTGATTTTGAGAATCACTTTTACGCTTAATACAATTTCATATATATTCTCATATGTATATTATAAAAATCTAAAATTATCCTTACTAATTAAAATAAAACTATTAAATTTAAAGAGATTATTATTATTACCAATTATATTAAGATAACAAAATATAAAATAAAATAAATAATATAAAATATTTATTTTAATTATCAATTATTATAGGTACATAATAAAAATATTTTATATACATGTTTATAAATATTTAAATAAATTTTATTCAACATTATGACCAATTTAAACTTACATACGATTATTTTTTAAGACACACAACACTTTTAAAAATAAATTTTATTATTTTTTTAACTGATTTTGTTCACAGCAGATAATTTTAATACTACAACTAATAATAATTATTTTAAAAGTTACATATTATTACTAAACTGGGCTTAAATGCTAAACTTAGCGAAGAGCATGATTGTAGTCATGACAATGAAAGGTTTTGTAGATGAAGTGAGACAACCATTTTGAAGCTGCAAAGCAGATTACTGCAAATGACACGATCGTAGTTCTTGTAGCCATTGACATGGCATTCTGCTTGGTTGCAGCAACAATCCCAACTGAAACGACAGAGACGACTTGCAGTATGACCTCAAGTGCACTGAGACTCTTGTGTGCGGCATTGCAACTTTTGCAGTTCACCACATGAGACCAGTACCTGCAAATTTGAATAAGGTTCCTTTAATTCAGTACGATGATCTTACTTTTTAATGGCGTGACAACAGACTTTCTAGTGTTCCATTTCAAGGCATTGCATAAGAAGTTCGGCAAACATAAGAGACAATGTTTCTCAAGATTAAAGAAACAAATAATGCTTCTGTTTAATGTCAATAAATCCCCTGGTCTTTCTATGAGTTTCTAAACTGAGAATTACTGTAAAATCTTACGACATGGCGTTAAAGGATTCAAGTTTATTGAAGTGAAGCCCAAATACCTGTCCATGAGCTGTTCTCTTGGCAGTGTTGGTTGAAGAGTTGCATTGAATTTTCCTCCCCATTTGAATTGGCCACCGGAATATTTTTTTAACCACGTCCTGAAACCAACTACCAGGGCATCGGATTTTGTTGGCACAAAACAAGCTTTCTGCCAATTAGCCTGGCCAACAGCCATTATCTTTCGCTCCTGCAGGGAGAACCCAAAGTCAGATAACAATATGTTGCAGAGAATTTTATTCACACAGCCAGAAACAACGGAGAAGCTATTCATTTCTTTTATCGTAGGAAAGTAGTATTTAAATCAACACTTTCTATTGAGAAGAAAAACAAAAATACGCTTTTCCGATGGTGTCACAATCAATCTAGTAAAATGAAATGGTCCGCGAGTCTCAAATATGAGTTTGAGGCCTAGAGACCGGAGGATTAGGGGTTGTTTGATTTTTATTTTTATTTATTTTTTCTGAAGTTCGAATCTTAATTGTTTTATGATATTTACTGTTTGCTTTTTTATTACTTATATCTAATTATAAGATGTTTAGATTTGAATACAAGTTAAATATTATGACTTTTATATAAATGGTAAAATATTTAAATGTAACTTTAATATTCTCTCTCATTAATACTCATATTAAATAAATTTATTTCCTATCATATGAATTATTTTATTATTTTTTATTTACGCTTTTTTTTTGTTATATACGTGCATTTAACTTTTTTTTTTTTTAATTTTTGTGAATGAGAATTTTGAACATAATCGAACTTGAGATGAGTGTGCTGTATAATAGGTCTATATCTTAGTATTTATATCTGTTATTTTTATAATAGATTCTGAATTTTATTTAATACATTAATTTTAATTGAAATTATTAAACAATCCTTGATTGACTTATGTAATTTTTTTAAAAAATAATATACTAAAAATAACAATATAAATATCATATATTGTGTGTTAGATACATATTTTATTTTTCATGCTCTGTTAAGGCAAACATTATTAAAATAAAAAAAATAAACATACTACTTATATACACACACATATAAAAGATTTATTCAAAACCCATTAAGATTTCATACAAAATAAGTAAATGCTACCAAATAGTCCACTTTAACGCCAATCCACCCGGCATGTTCCAAAAACTTTAGATTAAAATTATTTTAGCATACAGAGATAGGAATCACCTCAACGTGAAGCAGGCATAAATCTGAATCCAGAATTAGGTTCTGTCCAATATGAAATATCCACCGCGGAACAACTTTGTCTATCCAAGTCTGGAAGTTTCTTGGGAAGGCCCAGATTACTCTGCTGTTACCCGGACTAACTGGTGCACCAATGAAAATCAGGGCAACTCTCCGTTGCTCCAGCTTCTGCACAGATCGAAATGTATATGGACAAAACAATGCGTGAGGAACATAGAATAGGGAGTGAAAAGAGTGCAAAATTCTATCTGTCAGCTGAGCATAACGAAACTTATTGACTCTTACCTCTTCGGCTCCAGCCGATGATGCAGATCCATTTTCTTCATTCTCCAGAAGATCACGATAAACAATAAAGACACAAGGTGCCAAAAATTTGATATTTTCCGAATCCTGCTTTCCAATGAAACCATTTATGTCTATTTTCTCGAAACTTATATTAATTGGTCTTCCCCCTTCTCTATCGAGCATCACTGCAAAGAAAATTTAGCATTAGCTAATGGGTTTTATTTATATAATTGAGTTAAACGTAAAACAAGGTTTATCTGGGAATTTACCAACCTTTGGGTTTCCTCGTACGCATCATTCCGTAATGTGCATATGTAAGATGAGCAGGGTCCATAAGATTTTCCATTAGGACCTCATATCTGAAAATGCAATTTACTTACACTTAGAAAAAGCTGTTAACTTGCATTTACCCGGCTGTCATTACACATGAGTTCAGCTAGTTTTCTTAATGATTGTTGCCAGATATCAGTATGGTACAAATTCAAACTAGAATTTCAAATTAAAAATGGAACACCCGATCACTGCATACCCATAAGGAATATCCCTGTTTCCAAACAACTTTGTGAATGACGGGTCATCGAGTTCCGGGATGTGAGGAGGTTTCTTAGTCTTGATAATATCCTTGCACTCAGGAGCAATATCTGGCCAAAACCATAGGAGGCCATTCTGCACAGCACTTGGATAAACAGCTACACACGCTTTCTTGGATGTGTGGACCTGCGTATTTTGATAAATAAGTCAGTAAAAATTAAAGCAATCAGCCACCCAGCAAAGTAGAAGTCTTAACAACTTCTGCATGCAAGAACAAAAATCACTACTAGAGTGCAGAAAAATCACAACAAAATTTTATCAAGCAGGAAATGGAATCATAACTCATGTATTCTGCTTATCTTTCGTTGTTTCCTCACAATCAAACATTAAATTAGCTACAGTTCTTTCAGAATTAAACGTATCCCATTCGAATTTGGCCCTTGACCTATTTTATTACTTCTAGTCTTTCAGTCCTTCGGGTATTCTAATTAGACCGAAATATAGCAAGGAAGTAGCATCTCACCCTAGACATAATCAAGAAAACCGCAAAAGCGTATATAGCAGCATAAAAAATAATAAAACATATGAATGTGATGCAAAAGTGAAGCAATAGATGTTACAGGGGGGCCGTCTGGGGGAGCCTGAGGGATAAATTTACAGTCACCCGAGCCACTGAAGCACCAGCCATGATACGGACACTGAAGCCTTCCCCATTGATCAATTCTTCCTTCTGACAAAGGAGCCAATCTGTGAGGACAAGCGTCAGCAAAGACTCTCCATTCATTCTCATTCCTGTCCCACCAAACCACGACATCAAGCCCCAACACTTTCTTTGCATGGGGGACTCTGTTGTCAAAATCACACACCGGCATCAATGGATACCACTGTGAGAACCAGTCAAATTTCTCCTCTTGTGAGTTAGTTTCAAGCTCTGTCTCTGGTGGGTCTGTGGCTTCAGTTGAAACCTGAGACGATGGTGATAAGGTGGTGAAGAGTTTGGATGGTTTTGATGAGAAAGATGACAAAGTGGATAGTGAACTGAAGTGATAGCTCAAGAGCTTGGGCTTAGTAGTGAAGCGGGTTTTGTTGTACTTAAGTTTTAATGGAGTGCTATAAAATGGTGAAACTGAGGAGAGTATGAGAGCTTCCATGGCTGCATGCAACACCTTTCTCTGCACAAACTACAGATCAAGCAAGGTTAAAACTTGAGAGAATTATTGCTAATTGTGAATGAACTTGCGCCACATGAGTCACGGTCAATGAACTGTGAGCTTGACGCTGAAAAGTCCAACATGAATGAATGCTTGTCTTATTTGTGTCTTTTATTTGATTTCTCGGCAGTTGAATAAGTCAACATTTGTTGAGTCCAACTGAATAAGTCAAGGCTTGTTGAGTGATTTAATAGCTAAGCAAGTAGTGTGAAAGGGGGGAAAGTTATTCAATAGCTAAGCTGTTTTATTTGACTGTTCCAAGGCCAAGGCTCCTTAGTCCTCACTATGTCTATGCCAAACGTGTTCTGCGTGGCTTATCTGTCATCGTAAATTCGCAGGTAAAAAACAGAAACGTCCCCTCAATACGTACCAGATTCAATTTTTATTTGTTCACATATGAGGATGTATAATGTGATGAGTTTGCTTTTAAAAAATATTTGTAGAGTAATTATTAAGGTCAAAATTATGTTTTAGGATTTCTTTTGTCATTATTTGAACAATGGAATTTTATTTAAGAAAAAGGCATAATTTTATCAAATTATAATTATGTTTGTGTAAGGCGACACATTTACTCGATTTATAAATTTTGTATTGTCGCTTCATGCATTCGTATTACAAGTCTTTTATCCAATTATTTATTATCGGAGTCTCGTTTTTGTTAATTTAAATTTAACATGACCCGTCAACCTATCCTTCATCCTTAAATTGATATTATAAAAGATTTTTTTTTTGGTGTCAATACTTTTAATTTTTTGTATGTTAACATATAAGAACGTCACATATATGTTAATCTATATCTCAATCTTGTAAGTTTAGCATTATTTTTGGATTCTATAAGTAAACATCTTGAAGCTTAGATATTAAAAATTGAGGTATGTCTATGAGTCTGCACTCTGCATAGTACTTCTTGTTGAATTTTTATTAATTTTCTTTTGGCGCTTTAAAACAAACATTTTACTTTTTTATTTATTTATATTTTGTAATATTTATGGAAACATTCTGTATGAAGTACATTTTTTCGTATCTCTTTACTAGCGTATATGCTTATTCATGGTTAAGTACACCTAAATGAATGGGTGAATTGCTTTTCTCCTTGAGAATTAATATTAGACATGTGAAATTATGAACTTTTAAATTTCATTGGCAACAATGTTGACTACATAAATGAGAAATGAATTATTTTGAAAGGTATGTTTAACTAACTAGACTAAAATTAATTTCAAAAATAAAAACTTGACTTTTTTTTTTTGTTACACTTGACTAAAATTAATTTCTATTATCTTAGTCATGACTTATGTAGGACATGCATAAGATAATGGACTATTTTTATTATAGATTATGTCGAAAGAATATATAGTATATGTTATGTCGTTAATGATATGATTCAACATTATTAGTAATATCATAGTAAATGAAATTATCAACTAATGATTAAAGTTTTGAATTCCTCTCAGAAATTAAAACAAAAAGGCAAGTGTTACCTTACAAAATAATGTAAGAAACATCAAAGGAAAAAATAGTAGCAGAAGTAGTCCAATAACTATTTTATAAGTTTAGGAAAAGAATAAAATGTATATGATTCAGCTTCCCTTTAAAATACTTTTTGGTATAATTTATCTAACGGCTATAAATACTTATTAATCCTATAAATTTTTTTAAAAATATTTATTTGTTTGTTTTTTTTTTAGTTGAGCTTTTTGAGTTCAAATAACTGGATATCTATTACTAAACAGCCATCAGGCCTTCCCACAGAAATGCCAAAGACTAAATCACAAACCGTAGAGATGGAAATTAAAAACTTTTAAAAATATATGTAATCTCTCTCTCTCTCTCTCTCTATATATATATATATATATCAACAAGGAAGAGAATAGAGAATTGCTTGATGGGTTAGAGAGGGCCTCGTTGAGAGTGGAGATGGGTAAGAAAGAGCTTGCTGAGATTGAGAAACAAGAACTTGAGGCTAACCAAATGAGGGATTATGTTAATAAGCTTGAAAGCAGAGCCTTTGAGGTTGCGTATGCATGTTTTTTCTCCATTCACGCACCGTGGTATGTTCCTTTTTGCAAGAGAAACCAAAAAGTTAAGAAATAGCAAATTTCTAATTTCTTTTCCACACATGCACCATGTGCCATGAGATACAAAATTTCCTGACACACCGCTGAGATGGCTTCAATGTTAGCATTCTCAGGCAGTACAAATTTCCTCATAAACTTGCCAACCCTCCTCTTCATTCTCACATACTTAGCCCCCTCTTTCTCCTATTTCCGCTTCCTCTCTCCGCTTATGAGCAACATGTTGTCATCCTCCACTTGGACCTTGATGTCCCCGGCATGTCGATGATGAACACGTACGAGTTTGGATACTCCTTTACGTCCGCAGGTGTCGCCGCCATTACCTTGGAGTCTTTCACGTACGTGCCCGTCGGCGCGTTGAATGACTTGTTGTCAGTGGAGTCGTCTGTTCCCATGTCCATCATGTGCTGCTGAGTTGAAAAGAGTGGTGATGAGTCCAAACCCATGATTCTGAAATCCATTCTTTTGCGAGTATTAGTTGTTGTTGACGTTTGTTATTATCAAATGAGGATTTGTTCGTCTTTTGCCATCTCTTCGACTTGAACTTTATTGGCTGGTCAAACCAATTTAAAGTGTGGAGAGAGAAAGTGCCATAAATGGTAGTTACCGGTAGCCTTCAACGCTATCCACCGATTTGTCCCGGTTCCTACAACTCTCTTTATTATCTCCTAATATTTCTGCCACCGTTCGATTTTCAACTTCATATCGAACGGTTGTTATTTTCCTTATGTTACTTACATTATCATGTAAGCTAACTAGGTCCAAAAAAAAATTGAATTGGCAGGCGTGACATTTTTTCTGAAATGACATTACATGAACTAGCATTAATAATCAATCATATCATAAATTCAAATAAATTTCTTTTTATTTTTCTTTTTCTTCTCTATAATTTTTGCTCATTTACATTGAAGACCCCAATAATCTCTGGTGCGGGCTGGGCTGCGAAGGCCACACCAGATTTGGGATAGAAATCATCAAAGGCTACAAGTAGACCATCTCATTTGTCAATTTCCACCATTTTCTTAAGTAAATATATTTTGTATCATTAGCAATTAATTGACATGTCTTAGGCGCAATTGGTTTTAGCTTTCATTGATAAGATAATATTACATCACCAATAAATGTTGACACTTCATTTTTCATATCATTTGGGGTGTAAATTACATATTCCATCTATGTATGTGTAACATAATTCTTTCTTAAATACCCCTAATTAAAAGTTCTTTAATCTATTTTTTCTCACATCTTCAACTTCAAGCAAGAATATTAAAAGGACATTGTCGTTGGATTTCGATGCATGCTTTTACAGCCTTCTAGTAAAGAAAAAAGATCGAGAAAAGATCATGGAAATTTATATATCAACAGCCAATTGAATAAGGGATGAGATCAATTAAAAATAACAGGAAAAAAAATAGTAGCAGAAGTAGTCCAATAACTATTTTATAAGTTTAGGAAAAGAATAAAATGTATATGATTCAGCTTCCCTTTAAAATACTTTTTTTGGTATAATTTATCTAACGGCTATAAATACTTATTTAATCCTATAAATTTTTTAAAAAATATTTATTAGTATTTATTTGTTTGTTTTTTTTTTTTTAGTTGAGCTTTTTGAGTTCAAATAAGTTAACTTGCCTCCATTAGTAAAATCTAGAATTTGAGCTTTTAGGAATGGAAATTAAAAAACTTTTAAAAATATATGTAATCTCTCTCTCTCTCTCTCTCTATATATATATATATATATCAACAATACATGAAGAACATTTCATTAATTACATAATATCCTTATTTATACATAAAACTTACGTAATAAAAATTATTTGCCACCATTTGATAGAAAACTAATTACTGCCACTTCACCTTTTTTTTTTTTTTTTGTTCTAATGAGATTGCCGCCGCTTTACCTATTTTATACAAAACCTTACACAAAATAAATTACTGCCATCATTTGATAGAAAACTCATTGCCACAACTTTGGTGAGGAGCATAGCAGGTATGGATGTTTCCCTCATCGTTGTTAAAATAAATCTAGTTTTTTAGAACCACGATGAACACATTTCACTATGCTACTATTTGATATTTAATACTTCTACAGTTTCATTCTTTTTTTATTATCTTATTCAAGAGTACATGCCAATCATTCATTTATATTTGAAATTCATTTCATCTTCATTTTATTTGTGCATTATGCTTTTTATGTAATAATATTGCATATCCTTTGTCTAGAATCGCAACTGCCTGCAAAGGAAAAGTAAATCAAAGGCAGATTGGGATGATGTTACCACTGGTAGGGGTGGGCATGGGTTGGTTAGGGTTGGAATTTAAGTCAACCCAAACCAAACCATAAAAGTTCAGATCCAACCCAAACCAACCCAAATATTTTTAACCCAACTCAAACCAACCCAAATATTTTTAACCCAACTCAAACCAACCCATTTGAGTTTGGTTTGGGTTTGGTTTGAATTTTATTATCAAAATATTTTTTGTTTTGATAAAATTTACTTATATCAAAATTATAATAATTATTAATTATTATTAATTATTAAGCTGATATCAAAATATAAAAAAATATAGTGGATAAAAATTATAAATAATAAATTTTACAATAACTCAATCCTTAAATTAAAGAATACTAGAAAATTAAAATAAAGTTTAATCACAAAAATCATTATTTCTCAATAAATAAGAATGTACACTCTAATAATAAACTTTCACAAATACATTGATCTAATAATAAATTTTGCCATTTGTTTATTAATTATGCAATACTTGTTTTTATTTATCGTTTTGGTACTTTTGTGTTATGTTGTCTACTTATATGCTTAATTTTATTTACATTTTAATATTATATAGTTTGTATGCTTTATGTTCTAATTTCATTATATGGTAAGCAAAGTTTTGTACGGGGCCTAATATGGGCATTACATTCAATTATTGACAAAAAATTAGCTGCCATATAGTATATGTGACCCACTCGAAGCTGAGTTATTATTTATCACTAGTACAATCTCTTGCTCTTTCCATGATGATGCTTCCCCATGGGAGGAATTATTTTTGTAAATAAGAAAAAAATTCATGTTATTTACAACATCATTTATTTAATTTAAAATTATTTTTACATGTTATTTTTCTTTTCTAATCATTGATTCACGCTACAAAATTAAATGGTGGCCTTTCACTTATTTGTATTCTTTTATTTTATTTTCATTTATTCCATTTGAAAAGTTTGAGTATTGAGTTTTGTCCATAACCCATGGGTAAACCATACCCAACCCATAATGAAATGATTTTTTATATAAAACTCACATCCAACCCATTTTCATAATTTACCCAACCCAAACTATTTTATTTGGTTTGAGTTTGGATAAACCCATGGGTTGTGGGTTTATGCCCACCCCTAACCACTGGTGCTTTTGTTAAGATTTGCGTGAATGAGACGTTAGCTTGGAATCAAACCAAATAGTCACTTTAATATGATTGGGTGGAAAAGTCTTGTTTCTAATTTTTATTTAATGACCGGTGGAGATTATGAATAGAAACATTGAAAAATAAGTGGGACATCCTAAAATAGATTGGCAATTTTGGACAAACTTGTTGAGAATTAAATTCGTTTAGAATGGGATGTTGTAAAATAGACAAATACTACTAGAAATGAATGATAGGAGAGAGGATTGAAGTTGCAAATTCTAACCTTCTTATCTTATGGTGTAATAGGAAATGATTTTAGGAGCAATTTAAACATATTTTTAACACATAATCCTTTTGTATTATTGTAGGAGATTCCCAAAACAATTAAATTTCGTTATAAAGGCTTGAGAAATGTTGACCAACAAGAAATTTTGTTTAAAGATATTGTTACGCCATCTATGAATTTTGCACCAAATGATGGTGATATTGAACCAACTAATGAATATGCTAGTGAAGATAATAATACATATGTTTAGGAGAAGAATGTCAATATTGAACCAACTCATTTTGGAAACTAGGAAATATTGAGACTACACATGATAACGGAAGGAAAAGAAAATTATCAATTGGAGTAAATTAGTGTGAAATGAGTTGCCTTTTGCAAAATATATGCAGAGTAATCATTCAGGTCACAATTATGTTTTAGGATTTCTTTTTTTTATTATTATTTAAGCAATGGAATTTTATTTAAGAAAGGTATAATTTTATCAACCTGTGTGTTAGGAACTTTTTTTAATAGAATATGTTAGGATTCTAATTATATGAAGTAGTGAAATTCCAGTCTTATGAAATTATTTAAAAAAAAAACAAATAATTCTTTAAATTGTGGATCGATTTCTCGCAATTGATTCAAATTAGCCTTTTATATTCAGGGCCTGTGGCATTGTGTCCAAATCTCCCACCAACATCTCTAGATGCCATCGTGAAAACTAGTAAAAATTTTCTCGTATTCATTCTGAAGCTGTGGTTCAGTTGTGTATACGTTTTCTCTTGCAATTCTTAATGGTGATGATAATGTACTTACAACTACAACTGCTAATGGTGATGAAAATTATATGTTTTCTATTACAACTGCACTTTCTAATTTCACTTGATCAAAATGTTTGTATACAAGGTACATTCAAGTATTTACGTACAGAAAAATAAGTTGTATTTGCATATTCTAATTTTTGACGTTAAATACTAAGCTCAGCGAAGGGCATGATTGTAGTCATGATAATGAAAAGTTTTGTAGATGAAGTGAGACAACCATTTTGAAGCCGCAAAGCAGATTACTGCAAATGAGATGATTGTAGTCCTTGTAGCCATTGACATGGCATTCTGCTTGGTTGCAGCAACAATCCCAATTGAAGCAATGGAGACGACTTGTAGTGTGACCTCAAGTGCGCTGAGACTCTTGTGTGCAGCATTGCAACTTTTGCAATTCACCACATGAGACCAGTACCTGCAAATTTGAATAAAATTCCTTTAATCAAGTACGAAATCTTATGTATAGTGGGGTCACAACAAACTTCACAGTGTTCCCGTTTTCAAGGCATTGCATAAGAAATTTGGCAAAACACAAAAAAAAATGTTTCTCAAGCTTGAAGAAACAAATAATGCTTCTTTTAAATATCCATAAACCTCTGCTCTTTATATGAGTTTCAAAACTGGGAACTACAGTAAAATCCCATGACATGGTGTTAAGGGGTTCAACTTTATTAAAGTGAAGCCAGATACCTGTCCATGAGCTGTTCCCTCGGCGGTGTTGGTGGAAGAGTCGCATTGAATTTTCCTCCCCAATTGAATTGGCCACCAGCATATTTTTTTAACCACCTCCTGAAGCCAACTACCACGGCATCGGCTTTTGTTGGCACAAAACAAGCTTTCTGCCAATTAGCAGGGCCAACATCCATTATCTTTCGCTCCTGCAGAGAGAAACCAAAGTCAGGTAACAATATGTTGCAGAGAATTTTATTCACAGCCAGAAACAACAAAGAAGCTATTAAATTCTTCTATTGTAGGAGAGTAGTAACTAAGTGAACACCTTCTGTTGAGAAGAAAAACAAAAATATGCTCTTTGGATAGTGTCACAACCAATCTAGTAAAATGAAATGGTCGACGAGTCTCAAATCTGAGTTTCAGGCCTAGACTAGCAGTAGACTTGAACGCCAATCCACTCAGCATTTTCAAAAAACTTTAGGTTAAAATTATTTTAGCATACAGAGACAGGAATCACCTCAACGTGAAGCAGGTACAAATCTGAATCAAGAATTAGATTCTGTCCAATATGAAATATCCACCGCGGAACAACTTTGTCCATCCAAGTTTGAAAGTTTCTGGGGAACGCCCATATTAATCTGCTGTGACCAGGACTAACTGGAACACAAATAAAAATCAGAGCTGCTCTTTGTTGCTCCAGCTTCTGCACCAACCAAAATGTATATGGATAAAAAAAAGCCCAAACAGCATAGAATAAGAATTGAAAAGAGAGCAAAATTCTACTGTCAACTGAGCATAATGAAACATATTGACCTTTACCTTTTCGGCTCCTGCTGATGATGCAGATCCATTTTCTTGATCCTTCATAAGATCAGTATAAGCATAAAAGACACAAGGTGCCAAAAATTTACTACTTCCCCACTCCTGCTTTCCAATGAAACCATTTATGTCTATTTTCTTGACACTCATTTCAACTGGTCTTCCCCCTTCTCTATCGAGCTTCACTGTAAAGAAAATTTAGTGTTAACTAATAGGTTTTATTCACGAAGATAATATAAATGACTTAAATGTAAAACAAGGTTTATCTGGGAATTTATCAACCTTTGGGTTTCCTTGTACGCATCAATCCGTAATGTGCATATGGAACATGAGCAGGGTCCATAAGATTTTCCAATAAAACCTCATATCTGAAAATCCAACTTACTTGCAATTAGAAAAAGTTGTTAACTTGCGTTGACCCCGTTGTCATTACACTTAAGTTCAGCTAGTTTTCTTAATGATTCTTGCCAAATATCAGTATGGTACAAATTCAATCTAGAATTTCGTGTGCTAACTCACTCAAATTAAAATGGAAGACTGGATCATTGCATACCCATAAGGTATATCTCTGTTCCCAAACAATTTTGTGAATGACGGGTCATCTAGTTCCGGGATGTGAGGAGGTTTCTTAGTCTTGATAATATCCTTGTACCGAGGAGCAATATTTGGCCAAAACCATACGATGTCATGATGGACGGTACTTGGATAAACTGCTGCACATGCTTTCTCGAATGTGTGGACCTACATATTTTGATAAATAAGTCGGTAAAAATTAAACCAATCAGCGACCCAGCAAAGTAGAAATCTTAACAACAACTGCATGCAAGAAAAAAAAATCAAAACTAGATTGCAGAAAAATCAAAACAAAATTTTATCACGCAAGAAATGGAATCGTAATTCATGTATTCCGCTTATCTTTCATTGTTTCCTCACAATTAAACTGTAGACGACAGGTCTGGCGGCTTTACCGAACATTTAATTAGCTACTACCCTTTCAGAATTAAACGTATCCCCTTGGAATTAGACCCTTAACCTATTTTATTACTTCCAGTCTTTCATAATTAAAAAGGCGCTGAAGCGCAACCATTATAAACAAACAAACTCTATGCCTAGAAGAGATCCTAGCATCTCACTCTACACATAATCGAGACAACTGCAAAAGCATTTATAGCAACCAAAAAAAAAAAAAAAAAACATATGAACGTGATGCAAAAGTGAAGCAATAAATGTTACAGGGGGGCCATCTGGGGGAGCCTGAGGGATAAATTTACAGTCACCCGAGCCACTGAAGCACCAGCCATGATACACACACTGAAGCCTTCCCCATTGATCAATTCTTCCTTCTGACAAAGGAGCCAACCTGTGAGGACAAGCGTCAGCAAAGACTCTCCATTCATTCTCATTCCTGTCCCACCAAACCACGACATCAAGCCCCAACACTTTCTTTGCATGAGGGACTCTCTTGTCCAAATCACACACCGGCATCAATGGATACCACTGTGAGAACCAATTAAATTTCTCCTCTTGTGAGTTAGTTTCAAGCTCTCTTTCTGGCGGGTCTGTGCCTTCAGTTGAAACTTGTGACGATGGTGATAAGGTGGTGAAGATTTTGGATGGTTTTGATGAGAAAGATGATAAAGTGGATAGTGAACTGAACTGAAAGCTTAAGAACTTGGCCTTAGTGAAGTGGGTCTTACTGTACTCAAGTTTTAATGGAGTGTTACAAAAAGGTGAAACTAAGGAGAGTCTAAGAGCTTCCATGGCTGCATCCAGCACCTTTCTCAACACAAACTAGAGATCAAGCAAGATTAAAACTTGAGGCAATTATTGCTAGTTGTGAAATGAACACGAGTCATGAGTCATGATCAGTGAGCCGTGAGCTTGAGGCTGTAAATTGCCCGACATGAAGGAATGATGCAATTTTTATTTGTTGTTTTCTGAAGCATATATGTGAGGACAGTCTGATGACAGGTGTAAATTAATGTGAAATGAGTTGGCTTTTGCAAAATATTTGTTGAGCAATTATTGAAGTCAAAATTATGTTTTAGGATTTTTTTTATTGCCCGAACGATGGTATTTTATTTAAGAAAATGACATAATTTTAATTATGTATTAGGATTCTGCGTATAAAAGATGGGAAAATTCTACTCATGCACAATTATTTAAAAAAAAAATTCTTCAAATTTGGATTGTTTTCTCACAATTGATTCAAATTAGCTTTTTATATTCATGGCATGCGGCACTCTATGTCCAAATCACACACCAGCATCACTAGATACCTTTGTGAAAACTGGTAAAAATTCTCCTCTTGTATTCATTCTGAAGCTGTAGCTCAGTTGTGTCTATGTTTTCTATTGCAGCTGTTAACAGTGATGATAATGTTCGGAAAATTTATGGAATTTAAAGTAATGGAACAGAGAATATATAAAGAGCTTCCGTGGCTGTCAAAAACTTTTAAAATAAAACTTCCAATTTAAAGGGTTACAAATGTGACATTCATATATTATTGGGCACAATCTTGTTAATTATGGGTCTACCGTTCCTTGCATTCAGAAGAGCCAAACGCTCAGAGTGTAACGTGTATCCACCTCATCCGCTTCAAACTTGAAATGCCAAACTATACTTGTCTGTGCAGCAATCTCTTGGAATTGTCTTTAAATTCATTTTTATGCAGATTTTTTTTTTTTCACAATCCAGATTATTATTTCTAAATTTCAATATTTTCTTATTCTTTTAAGTAGATGTCTGTTAAAAGTTCTGTTAGGAGTTTATAATTATCAAAAGGTGTTCTTTATAGACTCATCATATAAAACTCAAGGCTGTTGAGAAAGAAGGATATATAACATTCAACGAGATGACATGTCATTCTCCCTCTACAGTTGAGTTATATCCGATGAGTCATAGCAAACACCTTTTGACTTGAATAATCTCAGTAAGAACTTTTAAAGGACATCATCAACTTGACAGAATAAGAAGCTACCAGAATTTAACAATATAAATCCGAATTGTGAAAAAAAAAAAAAAAAAAACTTGTTCTTGCATCCACATTGCTTGGTGCTTGAACAGAGAATATATGATGCCTGCAAACAGATGTATCAAACTCCATTTGTTTGTTTTGGTGTGTTTAAGGGTATTTGAGGTGATTAATTCATATTTTGCCAACTTTTGTGACACGGGTCCAATTTCATTATATATGAAATTAGGGGTGGGCAAAATATCCGACCCGATCCGATCCAAAAATTTTCGGATTCGGATCGGATCGGATCGTCAACGAGACCCGATTGGTTGAAATTGTATCAACCCGATCGGATCCCGATCCGAAAATCCGATCGGGTTGAGAAAAAAAAAAAAAAGCAAACCCGAACCCGAAATCCCGAATTTGAGAATTACATCTACACTTTTAGTTTTAGTTTACAGTCTGCAGAGTGCAGACAAATACAATCAGTCACGGCCACGGGCTCACGGCTTACAGACGGAGACAAACACAAACACAACACATCACAATTCACAAATCACAAACACACAAACACACAAACAACACATTTCAGATTTTCACTTTCACTTTCACTTTCACTTTCACACGACCCACACGCAGCAACCGTCGCTGAGAACAAAGCCAACCGAAGCTGAATCGCGATCTGCAGATCTGCTGCTTCATCCGGTCAGCAGCCACCGCACGCAGTCATGCACCATCGTGAGTTCGTGACCCGATCTGAGATCCGCCGCTGACCGGATCCACGCCTTCAATCCTTCACTCCACCATCACCCGATCCGGTTGAAGATCCACCCGGCTAGCTGCCCTTGAAGATCCATCCGATCCTGTTGACTGTTGAGTGTTGAGTCTTTAAAAGACTAAAATCGTTGGAGACTGGAGAGTGAAGACTTGGAGACTTGGTTTGGAGTTTTAGAATTGGAAATTTGGAAGCCGGCCTTGCCTTTATATTTATGGTATATAACTATATATGCATTAATTATATACTGTTAATTTGCTATATGACTATATGTTATAATGTTGTATGAGAAATTGAGAAAGTGAAGTTAATCACTTTATTGTAAATTTGTAATTTGGTTGGTACTTGGTATGTTAAATTGCAAATGATATACAATTATGTATTGTTAAATTTCAACAATAAAATGAAAAAATCGGGCATTAATTTTTTGTTATTATTAATAATTGATTTTTTTTTGTATGAATAGATTTGGTAGATTAAAAATTAAAATTAAATATTATGTTACAATATATATAATTATATATGTCATATAATTTGGGCATAAAAATTAAGGGTTTTTAATAAGAATTAAGATATGGATAATTGGATATGCAATTAATATTATATTATTTTGGCCAATGGATAACTAGATAAGTAGATATTATAAATTAATTAATTACATTAATTTCTTGATTTTCTTTTATGGAATATGCATCTTGAATTCTTGATCACATATAAATATTATGATGGAAAATTAGAAATATCAATTTAAAAAAGTTTCATAAAATTAAATTAATAATTATTTGAATCAATGTGTAATACTAACCATTAAGTAGATTTTTTTAATAATCTTTTTGTATTATTTTTGCCAACGATGGTTTTTGTTGAATGAGCTTTATGATGCATATAGTGCAATGATTCACCATCCACGTGTAGTGAGAGTGTTCTAGCGGTAGCTATGGTGGTACAAGTTATTCTCCATATTTACAACCGAGGTTAGTTTGGCGGAGGTTCCTAGTGGCGAAGGTGATGACATTTTCCAGTTTCGCCTTTCTTTGGGTATGCTCGTAAAGTGTTTGTTCGAGAATGAGGGCAAGAGAGTCGATCCGAGGTGGAACGATATTTGAGTGACCAGGTTGAAGATCCGAGCAATCTTAAGCTCAATGTTTTACTGGTGGAAGGTTAATGGATCAAGTATCCGATATTAGAGAAAATTGCAAGGGATGTCCTCGTTGTTCTGTTTCCACAGGCATCCGAATCGCCTTTACCATCGGCGTCATTGACGAATATTGAGTTCTTTGACCCTTGTATGATTGAGGCATTGATATGTACGAAAATTGGTTACAAGCTAAACTTTTGCTAATCCAGGTTTACAACCTTCGGAAGATATTAAGGAGCGGATATTCCATATGGAGTTCTGAAAGGTAATATATTTCGTGCTTTATAAAGTTAATGTATTATAACGTTATAAATAGCATCTACATGTACTTAAGTTTGTTAATAATTTTATTTTTTACATTTTAAAGAGTTTGTAAGATCACAAGCTTCAACAATGAAACAAAGTGAGGAATGATATGTTATGGATATTTAAAAGGTAATTTTTAATAGATATTATTATTTATAATATGTTATTTTTAATAGATATTATTAAACAGTTATCATATGTTATTTTTTTTTCAATTCTTCTCTAGGGGATAGATGCTTCAATTCTTCAACTTGGAGTGGAAGAAGTTGAAGTTAAAAGTTGTCGAAATGCTTGCGAGGAATGGTTGGTTCGTGCACGAAGTTGATCTAGATTTACAACTTTGTTGTGTTTTGGAACTTTGTCATTTGTGTTTTGGAAAATGAAAACTATTTAATTATGTTTAATTTTGTGACTTTGTGTTCTAAAGATTGATGTTTAGAAATTAGAATTGGACATTGTGCTTTAGATTGAGACTATTAAATTTAAACTTTGTGTTAATTTTTAATTTTCATTCATTTGAATTTAATTCTGAAATACAAGTGTGTAACCCAAGAGGGGGGGGTGAATTGGTGTTTTAAAAATTATCATAATCAAATCACACAACAATCCAATCTAATGCCTTAATAAAATTAAAAACAATAAATTCAATGAAAGCACAATAATAAATGAGTAAGAGAGGAGAAAAGTTAGCAATCTGGAAATACACGGATCTCCGTTTTCTGTAAACGGTGAAGGGGTAATTTCCAGAGACCTGCAAAATGAATTTGGCTTAACCGTTTTTACTAAACGGTTCAAGGTTAGCAATCTGGAAATAAACGGATCACCGTTTCGTAAGCAGTGAAGGGTAATTTCAGAGACGCAAAATAATTTGGCTTAACCGCTTTTACTAAGCGGTTCGAGTTAACAATCTGAAATAAGCGGATCACCGTTTCATTTGTAAGCGGTGAAGGGTAATTTCGAGAGACCTGCAAAATAATTTGGCTTAACCGTTTTACTAAGCGGTTCAAGGTTAACAATCTGAAAATACACGGATCATAGTTTTACGTAAGCGGTGAATGGGTAATTCAGAGACTGCAAAAATGAATTTGGCTTAGTTTTACTAAGCGGTTCAAGGTTAACAATCTGAAATAAGCGATAAGCGGTTTTTTTTTTTAGTCGTATTAGTTTGATACAAATAAAATAAAATTTTCCAAAAATTACAGCTTTGTCCCAAAATTTTTTATAATTGTACTATGACCCAAAATGTTATAAAATTTTATAAATAAGTCCAATTTCAGAAATTTCTAAATAATAATTTGTGAATCCTAAAATTTTCTAAAATTATGAAATGGCTCAAAATATTAAAATATTTTCAAATAGGTCAAAAACTGAAATTCCAAATAAAATTTATTAAAAACAAAGATTGTAAAATTCTTTCATTTTAGTACACAACTTGAGAAACAACTTAATTTCATAAAATTATTTTTCCATTAAATATAAAACCTTTATAATGTGAAAATAATGATTTGTTTAAAATGTATAAAAAATAATTTAAGCTTTTAAAAATTTAATCATTCTTAATCTAGTTTGTTATCATCAAAATCAACATTATGGATGTATAAATGCTAACAAATTCTATAGTAGTTTTCCTTTTTTGTTGGTTGAGAATTGGTAAAAAAATGATTAGAAAGGTGGATGAACGTCACGAGGGAGGACATGGAAGGTGGGAGAGAAAGGTCTGAGTTAATAAGGTGACAAGAGGGATTTTTAATTGAAATTTCATTGGTCAACATTATTATTATCATTACTACTATCATTATTATTGAAATTTCATTGGTCAACATTATTATTAATTATTATCATTACTATTAATGGATTGAGGAGGGATTGCCTCTATGTTTTAGCCCATGGATAAATTAAAAATTCTCTAATCTCTACAACAAATTAGCATTTGTTAAATGTTTATGATGAATTTTTAGGTGGGGTGTGCTAATGGATTCATTTAAAGGCAAAGAAAATGCTCAAAATTGCATAGACCCGAAATTAATCCGAATTAGCCCGAATTGATCCGCATTAACCCGAATTGATCCAAACCCGATTTCACCCAACCCGAATTGACCCGAATTAATCCGAATTAACCCGAATAATTCGAATTTAATCCGAACCCTATATAACCCGAACCCGATCCGATCGGATCGGATCGAGTTAACAAATCGGATGAAGTTCGGATGGATTTTTATCTAACCCGATCAACTCGAAATCCGATCGGGTTGATCCGAACCCGATCCAAATCCGATTTTGCCCACCCCTAAGGTCAGCGCAATTAACGACTGTTGAAATGCTAAGTGTTTGATGAAAGTAACTTAGTGTTTGATGATATGCCTGTGAGATTATGATTTTGCGGGAAACAATAATTACAATATTCTAAGACTCGGTAAGTGCAAATCATCAGCCTCAGGTCGTTGTAGACTCTCAAAAGCAAGAAGCTTCGTGGAAATATCATAGTGATAAGGTTGATGACAACTCCCCACTGCCACTGAGAAGCAGCAGACTGTACCCTCTATAGACAAGGTCCCCTCATTCATATTAATTGTTGTTATTCGATAATAAATCTAGGCCGTTGATCCAATTATATAACAGCTGTAATATAGTATAACCTACTAACCTAGCACACTCTCTCTCATGACCAAAGGGCCATGTAAGTTAACATTTGTTGTGTATGTTCATTTTGCGGAAACATTTATGGTGAGTTCACATTATAGATTGAGGATAGTTGATTGTGTTTACTTTATAAAATAAAAAAAGGAATAAGAATCAAAAGGTGATTGATTCCCACTTTGGAAATTGTTGGAGAAAATTCAGTTTAAAAAAAAAAAAATTTAAGACCAATCTCATAAAATATATATGAATTTGTAATCTAGAAATCGTACCTTAAAAATCCGATTTGGCGTTTTTTGCTGAAGTGATTTAGACTCCCAGATCACGATCCGTCACCACCACTCCTGTTATATCACGATCCGTCACCAACACGCCTGTTAGATCACGAAATTTGACCAATAATCTTCCAAGGTATGACTCAGGTTTGATCTACACTCGACGTGTGGGCGCCTTTATCACCACTAAAGCAACTAGCACGAGAAAATTTTTCTCTCTAAATTAGAGAGAAAACTTTTTTCTCTAATATGTATCAAGTGGCTGCCTCTCTCTTTATGGAGAAAAATAAGCCTTTTTATATTATTTTTTTAGTGAAACCCTAGGCTCCAAAATAAAAGTAACTTTACTTGCTTTTTTCATAAGGGGCCCACCTTGTAAAATAACATAAGGCCCCTTATACATAAACATATTAATGGAGCCTCCCACTAAATAATATAATTATGCTTTTGACCCAAATTGCTAGTTATCTTGCTTATTAATCCAGTAGTGGTGCAGTCAATTAAATGAGCTAACCCGGGGATCATTTGGGAACATACAATAGTGGCTACAACAATTAAGCTGTAATTAAACAAGCCTAATCATTTAATTCCAACTCTACTCCACTATAAGATTGGAACTGACCTCCATAATTGTATGTTCGAATAATAATTTGTCCCAAGCCACATTGATTTCTTTACTGCTCAATCCTTTGTACCACATCATTAATTAAATCGATATCTTAACTGTCCAATCGATTTAATTACATCTTGTTCCTTGATACTTACTGGTTTTCTCTAATGATCATTTTCAACATACTAAATATATTGACACACTCTGGCCAGAGAATTCTATGATCAAGTGCCGAAAACTCATCAAGAATGTGTCGTACAAATTCTATATTGTTAATCTATAACTCCACTACTCATAATTACTCCCACCAAAATACTGGATAATCTTGACCACAAGTGTGTGTCGTGCCCATTGGTAACTCAAATGGAATAACAATTACAATCATTAAAATCATAATTAACTCAAGATTAAGATTACAGTAAAATCAATGCCTATGAGATTTAATAAGTTCATGATACTCATTTCAAGCGTTAATTAAACTTCATCCGCGATCCACTCAACGTAATAAATCCCAGATCAAGAAATTCATACATGATTAAGACAAATCATTCAATGAATTTATTAGCCTAAACATAAATAGAGCTCCAACCTCATTTATCAACTCATGAACTTAATTTATTTAATCATAAGATAACTTGTATTTATGTCTTTTGTGAATCCATATGATGATCACATAAATACATATAATATGATTACACGGACCTTTTTCAATATATTTATGCATTTGAAAAAATCTCAAATATTTTATTAATAAGAAAATAAATTAATATGCTTTAAAAGAGCATATAATCCTAACATGAATAATTCTGGTCTCTAACAAAATTCATAAACTTAGATTTGTCCTTGGTTCAAAAAAAAAAGAAAAAAGAAAAAAACAATAGCATAGTAGATTGATAAGAACTAGAAGCCATGATCGTTGCATGCCAATCGTCGAACTTAGTAGAGCCGGTCGTCGTGCATCACCGTTACACACAATCCTTGCACCGATGCAAATCATCAGCCTTATGCTTGTGATTGTCGTTGGTAGTATGCAGTACTACGGTCGATTGTTGATTATTCAAATTATTATTATTGTTGTTGTTGTTGTTATTGTTATCATTATCATTATTGTTATTATTTTTGCTATCTTTATTGTTCTAAAACAATGTAAACAAATTAATAGAAGTAAAGTTTATTCTGATTCTGAATATTATAGTTTAAGTAAATAACTTATTTTAATTTTCATTCTATCTTATTTCGATTTTCATTTAGTAAATGTACCATCATATTAATCTTTCTGTCATTTTGTATTGCTGTTTTAACTGCATAACGTTCTTGCAAATAATGCTTTAAGAATAAATGTTTGGTACTCCCTCTTCTAGGGCTTCACATGGTGATGAAGTGTTCATTATGGGCTCAGCAAATGGTGAGTTTTTTTCGTTTATTCTTTCGTAATAATTTTTATTCAAGCCGAATACTGGTGCAAATATTTATTTCTCTTTCTCTTACGGCAATTTTGGTAGGCTCCAAGGAATTACTAGAGCCGAAGGGCGGGTGATCCCTCAATGTCGGATGGTATTGAAATAATGCTGCAGATGATGATTTATGCCTGTATAGATCTATCCTCATACTATAATTTACATGTAAAAATATAATAATCAAATATAAAGACATTTGATTTTAGTTTGGCGTCCTAATTTTCATAAACCCAATAATCTAATATCATAACGTTGACATGGGCTTCGTATTCACTTGCTTGTTTTTGCACACGCCATTTGCTCCTGTCACCGAGGTAATTAATTTCTACGCACCATGCTTGTAATACGAAAAGGTCCAAAACAGATGAAGTATTAAAAAGTTAATTAGGTTTAAGTTAAGGGAGTTATTGTACAGATTAACTTCCAATCAAAATTAAGGTCTTTCACCCCCAAAGCATTAGCCTCAATGTTTGGTCATATAGAGCTCCAAGATATTTGGACGCTGAAAGGCAGCTGGCTGCCTTAAAAGATTTATGATGCATTTATTAAACAAGAATCATAATGAACTACCGCGACAATGAGGGTTGAAAATCAGAATAAATTATTTATTTGAATTATCATTAATGTGTTTATTTTGTCTCAAAATTGAAATGTGTTACATTATTACAAATTATTAAAAAATCTTTAATTAATTATTGTCATAATTATTATTTTATATTTTGATTATTTATTCAAAAATCATTATTGTTGTTAATTACCGTTAATAATATATTAATTAATTATAATATATTTATCATTACTACTACTACCACTACTAATAATAATAATAATAATCACTAACGAGTGACACCATTATCAACAACAACGGCATCGTCGACATCATCATCGACAATGGCCGATGTCATTGGATCATGCTATTGTTGGACAATGCTGTTGTTGCTGCTTGATGACCAACAACTACCAACGACGTTAATTTTGGAAGCGACGCTTTGGCAAAGACGAATTTTGGCTGTATTTTTTTTTTAATTTTTCTATTGAATGAGGGTCTTTTTGGCATTTTGAGATTTTCATAAGAGCAAAATAGGGAATGTGGGGATGGGAGTAGGCTTGGCAATTTATTTGGGCCGGCCATGCCCTGCCCAAGTTCTTATATCGTTATAGAGTTCTGCCTCTCAAAGTCATCCATTACTGGGCAGCCGCTTTTAAACTAATTTTTAATAAAATTATAAATTTTAAAAACATAATTATCCAATATATAATATTACAATAGGCTAAAAAATACTACAATAAGCTAAAAAACTTATAAAGAATTTTTTTTTTCAGTTTTATTAATTTAATTATTTGAATTTTATATAATGTAAGTCTGTAATTCTGTATTCTATTACGATTTTTCTTTAACAAAAAAAAAATTATTTATTATAAAGTTCTCGCTTTTAAATCGTTTCTTATTTAGTTCTCATCGTATACGAACTTTATGTTAAAGACTTTATCCATCATTTAAACATGGGCCGGCCCTCACTTTTCTGCCAATCCTAGGTGGGAGACTAATTCCCACTCCCAAATTAAGGGAGTCAGTCTTCTATTCTCCATTCCCAAATTAAAGTAGTTTCATGATTCTGATTTTAATTTTCGTCTCTATTTTGTAAAATAAACATTATGAATTATTCTAATTATGAATTCAGATTTCCCAATCTAAAAAGTAACCACATCATGAAGATTCCAAGGGTCTTGTCATCAATGAAATTGTATTGCTCTAGTAGTCGACTTGGTGCTGTCCGGCTGCAGCCTCTAGGCAATTAACCAACCACCAAACGAGTCCGACATTTTCCTTTAATAAACGCCAAATTAATTAGGGAAATTTACACTATTAACCAAAAATTTTTAACAACTTTCACAATTAACCACGGTAACTTTTTTCTATCAACATTAGCCAAAATCAATGTTGCTTTCCCAAATTACCCTCGAAAGTTTCGTTCTCCCTTTCGACACAAATCAAAGCAAGACTGCACTCTTCCACTGACGGCAAAAAGCGGCAAATACCGAGGAAATAAATAAACTTCGACATCCACCCGTCCAGATCTAATAGCATCTACATTACTACATTAGGTAAGAATTATAAGATTTATTTTATCATTCACTAAACTGTGTGAGAGAAATACGACGGGAAGGAAAAAATGATGCGACGGGCAGTAAAATAGCACCAAACCCAGGTGCGACGGGTTGCCCCGTCACACTTAGCCCACGTGCGACGGGCTAAGTGCGACGGTTGCCCCGTCGCACCTCGGCGATGAAGCGCCTCGACTTTGTTGCGACAACTGCATCGTCGACATAATTTGTGCGACAGGCAGTCTGTCGCACCAAAAGTCAGAGGGAGTGTTGGTGTTGCACCATGCCCAGGTGCGACGGGTTGCCCGTCGCACCGATAAGCAGGTTCATTGGAATTAATTTTTTGTAATCCGTAATTAATTTTTTTTTTAATTTCAGGCATGGATTCAGTTGTGCTTCAATTGTGTTATGATGGTTGGTGGCAGATATTGGAAGACGGGCGTATGGAGTATGTGAATGGAAAAAATAGAGCCTTTTTAGTTGAAAAAAATTATCTGTTTGATCAATTTTTTGCAAGAGTATGTATTATACAAATAAATCCTCATGAATATAGTATTACAATGAAGACAACTTTGAGGTCGGCAAACACATTGTATCATATATGTACATTGCCCATGGATATATCTGATGATGAAATGGTGAAGGTTGTGTTGCACGTGGCATCCAATATAGGCAACTATGAACTTATTCCTATATTTGTTACCACAACACCTCGAGTTCAATGAAGATGTTGAGCCACCCGTTGAAACGAAACTTCTTTGAGCAAATATGTCCGCCCGATAATGAAGATGAGGTGTTACCAAGGCATCGTTGCACCAATATTACTCTTCTTTCAACGATAATTATGTAAACATTGATGATAACGGCATTACGTTACAGGATGTTGGAGAAGATATATTACCAGTAACGACATCGTTGGAGCGACAATATTCTCCGTATCACAATAATGAATTCCGTGAGATTGATGATCATGTTGCTAACAGAGAGAGATAATGTTTGTGCAGAACCTTTTGATCCTGTAGGAGCCGGTCCTTATGTCAATAATGCTGGTGATGATGGCGGAGCCGGTCCTTCCAACATTCCATCGTTTCAGCATGAGGATGAGTGTGAAGGCGACATTCCTTTGAATAACAGAGACACTCGATCTGTTCTTCCAATATCTGGATCGAGAAGGAGGATTGACCCCTTCATAAATCTTGCTCCAATTTTACCTTCGAACATGGTTGCTCCAAGCTTGCATAGCAGTTGTGGCTCGGATGATATCAGTGTGGGTAGACTATTTACTGAGAAGAATGAGTTAATATTACAACTGCGCAAGGTTGCCCTTAGAGATAAGTTTGATTTCAAGATTGGACGGTCAACAACCACACGTTTTGAAGCTCATTGTAGTTCGGAATTATGTAAATGGCGCCTTCGCGCAATTAGAAGTTCTAACGAGCATAATGTACCTTGGGTGGTGAAGAGAATAGACAATGTACATAGTTGCCATAATGAGGTATTTTCTGATGGTCGTCATCAAGTAAGGAGTCGAGTTGTCGGTCATATTATCGCAGATAAATATATTCAAGATAAAAGAATTTACACTCCAAATGACATCAGAGCGGATATGCAGCAGGAGTACGGTGTTCAATTAACATACCAGCAAGCATATCGGGCTAGAGAAGTTGGTCTTGAAATAGTTCGAGGTAACCCTGCAGAGTCATACAACTTACTACCTAAATACTCTCATGTACTCACCAAAGCGAATGAGGGTACAGTGACTCACCTGGAGCTGGATGGAGATGGTCATTTCTTGTACTACTTTGTAGCACTTGGATCTTCTATCAAGGGTTTGATGCAGTACATTCGGCCTGTTATTGCTGTAGATGGTACTCATCTAAAGGGGCTATATCGGGGAAGTATGTTCGTTGCAACATGTCTAGATGGTAACAATCAATTGTATCCGATAGCAATTGGTGTCATGGATTCAGAAAATAATAATGCTTGGGAATGGTTTATGATGAAGTTACACGAAGTGATTGGCGATCTATCGGAGTTTGTAATTATCTCCGATCGATGCACTGCCATTAGGAGAGCTGTTCTAAAAGTATTTAATAATGCAACTCATGGCATTTGTTTTTACCATGTCAAAGGTAATATTAAGTCGAAGTTTAGGATGTCCAAAGCTATTTGGGATGAATTTGAGCCTGCCTTCATTAATGTAGCAAAAGCATACGGACATGAAGAATTTAAAAGACAACTTGAAGGGTTGTGGATGCTCCACTCGGGTGCTGCTGATTATTTAGAAAATAATGTGGGTACATGTAATTGGGCAAGGTCTCAGTTTGAAGGAATGAGGTATAGTATACTTACAACCAATATCGCCGAGAGTATGAATTCTTTTATGAGAGAACCACGAAAATTTCCCGTAACTCATCTTGTTGATTACTTCATAAGAACATTGCAGCAATGGTTTTATGATAGAAAAATTACGGCCGAATCAATGAGTACTCGGCTAACAACATAGGCGGATGAAATAATCACTGAAAGAAAAACTATAGCTGAAAGAATGATCGTTCGGCCAGTGGCTTCGTATCGATTTCAAGTACTAGGAGGTGGGATTAAGGAAGGCTTAGTTGACCTGCGGCAGAAAACTTGCTCATGTAGAGTATTTCAGCTTGATCAGCTTGTATGTGCTCATGCAATTGACGCTTGTAAGACTGCGAGAGTGGATTTCATAAATCTTTGTTCGGATTTTTACACTAAGGAATCGTTGGTAATGGCCTATGCACAACCAGTGGAGCCAGTTGGCGATGTGTATGATTGGGAAGTTCCCGCTGAAATTCAAGAAATGGTGGTGTTTCCCCCAGTTGAGGAGGGTCCCTCACCTGGTCGCCGTAAAGAGCTCAGAATACCCTCGGTTGGTGAGGACATTAACCGGAGGACTGTTAGGTGCGGTCGATGTAATGAACCGGGACATAACCGTAAGCGATGTAAGAATCTCATTGCTGCGAGTCGAAATTAAATGTATTATTTGACTGATTTATTAGTTAAAACCATCGTATAATGTTTTTTTATTGAATGCTGATATATATATTGTTTAATAATAATAAACAAAATTTTTGCCCTGTCGCACCACAGTTGGTGCGACAGGCGCCCTCGGCGCCCTATCGCACGCGAGGCTCGCGCGCCGTTAATATTTGAACCGAAATTGATTTTTTGGATGTTGATGCCATAGCTGGGCGCTACCGCTAATATTTGAACCGAAATTGATCTTTTGGATGTTGATGCCCTCGGGCGTCCGCTGCAGGGCGCGCGCCCTGCCGGGGGGCACGCGCCGCTAATATTTGAACTGAAATTGATTTTTTGGATGTTGATGCCCTCGGGCGTCCGCTGCAGGGCGCGCGCGCCGCTAATATTTGAACCGAAATTGATTTTTTGGATATTCACATGTTTCAATGTTTCAATATTCCATGTCAACATGTTTACAATAATCCATGTAAGGAGTGTTTCAATATTCGCATGACTACAATAGCTTACAATATAATATCATCACTAAATATATCAACAGCAATTTTTTTCCTAAAATAGTCCCCATGACTACCGTTAAACTCTAATTTAAGACCAAACATTAAATACATCGTAAACATCAATAAAAAAACACCACAATCACCGCCCGGTGACATTGGGGCACACTCTTAACTGCAGTAACTTTCCAGGGCCTATCACTCCGCAACTCAGGTCGGATGTTGTAAAATCCAATGTATTCTAACCATCGAGGAAATATCACTTCAAGTGGCTTGAATTTCAACTTGTATTTTTTATCACCTCGAAATGTCAGTAATGAGTCGTAAATCCAGATTTTGTTCTTGCGAAAGTCAACTCGAGCTAGTATCCAATGCTCACGGTCCAAGTTAACAGGGATGAATAGCTGCAGAAAATATTTTATTATTAAATTTTCATGTATGAATTAATAAACATTTTATTAATAATAATAAACAAACAGTAAAATACATACCATATCAACATCCGTCATTGGTTTAGACATAGTGTGCTGTCGCCCACCGAGATAGCTATTCAAGCTATCGCTATATACTAATGAATCAACCGCACAATCTCCATTATTCCATAACTGATTCAAGAACACCTAGTACACAAATAACCAAGAAATGTATAAATAACTCATTCCATCATGTCCATAACTAATAAATATAATATCGTCTATATAAGTGATATTTGTACGTTACCCAAAAAATGTATCGATGTAACACGCCTAAAAAGCGCTCGGCATCGCCGTTGTTTCTCGCTAATCAACCGAAAATACTCGTGAATATCTTTGTAGAGCAACAGAAACATGTTCAATTATAAGGAAAAATTATATATATCGAATTATAAACCTACGGTTAAAGAAAATTGGAAAAAATTACCTCATCTCCTAGCCATCCCATTGAAACATGACCCAAAAATAACTTGAAAGAATGACCGTGAGTGTTGGACTCTCCAATCGACGGTCAGTATCACCAAAGAAACCATCGGTCAAACTCAAGATACAAACTTGGATCCTCCAATCCTCTAAGTGGATTTATATCTACACTCGTACTCATGTCAATTGCATGGTGCATGATTTGGGGTAGAGGTAGAGGCGGACGCTGCCCCGTCGAATGGAGGAATCATGTACGGATCGTTAAAAATATATGACGGTTTGTATGCTTTCTAGAACTTACTAATGCCCGGAGGCACCTCGGTGAATACATGCATGCTCACCACTAACATCCTCATGGAAACTATATAATGAAGTGGGAGAAAAATTTTGAACACCCACGCCAAGATACACTCCATAGTCATCCGGAGCCCGCTAATCGATTCGGCAAGATAAACGTATTAAACAGTAGTCAAAACTCAAAACTAAACAAATATTGGACTTAGTAAAATATCATTTTACTCACCGCATGCGACCGTGCAGTCGAAGATTCTTTATTTGGACGTTTAGACATTGAATCAATAAATCCTACCACGGTTTCTTTAAAATCTTTAAGCTCTGACTTTAGGTCATAAACGTTACGGTCAATTTTGTCCAACCGTCTTAGAACAAAATCATTAAATTGCTTTTTCCTCGTCTAGAAAAAAAAAAGCTATATATAATAACACATTATTATAATGAAACCCTTATATAAAAGAAATATAAATTATTTATAACCTCAGAATAATGTGTATCATCAGACTTGTCAGTATGCTCCTCATGATCATCCACAGTGCACCTCATCCTCCTCAAATATATCGTGGCATTGTTCGGTATAGGGTTCGGTTTGGTATATCATCATGGTCGTCGATTGCTTGTAGCAAGTGTGGCGGCGTTCATTGAAGGTTGGTCTTTGAAACAATTAAGATTTAAAATAAGTAAAAAATATTAAGTTATTTTGCTTAAATAAAACATGTTGAATTATAGAATCTGACCTTATGAACCCAAATTGGAATTTGCACGTAAGCTTTCACATCGAGCCAATAATCTTTCCGACTCTCTCATTTCCATCGGGCTCAAGAGTTTGTAAAATGTTTCCACGCCATGAATGCAAACCAAAATTGATCAAAATGAATAAAGACTCGAATTTAGTAATGTATATCGTGGCATTTACATCTCTCAATATATATTACTTACAAGACAAGATTCCTCATTCAAAATGAATAAACATCAGAAAGTTTATCTTGTAAGAAGCCATGGGCTTCCATTGCAGGATACGAGGAATCTTCTTCTTCGTTTTCACGACCCATGCTGGTGGCAGACCTCCAATCACTTCGTAAATCCAAGCCTATAACAATCAATGTAAGAAAATTATTAAAACTATGATTAAATATTTAATGAAACAAAACTTATTAATAAATAAACTAACGACCAACCCTGTGGCTAAAACCATAAATATTGTACTTCTATGTGATTTGGATTTTCAACCGTGTCTTTTAAATTTCTCACCTTTCTCATGGTGCATTATCAAGACTATCGATATCGTTTCCCACGATATAAGACCCCATGGACGATTTTGAAATAATTAATATCATCAACTTCATTAAGCCATGAGAAATTAATTTGACAAAGGTGGCCCTTTCTTGCATTTAGAACTCTATCCGCAAAAATAAAAGAGCGCAATCTTTAATGCATCAACATTATCCATAGCCTTGAAGTCCAACTCCTCAAATAATGCATCAAATTGATTCAGATTAATATTCCGATATGCACCAAAAATATGTTTCAGAACCTATGGGCCATTTTCATATTTGAAATGGAGTATCTTCGACGTCTGAAATTCGAACTAAGCACCATTCTCCTATTGACAAACGTGTCAAATGCTCACCAATTTGAAACCATAAATGATCATCTTCTGTATTGTCCATGGTCCACTTGCCTAAGCAAAATATTATGCAATGTAACACCGAATGGAAAGCTTGACAATCTAAAAATGTCCAAATATATTTTTCTTGAGCAGTATTCACCGCTTTTCGTTAATTTTCTCTCAATGGCTTTTATAACTGAAGATAAATTACACATGCTGGTTATTCGTCCCGGAAAATGATCCGAATAAGCTAACATCATCTTCCCCGGTCTATTATTCGATTCTTTTGATTCCGCCATATTTCTACATTATTACATTAATACTAGTCGTTAATAAGATTAATATTGATGTATAACAGGAAAAAAAAAATTTCTAGTATACTAAAAAAATTAAAAAATTCAAAGGCGCCTGTCGCACCAAACGGGAGGCCGCAAGGCCTCTCGACGCGAGGCTGCCATGACGGCGCCGAGCGCTCGCACCAAACGGGAGCGTGGGCGCGGCGCAGCGCCAAGGCCTCGTCGACGCGAGGCCGCGCTCACAGGCCCAGCTGCGAGGCCGCCCACGCCCCATTTGCGCTCACGTCGAGCGCCAGCTATACTGTCAGCGATTGTACGGCACGCCCATTTTTTCCCACCGCCATTAACAATCCCCCCACCACCATTAACAACCACAAATGCTCAATCCATCATCACCACCACCACCACCACCACAACAACAACAACAACTACTACTACAACAACCACTACAACAACAACTACTTCAACAACAACACTAGCAACAACTAAAAATAGCAAAATAAAGAAAAAAATGAAGTTATAACTCACCTAGGGTTTCAATTTTACTCTTTGCTTTAGGAGATTTCGGAAGTTTTGCAACGTAATACACCTTGTTTCAGCCAGCAACGATGGATTCCCCTGCCGATCTACTATGCCGACGATGTAAGTGATTTCGATAGAGGGAGAGGGTGGGGGGAGGGAGAGAAGCGTGAAAGTGATGAGGGTATTTTGGTCCTCAAATTTAGTTTGTGGCTAATGTTGATTGAAAAAAAGTTGAAAGGTTAAAAATGAAAAAGATGAAAATTTTTTGGTTAATTTTGTAAATTTCCCAATTAATTAGATCATGTCCCCGGTATCCATAGGTTGGTGGGTGCAATTACTGAGTACTCTCACCAAAATACATTAGTTAATTATTAATGCCACTAAATAATACTCTTTCTCGCAACATCTTTTATTTATAGCCAGATCGATAGGGAGCTTTCAGTTTCAAAACAGAAGAGCCAAACCCTGTAAATGTATGTTCTCTTGGCATGCATTTTAATTTCAGGTTTTCACACTTTTAATTAAGCTCTCACTAAGCACCTAGTTTACTTAGAATTCAATTCATTGTATCCGCAAGCCAATTATTATTATTATTCGCATGCAAAAGATAGTTTCTTTAGAAGTTTTGTTTCTTCCTATATTTTATTTTTGGTTATATGGTAGGTTGACTTGAGTAATAATAGAGCGGAAGCAGCTGCCTTTGCAGAACAAACTGATACCAAACCAAGCAAGCAATGTTGGTAAGATCAAGACTTTAAAGAGTATTCACATGTTGGTAATTAGTTTCTTGTGTATTTGATCATATCTAGTATATGTATACACTGTTGTATCTGTTTTGGGTGTCTTTGTTTCTAAAATAACCAAAATGTAAATATTTTGCCTAGAAGCAGAATCCAACTAGATTTGCTTAATGATGGCCCCGCAAATTGATTATTGTGCACGAGTTTGTTATAATTTCGACCATTATAAATATGCATGGCATATCCTTTTGCATACTTTATTTACTGTGATATTGGGAATTTGTCAGGAGTTAATTTAACAATTTTCAAGAATGGATATAGGAAATATGTATATATGTTTCTCGTTTTTGCTTTGTTACTGTCTTTATTTTTCTATTCCGTTAATTTAATGGCGAAACAAGTTTTATATATATTTTTTGTAATCTGCTTCTTTCATAGATTGAGTACATTATCAGGAGGATTATTTTGATTTTCACAAGCTGACAGAGGATTAAGATGGAAGTCAATTCAGTGTACAAACATAATCCAATGGTTAGTGTTTCTTTTTAGTTGGTATTTTTATAGTAAGATTCTTGATTTTATACTAACAGCTCAATATGTTTCTGAGTTGATGTTTAATGCTGTTTGTTTTAGGTTTTACATGATGAAAAGGTGTTCGATATAGACTCAAAACAATTTTCAATTGACATTGAACCTCAAAGAAATACAAAATCATTAAACTTGAGGTCGTATACTATCCTGCAACCCATAAAAATGATACCACTGAGGAATGGAGACTGGATCTCTTAAAAATAATATTCCTAAAGACTACATAGTTAATTTCATGTGAAACGTTTCCTTTTAATGTGTTTATTTTCAAATTTTATAGAGATGCGTATATGTTTGGTAAATGAATTCGAAATACAAATAAATTTGGGTGCTGTTTTTGGACTTGTGAAGCTGAAATGGTAGGTGGCAATCTTTGTGAAAATTATCCAGTTCATTCTTTTTAGCTTCAATGGCCGAGGATTTATTTTTCTTTTCGGTCTGAATAGTTGGAATGTAAGCCATCAAGTTTTATTATGTAGCCCCTGTGAGGTTGTTTGAATTCAGGATGTCTGGCCCTGATGACTTGTTGCAAACCTAAAACTCAATGGTTTGATCAGGCCTACCGAGTCTCATCGATAGATATGTGTTTCATTTTGGATTAAATGATTTTAAAAATTGCAATACCCCTTTTGGTTGAATTCGATTACATATTTTCCTCAGTTTCTTTCTAATCCTCAAAATGGTTCAATCAATGGTTAGTTTCAGAATATACTCGTAGAGATTGAAATTACAAATTTATTTGTATCTTAATCATTTATGGAGTGACAATTTCAGTAAATCCAACAATTAACACATTGCAATTCAGAATGAACTGAATCCTTTTAATTAACTACACTCATAAACACTAGACACAAGTGTCATTTGGCTTGAAAATAAAGTAACACTGCAAATAAAAATCTCTTAGTCCATATTCCTTCTTACAAGCAGCTCTGCATTTACCTATTCTGCACTCCGCCAGCTTGTAGTATTTTGAACTCTGTCTACATTCAGCATTCCTAGTTGCCATGAACATCATCACCTCATATTCTGCAATCAGAATAAATTAATTTATTACTATATCTAACATGTGAAACCCAAATTGTACTCATAGTAACAATGATAATATCTTCAATATAACCAAGTCTTACTCTAATGCGATAAATAAAATCAAATCCAAATTAAGCTAAACTAATATAATTAAGTTGACTTAAAATCAGGGATCATCAGAAACAAATATAATTATGGATTGGAAAATTGGGTCAGTGAATCCAAAGAAACATAGCATACATTTTAACATAAAGACAGAGACGAGTATCAGGAACTCGGAAGAGAATTAAGTCCCACTGTGTAATGCGTATTCAGCCAAACAAGCAGCCTATTCGTAGCACACCCGCAGCTTACTCTTTTGCATGATTAAGCATTTCCATCATCTTCTCATTTTCTGCTTTCAATAATAACAATTATCATTATATATAAATTCTTTTTTTATGCATAATTAAGTCATTATTAAAACTATGACATGGACTTAATAAAAATTTTACCTTAAGTGATGAAGAGAAAAATCAAAAGAATAACAAAAGTTGGGAAGCTATCCATGATGATGATTATGAAGATTAGAAGCTGTAATATACGTTAAAGGAGGAAATGGATTGATGACTATATATTACATTAATTGCTATATTTATTATCGGGCAACCAACAGCATTAATGGCAGTCATTATGATTTGGAATTAACCAATAATCAATTGGACATGTTTCTAATTTGATGTTTGATAAATTATGCTGTTGAGAATGCATCTTCTATGAATTTTAAAAGTTGAATGCCTATATTAGTAATTATCACCAGCTAAAGAGTTATTTTATTATATAATCATCAAGATAAACATAGGTTATAAGCTCCCTAAACCTTAATAAATAGACAATTCGAAGATAAAAGTACAACTTAAAAATAAATGAGCTTACTAGTTAAACCAAAAATTTTGATACTGCTAGATATGGTTTGATTATAGTTGCGGACTCCTGGCAACGATAAGAGCTATGGTTTTAGATAGAAAGTGCACCTGTGGGCAGTAGCATACATTGCATATTCAATTAAGAAATTTTGAAACTAGCACACAAATCTGGACATGTTGTCCAAGACACTAACATTGAAACATTTTGCATAATGTAGTTAAGAGAGTGGCTATATCGTCCAAAATTTTTTTACATTTCTTCGGGCTCAATCTTGCAAAAACATTGAGCTGCTGGAGATTTTCTAGACTCTCGTACCTAAAAATTGAGGTGTCGAAACTGACATGGTTAGTAACATTGTTACTTACAATCACTTTCTTGTAAGAATCTACCTTAAAATCTCAGCTAAGATTCTAACCCATCTGGTCTTCTCTAAAAGCAAAATTGGATGGGGGCCTATCTACCGACAATGTACCTTCTAATACCTTCACAACTTCGCCAATGGAAGGTCGTAAAAATGGTTGGCTTTGCATACACCACAATGATATCCTCAGGGCTCTCTCCACTCCTTCAGACACTCTACTGTCCTCTGAATTCAGTTCTCCGTTGATCATGTTAACAAAATCGCACAGATCGCTGCCTAATATGTCTGCCTTGCATGTAACAATTTGAAGCAACATTTCCCCAAACATGTAAATATCTCTCTCAGATGGGGACTCCGAAGAAGAAGCTGTCTCCTTTGCAAGTATGCTTCTAAGTCCGAAATCTGTCACTTTAGGAACCAATTTTTCATCAAGCATGACGTTTTCAAGCTTCAGATTCCCATGAGAAACAAAAGTTTGGCATTCCAAGTGCAAATAAGCAAGGGCTCGAGCAACTCCTAGAGCAATATCAAGCCTCTGCTGCCAACTCCTTTCTACCTGGGCCTGCTCCATGTTGAATAACCAATTATCAAGAGAGCCATTTGGGACATACTCGTATATGAGAATAGCATGTTGAGACTCAAAACAGAATCCCTTTATTGATACAAGATGCCGGTGGTGCATTGCACCCAAGGTAGAAACTACCCTCCTGAAGTCTTTCTCAGTTGCTACAGCATTCATCACCTTGGCAATTACTGGCATTTTGTTGGGAAGTAAACCTTTATAAACAGAGGGGCCAAGTTGATTCCCAAAGTTTGCAGTCAGCTCTCTCACCTCTTCATAGGACAATCTGATGAGAACACTGTAATGTGGGTTCATTTGAGCATCTTTTCCAAAAGGGATCCTCGTTTGAGCCTTAGTTTTACGTCTCTGATATATAACCCAAAACATAAACATCTCAATGCTCAAAAAGGCCGAGACTGTCACCAGAATTATCAAGGAAATGGCTCCCACAAAAGCTTTACCATCACCCCTACGTTCATCTAATCCTTTAGATGAAATAGGAATTGGCTTGACATTGTTGTGAGGATTAGCACCCCTAGCAGAAACTGCCTGAGGGACCAAGCACACTTTCAAGAAAGAATTTGCAGGAGTAGATGGTTTCCTATATCCACTAATAAAGCTGGTTCTTTTGATTGTGCAAAGCCCTGAACCATCGTTCTTTGAAGTTACTGCAACGCAAGTAGAGTCATTGGAGCAGAACTCCTTACAGGCTTCCTCGCTCAACATCAAATCAACATCTAGAGGAGGATAAAGACCATAAAGAACTGTCAGCTTCAGAATCATCATGCTGGTATTCAACTTGCAGTTCCCCAAATCCACCATTTTCCTGCAGCCAGTATTGGCTGTATCCACCGCAGGCAGGTCAGTTCCCCATTTTCCAGAAGCCTCCGACAGACAATCACAAACGGGGGCTGTGGAATTGTACCCACATACGCTGTACAAACCACAAGAGCCAAACACATCACACTGGTTCTGAACTGCTTGCCACCCTACCCTCCACATATGAGCCTCATTGTCCCACGAGTAAATTCTCAAATTCCCATCTGAATCAATCCTAAGATGCCTCAAGACCACAGAAGGGTCTCCAAAATCCTTACTCGATGCGGACCAAACCGTCTTATTACTGGCATCGAAAAGCCGCAAAACACCAATAGAATCAAACCTTGCTTCCTTAGCAACACCATAGGAGCTCAAATGAGTCCTCCAGTAAGTCACATTGCTTTCCCACACAAGTGCAAGCTCACCAGAACGGCGTATCACAAAATTGTAATAACTAGAGGTGGATTTTGTTGAAGGCGCTCTTAAGACCTGCGGAAAATGGAAAGACTGACCAGGAAGGAGAGTGTTTGTGGGGCTATTAAAGCTCTCCCAAAGCACATTATCTTCACTACCCATTAACACTAGGTTCCCATTGTTCAATAAAGTAGCTTTTTGAACACCTAAGCTAGAAGTATTACTGCTCCAAACAATCAAACCACTAGGGTTTTCAAACAAAATCAACCTACCATCCAAATTGAGCCTAATTGTAGAGTTCTCAGAAACTCTAAGACCACCACCAATAGCCCAAACAGGTAGATTTGCAGCTTTATCTTTTAAATTAAACCTAATCCCCACAACAAATCCATCACTATCACTATATTTTGAGCTAGTATCCAAGAACCCAAATGCAAAGACACCATTTTCAGACACCCAAGTTTTGCTTTTATCAAACCCAGAAATCTCAAAACCAAGAGGTACCGAAACCATAGCAAGGTCATCACATATGCCACTAAATGCAACACCCAGAAACAGAAACACAACCAAAACAGAACTAAACCTGCTAAAGCAGCAAACTTTACCACACTCACCATGAAAATGCTTGATGGGTAGCTCAGGATTCAGCTGAGCCAGCAAAATTTCACACATTTGAGCAGCCAAAAAAAACAATGGTGCCCAACTTAGCTTGTATTCAGAAGAGAGGAAGCGAGTGAGTGTAAGTAGCAACACTAGTAGCTAGAAAGAGATGAGGTGTGAACAGTGAAGAGAATATTTGAGGGGTGGATATAAAGTCACGGGAAAGAACGACATGAGAGGAGGAGTGAGTGCTTTTTGTTTTTGGGTTCAACTTTTGATACAAAGTGGGCGATTTTTTGAATGTTTGAGAACTACAATGTGAGAAGATGCAGCAAAATTTGTGTCTTTTCTGCGGCAACCGAGGTTCTTTTCGTGTCTTTTCTTCCACTAACTACATTTTACGGATTTTTAATAGATAAAATTGAAAATCATGCTGATCTTTTTCAAATTTTAATGATGTCCTGCACTTTATAATGAAAGGAAAAAAATTAACTTGTTATTTATTTAGCTGGGTAAGATTGATGCAATATTTTCTCATCCCGAATGGGAATTGAGAATTAGGAATCAGAATGGAAATTGTTGTAATTATTAATTATTTTTATTTTAGTTATTATTATAATAAAGGCAAATTTATTAATATTATTATTATTATTAATTACTATTTTAATTATTATTTTTATTTTAACTATCAATTTAATTATTATAAAATTTATTATTGTTGTTGTTCTTAATTTATTAATTATTGCTATTGCTTATTTATTTACTATTTATTTTATTAATAATAATAATGATGATGATGATGATGCAATTGTTATTATTATTAATTACTATTTTAGTTATTATTTTTATTTTAATTGTCATTTATACTATTATAAAATTTATTATTGTCATTGTTGTTGCTTTTATTAATTTATTAATTATTACTATTACTTATTTATTTACTACTTATTATTATTATTATTATTATCAAACCAATATTGATAGCTTATCTGAAAATAAACTCATATGCAAATTTGCTTTGTAACGTTACCTAATTTTTCAAATCATTAAGGTGCTTCAAACTATTAGTAGAGGCTAAAAATGATACACCTCTGTAAAGGTGAAAGTGAAACCAACAAAACGAATGGTAGTGGAGGGCCATCTTCAACTTTTTCTCATTTTGGAATTGAATGCAAAATAAAAGCTTTCTGAATTTGGTGCCATGCCAAAAGACAAAGCCACTAGCCACTGGTGGTGTTTTTGAACAACGTGACATGCACTTGAAAACTGAGCAATATCGGCCATTCTTGCAGCTTGTCCTTGTGTTTGAGCTCTTTGGATTCATTCCATTGATGGTTTATAGCATCCCGCTTTTCTTGTTCAAAATATTTACATTTCCCATTTATTCAATCGAATATGTCAAGTTTCTCCAAAATTCCCATCTGAGTCCAGCTCAGTCGTCGTCCAATTGAATTTTGGAGACACAGTCAGAATCTCGAGCACTTGACGGCCCCATGGAGATTGGACAGGCTTTTGATAACTTTTATAAAATGAAATATATATTTGATAACATATAATCGAAAAGAAACTTCAGCTACTAGACATCAACACAGAACTTTCACTGTCGTCTCTGAGTTGAGATAATTTTCTGAAATGATTTGTACTCTGCTTTAGGCAATTTCCTTGCAGCAAAAGTTTCTATATTAAATGTCTTAGCGGCAATTACAACATCAGAAAATAATGAATGAATATTTTCTCTTGTATTGAAAAGGCATTGAAGCCACAAAATTAAAAATTTTACAGATTCTTTTTTTCCCTTTTGATGTATAAGTTAAACAACACTTTGGGGAAAAAAAATGTGTACATGATTTTAATTTGAAAGAACGTAAAGAATTCCTACCAACTTCTCTATTCACACAAAAGAACTGGTCATTTAGGATGTGATTCTACAGCATCTACTGATCTTCTAATGGGGAGGACTGGGTTCTACAAAGGCGAACGGCTTCAATTAACGAATTTCCTTTCCCGGGCACGGGTAAGCTTACAGTTGCTTCCATTTTCACGTGAGGATGCAGTGGTGAGGGCATCAGTGGGTTATATCTACCGATCGTGTGAGGAGACGATCTAGATCTACTATAGCCAGCACTTGTTGGAGACAAGTTTAACTGCTCCAAAGCTCGGAACTGGAGTTGACAGGGATAGTCCCTTACACAGCCAATGCGGGGACCTGCTCCCGTTGTCCATTTGCAGGGCAACTGCTTGCCCAACTGATATGACTTCATTCCTTTACGTGAATTTATCCTTTGGAGAATTGCTTCTTCAGGAACTGGCTCTACTTCATTTTCTGCATCTTCGTCATTTGACAACTCTTGCTTTGAATTTTTGATTTCTGGTTTAGAAACATATGCTCCTTCTACAGAATCATGAACATTCATTTGAGATTCTGCTGATGGGTTGTTGCTACTTGGCTTAAAAGCTGGAATGTTACTCTCTGGTCTTTCTAAAAGCAGCTCACTCCTGTTTCGTACTTCAATACTAGGCAATCTCATACTAAAATTCTGGAAACTGTCCAACATTTGAAGTCCTTTCGAAGGAGTAGTTTCGTATTTTGTTGAATCAGTTTTGTCTTGACTCAAGTCTTGGACATTGTTCTCTTCAGTCTCTACTTCGTCAAGGGCCTGAACCAAGTCCTCATCCGATGAGTGGTTCCTAATGTGCATACTGTTTCTTTGTTTACCATCTGAGGTTTCTTCTGCATCTACTGGACTCATCTGCTTACATCAGAATGAATGCATAGTCAGAATAAGCTCTTTTACTTCCCCCTATCGAGAAACTTACAAAAGAATTCATATCTTTATATTTTTACCTTGACATCTGTGAGATCAACATTGTTCTCTTTAAGGAATGAGATAAAGTCATTGAAGTTTTGTTCTGTAGGGCGATAATGACCACTGTGAGGCCAAACTGCCTGTTGAAAAGAAGGGGGGGAAAAATCATCATAAGACACTATCTTGATAATTAAAGACAATAAGTTCAAGAAACACAAAGTCGAGATAAAATAACCCAAAAAAAAAAAAATTTACCTTAAGGACGCCACTTTCAACAACTAATCTACCCGCAGCTGTTGTGGCTCCTCCAGCCAAGAAGCTGGAATGCTGAAATGTTCCTTTTCTCTTTTTGCCAACATACAAGGATTTTGTTGTGCTTAGGACAAAGATCCACTTAGAATCAATATCCACATTTGTGTCAAGGATCAACCCTGACTGCTTGTAAAAGAATTTTCCGTCTTTCACGATAACTTCATAAGGCTTTCTTTCCATCTGTAGATCGAAAGCAATTTATAAGTAAAGTTTTAAGCCATCGAAAATTTAGGATAAAGGATGACCAAGGAAAGAAATAGAGGCTTACTGGACCAAGATACTTGATGCACTGCTGATGAAGCTTCCATCGAGGGCATTTATCAACAAGATTTACTTCCCTCCCTTCCCCTATATCGAGCCTGAATGTCAAACCAGTGAATCTACCATTAACTTAAAATCCGTCACATAATTCAAATCGGTGAAGCAAAAAGGTTTCAGTTAAAGTGTCTTACCAGTAAAAGAAGGGTTCTCTACTATGACTATGAAGCCATTTATCATAATAGAAGTGTAGATTATGTCCATAACGATGCCGTGGGTCAATCTGTTTAACATTAGAAACAAAGCTTTTAAATCAGCAACAAAAAATGTAAAAGTGATTATACATACTTAATCTGTTTGCTTATAAAGTTTGAATTATCCAAATGACTTACTGCTTCGAGCCAGTGTTGTAAGGCAAGTTTTTGTGCTCTGTCATTCTTTGATAAACCTTTTCCAACCTGCAAAATCGAGGAAAACAATTAGATACCAGAAACAAAAAAAATGCTTCCTTACACAAAATCATATATCTATGAGTTTGAAAGTTACCTTAGCAGCTCTGGTCCTGGCCCTTGACCAACGCGAAATGGCAGTTTCATTTTTCTCTATATCAAAGAACGATATAGAACTTCGCTTGAGTTCAGCAAAATCTAAGAGCTTCCACCTAGAACAATACAGGTTGTTGCATTAGAACAAGCTAAAAACATATAGAACTTTGTGAAAAATACTGGCAATATCAACAAATAATACACACCAGCTCTGCTCAACAATGACTGCACAATCAGCTAGCTTTCTCCTTGTTCGGAAGCTTTTGTATACTTTCTGCAATTTTATTGCAGCTTCATGCTTGGGGTTTCTGGGATCCAAAATCGGAAATTGTTGGATTGTCTCCATAGAATCTTCTGACCTTGGAGATTGATTATCCATTTCGTTTACCTTTATTCTGATTGATCTAATGGACTCATCCATTTCTTTGCCCGATGAAAAAGATGATGTTCGAGAGATCATTGCCTCCAACTCACATTCTTTAAAGCTAACCGATCTTTCTTTCACCATTTTCCCACATCCTAAGGATTTCAATATTGTTGGTTCCAAATCTTGACTATTGAAGCTCACAGATCGAACCGGTGTCTTCACTTCCTCATCTCCAAAGCAAATGGACTTTACAATGACTGATTCTAAACCACTTTCCACATCACTGTATTCCGCAAATGGGCACGAAACTGAAGCTCCCATCAGCACTTATTTGTTTTAGATTCCTGTTCAAACAAACCAACAATACGTCAAATGACTCGTATGCCAATGAAACATGTAAGCCAAAAAGGATAAATTTTCCAGCTACCAAACAATAGATCAATTTTTCATATGAAAAATCAATGAAGAAACAAAAACGAATCCATAAAATCTATTTTGCTACTCAAAAATGCAATTACTGTCATTAAACAACGAAATGGATGTGTGAAAATGGAGACTATTCATGCAATAATGCTGACATACATCTTAATTTGATGAAGCAAAACCATCAACAAACAGCAAAGATCTAGAAGAACCCATTAATCAAAATCAATTTTTTTTTTTTTTGAAAAGAACAGATGCATTACCATAAAAGATGAATCATAAACAACAAACCAAAGCGACCCTCTTCAGAAAACATTACCAAGAACCCAACAAACAAATGCAATAATTCAATAAAAGAAAGAAGACATATTCACCATTTGCAGCAACTCTCCATGAAGCAAAACACAACAGAAAACACCAAGCAAGAAAAAGAAACAGAAAATGGTATTTTGCTTTGCTGCATGCATTACCTTGAGTTGAGGATGGCTTGTAACTTATAAATGGCAAATGGATTCCGAGTCTAAAGGGTTAAAATTTTGGATATTATACCTTTTTTCCCCTCTTTCTAAAAACAGAAGCTCAGTTTGAGCTTTTCAAGCTTGTATGTTAGGAAGATACCGTTGGTAAGCTCGTTATTGTATTTTGATTGAGAGAAAAGAGTTATATAGAGGGAGAAATGAACTGATGTGAGTCCCAGCTTCGCACACAACGCACACGAAGAAACAGGGAAAAAAATATTGTTTTCTTTTTCTAAACACGTGGAGTGGACTGTGCGTAATAATCCCCATAATATTTTTTGACCCATTACAAATAATTTTATAAATTTTTTTATTTATTTGATTCATGGGAAAAAAATTATATTCATATCTGTTTAGTTAAAATAAAAAAGTAAAATTAATTGATTGGTGGTTTTATTATATACTTGATATAATTTATCATAAAATTTTACTCTTATTTGGATTCTCGACCCTTTTTTTAAGATAATTATTAATTTATACAAATATGTGCACATATAACATGATTCAGTAATGGCTTATGACTCAAGTTGAAGTTATGAATTAATCAAATGGTAATTGTTCGTCATAAAGCAATCATTGTTACTTACCAGATTATTAATAATCTTTTCAATTATAAGTAATTAGACTTTAAAGATTGCTACGTATGTAAATTTTTTTGTAGTACTAATTTTTCATATTTAGAATTTATATAGATTTGATTGAAAGTGGGTATGAGAAATTTCTCATCAATTGAGGAATTAATGCTAAACACGAAGGTAGTTTGTGTAGCTAAAAATTTAATGTAATCTTTCGTATTCTTGTTCAAGTAAAGATTAGATAACATGTAGAATATTTTCTTGGAAAGTAATTAATATTAAACTTTCTTGAAAAAGTACAAGTTGAATTTTTCACTAGTCATTGGTCAAGTGTAATTAACAAAGTGAGATTAGTTGACTTAATCTTAATTTGTCGCAATGGCTTATGTCATAGGATATTTCCAGCGTCTAAGAGTAAACAGCACGGTAGCTTAACTTGCAAGCTTTTAATCTTAAGCTTAATTAAAATTAAGTCAAATTTTTTTTTTTCATGCTTTTGGAAAAGTAGAGGGTAGGCAAAGTTTAGATCAATTTCTTAATTCTTTACCCCTTTCAGAATTAGAAACTACTAAAAAATTATTCAATTAAACTAGTGGGGACAACTCTAAGTATACTAATAAGCTTGACTATCAATAAAACCCAAAAAAAAAATGATTCTATCGATTTACCAATTTTATGGGATATTTAGAAGTTTTTATTTTCTAAATGAGGATTAATTTAATTAGTTGAGTTGTTTTGATGATGGGCTTGTACACGTAGAGCGATGTAGATTGATATGATGAAAAGAAAAAAAGAAAAGAATTTGTGAAATTGAAAGTTCAAAGCCACTGAAACTTCGGTGCATTTTTCACTAAAGACCCACAAGCTGACTTAGTGCATCTTAATTCTTACATAGAGGTGCAACAAAAAGTTCATAATTAATAAGTCAAAAGCTTGTCTATTGTTAATGTTAATAAGCACTTGATTAAGCTAATTACTAGAATTTAATACAATAATACTATCTGTCTAAGCGTATATTAATTAGACAAAAATATTGATGTGATTGATATTTGGTGGATTGTGTTTGGGTGCATGCATTTTTGGTGTAGGTCACATTTTGGGGTACTATGCCTTGCAGGCTTGCACTAGCTACTTAATTAACTAATCCCGAATAAATCCCAAAATATGTAGGTGTATACAATCAATTTTATTTATTCTCCATTCTTTAATAATCCGCCATTGAGCATTAATTTTAGAATATATTTAAGTGTCCTATGTGTATAATTTTCTTTAATATTTTGTATTATTTTCGCTATAACAGTTTAAATAACAAAGGACAGTGAAAATTCGATAGTCAGCTTCATTAATTGTATGGGGTAATTAACATACATCCCATGATTAAGACTTCTTAATTTTCTTGCATTCAAATAATTAAATAAAAAAGTGAATCCATCCAAAGTTAGTCTCTAATAAATTAAAAATAGACAACCTAAAGAGACCTTTCCAGTCAGCTTTTTGTCTCAGCGTAACATGCACAAAACTCCTTATTTCAAGAAAAACAATCGAACCCATTTGCGCATGAAACCACCAAAATGCATGGTTTTTTGACGTTTAGAGAGCCTTTGATCCTAAAAATTATCAAAATTATGTGTGAACATATGTGTCACATTTTAGCCTTTACACTTCATGTATATATATATGTGTGTATAGTACACATAATATGGATTAAATTTAACTGTGTATACATGTAAAGTAAATTATACGCGTATTTGCACCAAATGAAAAAGGGATTTGAGTAAAAAATAATTTATGTGTCGGAAGTATAATTAAAAGATTTTTGGTTGTTTGGCAGCTTACTTCATAGATTCTTTTATGGATTCTTGACGGAGAAAAGTTAGACAAAGGGTTGATTCGTGATGAGGAAAAAAGTTTGAAAAAATATTAAATATCCATCTTAGTCAAGGAATCATGAAATGAGAATAGCTTTGTTTCTTTTTCTTTTTCTTTTTTTTCTCTTTTTTTTTAATAAAAAAAATTGCTATTGTTCCTTTTTTTTATGTTTCAAAGCAGTCAATTATATCCAATTGAATGTGAACCAACCACGAGAAGAGGTGCCGTCTATTTATAAAGAAATAATTAAGTAGACAACATTGGTCACTTTATATCGAATGAGACTATGTATTGGTTGAATAGTAAAGGTAAGTATTAAGAATTAATTTAACCATGTATACACTCTATAAGGTCCCAATGGTACTAAGTAACAGAAAATGATATGATTAACTATCACATGAAATTAAAGCAATCGATTTCAGATGCCCTAACTAAATATGCGTTAAGACTAACCTCAATCTTACTAATCACAATATTGCAACTTAAAATCAATGAAATAACAATGTTATTGCAGCCAATTATTTTAGATATGCTATGTGACTTAGGGAAGACAACTAATTAAGCAAATTAACAATGGAGTAGTCTAAATATCATTATGATATTCTGGCCATAATCTATGGATGCCAACACATTATTTTTTTTTTCTTTTAGTTAATTTATCTAAGGCATAGAATAAAATCTTTAATTAAAGATAATATCACCTCTAAAATAAAAGCAAATAATGTAATCGAACCGTTACATTTTGACCATAATCTAGAATGCCAACAAATGTTTCTGTTTTTATTTCCTTGATTTATCCTGGGTAAAGAATAATATCGATCGCCATTCAAGATATCTCACCTCTAAAATATTAGTAACAATCCTCATTGCCATCTCACTTTTGCCCATGTAAGAAAATAAAATAAAAGAACCTAGCATGTAATCTAGGGTTAGGGCAGGTACTGTATAAACACATGTGTTGTTAATATAAACTTTTCTAACTTTACATACGCATTTCAAATTTACCATTACGACTCTCAAATTTTAATGACGTATCTTGAATTATGTTAAAAAAGAATAGAAATTTTTAATAAATTAATTAAATATATAACAAAAAATTAAAAAAAAAAATTGTACCTTGTATAAATTGTGGGGTAGAATCCCTCTAAAATCTATGATCTTTGTTTGAATCGAAATTTGAAGCACATCAAAGTCAAACTGGCCAAAGCAAATTATTTTAAGGAAATATTTAGCTTTTAAATGTAAAGAACAATAAATTAAAAAAATTTTAAGACATAACCTTGTCACTTACAACTGTCAATTTCAGATCTCCATGCAATATTTGGGAGATGGGTACTTTGCACCGTACTATGTAGAAGAAGAATTGTGGGGCCAGGTCTAATCTACGTCCACGTGTTAACTGTCAATTCAACCACGTGGCGTTGCCTATTATTTGTGATACAAAAACGTATCTAACACACAGACGCTCAAATCCCTTGAAACAAGCAGAAAATTGTATTAGTAGGTTCTCTGATTAGATTAGATGCAAATGCTATTAATATTTTAATTCATGATCAAGCTTGAGGATTATTATGGAGTTTAAAAAGATTGTACGTTTTAATATATTTTTCAATACGTTGCATATAATTTTTGACATTCGAAAGTTATATAACATATTAAAAAAAAGAATCGTCGAAACGTGTATATGATCAAATTAGAATGATGTAATTTGTATTTTTTATATTTTAAAAAAGGAAAAAAATTAACATTATACCATATATTACATTAGTATTGAATAAATTTTAACTCTCTTTTATTTTTTAAAAATATATAATCTTAAAATAAAATGCCAACCTCGTAAACAAAACAAATTCCAACATCACAAGTGATGCCTCCAATACAGACAATAAAGATGGGTATTTGCGTATTAATGAATCTCAAAATTCAAAGCTTCAACAGAAACATACGACGTGTCGTATGGTTAAGACACAAAAGTGATAGCGTAACTGCCCGGCAGAGCTGGAGAGCACGCCGGCGAATTAAATAATGCCAGCTGTGTGGGGTTGCGGCCTTTTTACAGTTGACAAAATCCGAGTGACCAAAAACGCGCTTTTGCGTTCGCAGCAGCAGCAGCACCGACGTCAGTGAAGCGCATGTGCACCGTATGGCGTACAGTTGCGGTGCACGGAATACAAATGCGCTGACGAAAAGACCGAAACAAAAAAGTCAGCGTGAAAAGGTTGACTTGTTGACGCCAGTCGGATTGGCCTTTTTCAACATTTTTATTTGTTAGTCTTTATGTAATTGGCGATGGAGTAAACTTTAATTCATTTTAGATAGAATGACATTCGAAAGTGTAAAATTTTTTAATTTATCATTATTTTTATCCAAGAGGTGATGGTAAATGAAATGTGTGTTGATGATTTTTTTCTATTTTTTTTCTCATCTTTTTAACAGTAGATAGGAATATATATATTGATGTTTTTATACTTCTATGGAGTAAATTAGATCTTCTTTTTCCTTTTTATTATTATTGTTATTATTATTATTTTGAGAAAAAGGCACAAGAGCGGTAAAAAGAGACTTCAAGAAAAATCATTCCCTAACAAGACTATTGCAAAGATCATTGGTTGAGACCAATGAGGACCACAATTCAGATTGATATCATATCCCCACACAATCGTTTAGAAACCATTAATGGCCAAAAAAGTAGATTACATTTTATATAAAGTTATTAGTTATGTTCAATTTTTTTTTTTGGGTCATTGTTAACAAGCATTTAACAAATTTTTTTTTGGGGGTTAATTGCACATGGTAATAAGCATTTAACAATAATAAAAAATTCACGTTCTAATTAAGTTGGCTCAAATCATCTCATCTTTTTACTCTTAACCAAAACCATATCTTTGAACTAATTATATCATGACTGGACCCTGGACCACACAAAATATATTGCCACCCTGGTTTTTTTTTTTTTTTTTTTTTTTCTTTCTTTCTTCTTGTACTTGTATTTTCTAATCCTAGCCCTTGATGCCAACTCTTGCTAGCCAGCTGGCTGGCTCCCACATTTCTAAGGCATTAATAGAAGCTTTATTTTTCAACAAGAGCGACAACAAATTAGAGCAAGAAAACGTTTCTCATGGAGTCAACGGCGATGCAGTGTCATCATATTAGGTTGAGTTGAGACTTGAGAGTTGAGACCATTATTAAATGCAAGTGCAATAGATAGATATGCGTAAACATTTCAAAAATTTTTCTATTGTGTTGTTGAAATCACCACTTTTGAATTTATCTATAACTGACTGTGAAGCCACGCAAACTAGAAAAACAAAAACAAGAACAAAAACGCCTTTGAAGGGTCAAGAGAGTTGAAGTTTTGAGCAAGAAATGGCAAGAAAACTCGGTCCGGCGGCGAATACGACATCGTTTGATTTTTAGGTTTATATGAAGTGAAATATGGGCTTACGTAATATGGTAAAGTGAAAGAGACCGACACGTGGCCCACAGAAGAAAAAGAAAGGGCAGAATCAAAACCCACCAACATCATACGAGCTGCCCATCACCTTCCATTTGTTTCCCAAGACGCGACGGACGGTGGCTGATGCATATTAATTTAAAACCTACAAAATTTTGACTTCACGAATTCTGTCTCTTCGGTTCGGTGGTGGGTTTGCGCGTTCGAGTGGCCATTTGCCATGCCATGCATTGACCTTCGCTTTGCTTTGCTTTGCTTTTGCTACACTCACAAAATAAATTAGTATAGATTTTGATTAAAAATTAATTTTTAAATTGAAAGTGAAAGCCACTGAGATATTGAGTGAGACCTCTCTGTTTATATATATATATATATATATATATATATATATATATACATTGAGACAGATGATACGCCATGCCAAAGGTAGTTTGATCTTGGATAGGTCTATTACATTGCATCATATGTACGTATGTTGCACCCACCACAAGTTTTTCTTTATTGAAAAATAATTTTTTTATGACTAGGAATAACTTTACTACCATTATATATACTTTATAAATGTTATGTATAACATTTTAAATTAGGACATGGGTTGTAAATATAACAATAAAATCGTTACCAATATTATAAATAAATAAATATTAAGATTGTGACGGTATAATATACACCTTATTCAACGTAGGTGCATCCAAATTTTAATTATTAGGAAAAATTTATCCCATCTTTATTTGATGAATTCATTTATTCCCAATGCATATATTGCCAAAATTTTGGTTATTAGATGTATATTAATTGATTTAATAATGACCTGCAAGCACTTGATGTATCCACAAGAAAATGGACCCAGTAATACTTTATTATAAACCAAACCATTAAATAAGATATTGACCAACTACCCACCCCTTCAAGTCTAAGAACTTGTCAAGCAAGCTTGTTGAAATGAAGTCTCAAAAACTCACACACCAAGTTTAGCTTGTCAATGAAGCAAATATCGAGTCAATTATCAAAACATGAGACAAGAAAGTGCAAAAGATGAAAAGGAAGGCAAAAGTTTCTTAAAATCCAATCAAAGAAATGGTCAGCCTCGTTTTTGCGTTATCCTTTTCAGAAACATACCCTTGCAAATTTTTGATGTTGACAAGCGAAAAATGATTTTACCTTTGTGGGAATTGGTGGAGACACATAGACAAGTTTTTTTTTTTTCTTTTTGTTTGGAATAGTTATAAATTATGAATGTATGACAATTTAGGGCCTATTAAGACTCTATATATATATATATATATATAATATGGTTCATAATATTTTTATTAAGATACCAGTTCCAACTACTGCTCTCAACATTATTATGAGTACGAAATCACCGTTAGGCTATTATCAATGTACAAATCGGCATGAAAATTCTTTGCAAGTCCTTCTCCACCAACAAGCTTTTGACTTCCTCTTTCTGTACAAGTGTTTGACATTTTATTCAACTTACTTATATAAAACAAGTAGCTCGTTGCAGAATCAATTAATTTTCATACTGAGTACTTATTGAATCTAAAACGGTGTTGACTTTGTTAATTGTAAAAAGGTCAAGAAAGTGAAGTACAAAAGCCAATTAATTTAAGTGCATGCCAGAGGTGAAACATTTAGAACAAGTAATTTGTTGCAGAAAACACATTTTGTAGTTGAATTGATCAAATCATATCGGCACCCATGTTTCTCTTATTTCATGTTTTCGTTTCATTTAATTTATCATCAAAATTATGCATGCATGTATGAACACAGTGACCAAAGGAGTTGAATGATGAGATGACACCAACAGCTATACAAAATTAAACAAAACAGAAACATGTTTTGTTTATTTTCAGACGTGTTAATAAAAATGCTGTAGAATTATCATGTTTCTGAATTCTGGTCCATAGATTAGGTTTTGGAACTCACTACGAGAATCTAATTGTAAACCCACTTGCAACATGAACAGAAAAATAATTGGAGAAATATCATTTTTTTTTTTATCATCTTATACAAATATAAATGTACCAGTAGTACCTCATCTATGAAGCAAAACAGAAACATGTTTAGTGCTTTGCTAAATAAAAATGCTAATAATGTTTCTAATCAGGGCAATTAATCATAATATGGATCCAAAGAAAACCCACCAGCCTCGTCAACTACAAATAATGGAAAAACAAAACGATCATATAATTGGGGAGCCATGTGGCCTATCGCATGATTGTTTAATTTATAAGCTTGAGTTTCAAATTTCTAGCCATACCTGAGCAAATTATGTTAACTAGTGTATTATATATAAGTTTAAGATACACGTTAAGAGAGATTCTTGGTGTCGAGAGTCTTAAAAGAGATGAAAATCTTATCATATATCATATGCTTTAATTTTGGTTAAATTTCTATCTTTCGTTGAGTCTGGTGGGTGTATAATGAAAAGTTAAAAGTATTCAAAGGAGAGTGAGAGGGACAATACCAGATAGCATTGTATTGTAAATATGTACTTTTTATCTTTTGATCACTTGATTTATTTTACCCAACAATGGATTTTTCTAACCTAAATTTGGTTGGAAATCAGAACGGCAGTTGAAAGGTTTCACAAGAAAATATGTTTTGCTTCAATTTCAAGCGCAGGCTTCAACTAAAGAAGATAAGCCAGGGTCAACACTCATTCCTGATAAAACCATACCTACTGAGAAAGCTGGCATCGATCTTTACATGCACATATTACAATTAAATTAAACCCACCAACCATCTGCTCCTCCCAATGGATATGCATTAACATTTTTTTTTTCGTATTGTATTATTAAATGTGCATGGTTGATCTTCACAAACTTGAAAAGAGGATGCTTCCTTTATATATCTTATAGTATCAAACACTTGATCTCTTTCTCCCTTTCTCACACGTCACACTTCATTTTGTGTGTCGGTTATTTGTGTGTGTTACTAAATAATTATCAATCCCACTCTAGTACTAACTTTTAGGGATGCAAAAATTTGATCGACAAGTACAAATGCCCGTAAAAAATATTCACTCGTTGGTATTAATTAGTTCAATTTTTAAAATTTTTTAAGAGTAGCACATACTCCTAATGAAGCGAATATAATTAAGTAGTACTAATGAATTTGAGACATTTGAATTTAACATTGCATAAATGCTTAACAATATTACTACGTCTGCACCTTCAAAAAACGCAAATTTAACTTAATATATAAATATTTAGTGTATAGATGGTAAACAACGTTGTATTGACTGAATCTACTAGACCACTTGTGTGAATTCTTTTTGGGTGTGTTTGGTGCATGGGATTATGTAGTATTATAACACTGTTTACATTAATTTATTACCAGTAGGATGTTTGGCAAAATCGAGGACCTCATTAATTTATAATGCAGCATAATGCGGCAGCTTTTTGCCTCAATTGAGGCAAATTTATTTTATTAAAATATTATTAAAATAAATTATTTTATTATTAAATGCTAATATAATGAATAAAATATAAAAATAAATGATACGATAATATTATTTTATTTATTAATGATTCATATAAAAATAATATATTAATATAATAATATTATTTATATTAATATTAATTTTAAATTAATATTATTTAAATTTATACAAATTTAAATATTTATAATTATTTATATTAAATTATAAATTTATTAATATATTAAAATGTAAAAATAATAATATATTATAAATTAAAATATAATTTAATATTATTGAATAATAATTTATTAATTTAAATTAACAATTATAATATTAATTATAATCTAAATTCATTATTTACAGATAATATTAAATTTTATAAATTTATTTTATTATAATTGTAATACAAATTTTAGAAATTTAATCATTAATTTTTAACATTTACTAAAAACATTGTTAAATTTCTACAATTTAAGATTTTTATATTTATTATTTTTCTAAGTATTAATAAATATTATTTTTTAATTATTTAATTTAATTAATTGTAAAAAATTAATACAATATAATGCAACACCAAATATAATCTAATTAAAAATTAATACAAGATAAACAGTAAAGACCAAACATCAGATAATATTATTATAATACAATGCTAATACAATACAGCATAATACAATACACCAGCATTAAAATAATGCAATACAACATAATACAATACAGTGTGCCAAACGCACCATTTCTTCGTTCTCAAACCAATACAAGTCAAAATCTTCACAACCGTATTACTTTGTATTGAGTTTGAGCCCATGTGACCGTTTCAACAGGAAAAATTAATAAAAACAAAGATAACACTTGCAAAGATGAAGCTGTTGTCCTTCATTTGACAGGATGTCTTTCTTGGATTCTGTATACCCAAAAAGAATTCAAAAATTGCAAAACCAATGGCAGTAGCAGCAGCTGAAATTTTGCAACAAATGCTTGCATTCACACTTTGGCCTATGGGCAGACACACATGCACACAAATTATGGAATTAAATTAAAAGCAGTAGGAGTGCTAGCTAGCATATGGTCCGGTAGTACTACGGAAGATCGGATCTGGCATTTAATTCTACAAATTGGTTCAATAAATTGGGCATGGAGGCACATGAAAATTATAAAACAATGCTTAAGATAAAGTTCCCCTCAAGATTTTCCCAGAATGTAAGTCAAAGCCTATTAGCTGTCCAAGCCCCTTGGGGTAAAATCATTTGCCCCCGCACAATCCTAGAAATTTGTGGATGCATGAACGTTCAGCCCAATTTTTTGGAACAAAATTTTGAAGCCCAATTTGATGATATTGTCCAGCTTTCGGGGTTTGTTTCGGTGTAATACATGTTACCTTTCAACTTCATCCCTTCTAGTTCTCTCATGCACATTAGTGGGAAGATTTTCTTCCGAATATTTTCAGTATAGACCTAGATATATGACTACACCATAACAAAGTTGATCTAAGCAATTCCGGACACATTCATAAACTCTGCCGTGTGAAGCATTTAAATGCTAAGTACATAATATGGATGGTGTTGTGTTAGTTTGATAGTACAACCTGAATATTAAATATGTTGTGTCACCTGTTCAATAAATGGGTCGAAAAAAAATCCATCAATACCAATTTCTGAACTCAACACAAGCATAACTCGAATGCAGCCTATTGCAATCATTCTAATAGACCTTTTGAGTAATCAGAAGAAATTCTGGAGTGTTATGCCTATCTTTTAACTCCTAGCAATCACAAGGTTCCAAGTTTTCATTTGACCTTAGCATCTTCTTTACCTTCAAAACTAATATATATGAAAAACTACACGTAAGAAAGAAATTCATCCCCAACACAAAATGGAAAAAGGGAAAGCGTTATGGTTTGAGTACAAATTTTTCATAATCTTATTTCAAATCTATATAATGGCATACAGTATAAGTTACAGAAGCAGCAAGCTGAAATTATACACCAAAAAGCTGCATGAACAAACTAAAGACAAGAACTAATCTGACACCAATCCAGCTACATATTCATCGATAGTATTATAAATACATCAACTCACGAATGAGATATGCAGTTACATTGAATCATCAGACTCATCAGAGTCGCTTCTTTCAGGTGCTCCAGTGTTAGCTCCAGCCTCTGCAATATCAGGCTGCTTTGGTTCAGGTGAAGGTGCATCCTTCTTGTTTGCGTCACGTGCATTCCCATCACCTTCTTCTTCTTGCTCGTTCACTTCAGGATGTAAGCCATTCGGTCAAGGAATACTTGAATTATAACTTAAAGTACGTATAAAATATTCAATCAAGAAACATTAAGACAGTAAAAACACCTATATCATTTAAATTACAAAAAATCTATAATCCCCTCTATGATCAATTACACAACAGTATCACATCTTAGCAATGATGAGTTGTTCCCTAATTCATGCGAGATCCATTTTCAGTGACATGTTTTCAATTTTTTTAAAGTAAATGATCTATACCAATAATACCAGGACCTGATGCACTCAACTTGGTTATTGAACATCTCACACATCAGGAGGAGAGAGAAAAATATGATATGCCTAACCCAAAAAAATATTACAAGATCTATAAAATATGCTCAATGCCCCCAACAAGAATGATAGTTCATAATTTCACCATTAGCATAAGTCACAGCATGAAAATCAAACTTTGACCAACAATGGAGATGGTCTCTATAACTTGGCTAGGAATCTATATACTCTGTATTTGTAACAACATCCAGGGTTTCCAAGACCTATAAATTTTCTTGATGAAAAACATTTTTTCAATTTTCCGTTGCTAAACAACTATGCTGAAATTAGATTTAAATTTAAGGATATCGGCATTTTCGACTGTTGCACCGGTCATGATGTTCAACAAATCTTTCTCGACGCGCTGTACGAGTTCAGGCTGGAAAAGGGAACAACGCCAAAATCAGTTAAAAATTTTGATGGAAAGAAACAAAATGTAATGCTGCACTATAGCCACATCAGCTTTATGTCAAGCCACTCCAAACTAATCAAAAACTTCTAAATTATGTTTCCCGTAAAGGTCAAGTTTTTACAAACTATATAAGAGATGAACATTTCCACTGAGATTACATACATCTGATAAGAGAACACTGCATTAGTTGGCAATTTATTCCCCAGACAGAGAAGCAGTTTTATTTTGTGTTTCACTTCTTTATTTATTATTAGAAAATAGGCAATAATCAACAAATTGTTAAAAAAGTAAGGAGAAGTCGTACATTGAGATCCGGCTCCCTTCGAAATCTTCGCTTACGAGCATCCCGCATAGGAGGGGTAAGACCATGTCTGTACTCCACCACATCTGGAGTACAGTCACCTGGCTCTCTAACCATAATCATCTGTACAACAACAATGGTTAATACAGTTGCATTAAGAATGACGAAGACATGCATTCAATCATATTGAATAGAAGATCTTCACAAGGCCTGTACCTGGCCAATGTCTGCGGTTTTAACTAGAGCACAGTCATCATAAGTTTTGAATGACTCCACAACACAAGGAAGATCCATGAGAGATACTGGAAAGCGGTCATTGCCTATGACAAACGAGCCACTCCTCCCGTCCTCTGGAGAAAATCCAAGTCAACAGATATGCCAAGACAATAGGTGAAACAGTTAGTTCTGCAAATATTATGCTTGAAAAAAAAATAATAATAAAATAAAATTCTTCCGATTGTCTCACTGCTTCTATTATAACTAACTTGTGGGGAATAAAAGATCATTGAAAATTGCAAGCACAAATTTGTTCAAAGGAAAAATAAAATGAAAAGGCATACTATACATTAACGTTGATATTTTCCAGTTGTGATAGCCCAAGGACAAAAAGGAGGCAAGCAGGGAAATTGTACTAGAATTAGAGATATACTATATCAATGAAAATGATTAAATGGTGCAATACCTCCTTCTTACTGGATTATACTCAGCATTAATTAAGGAGTGCTTCCTTACAAACCGCAGGGATTATTCAAACATTTCAAGGAAAGAATAACATGTACTTACCACAAAAAGACAAATCCAGTGATTTGTCCTCTTCCGAGGACTCATTTTCACTCAAAAGGCGATCTATCCGCTCAGCAACAGAAGGTGGAACTCGCAGTATGAACTGCTCCTCCATCAATGCCTACAAAAACCAATGCCTCAATCAACCAAAATAAAATCTTCAACCAATTCCACAAACAATAATTCTCTTCAATACTCAGATGTATATTCCCTACTTAATCATATTACTTTTATCACTAGATCTGACCAACTACTCCTAGGCCTTCATTTTGACATCAATAAAAACTCACTTAGGCATTTCATCAAACAACTTACCTAAAATACTTTAATCTATCAAGAAAACAAAAAAATTTACAAGCACATAACCTCATTATTCGTTTATTAAACATATATCAACACAAACTGGGGCATTAAACATATATCTATGCCAATTAAAGCATGGGTTTGCTTCATCCATTCGAAGCTTAAGATTAGAGCATGAAAGGATCAAAATTTACAACTTAATCACTGTTCATCGATGCTAATTAAGTGGACAAAAAATTGAATAAATAGAAAATACTTGGACCGAATCAACTGCAAAATCACGATTAAGATCCAAAGAATGGGAAAAAAAGAAGTAAGATTAATAAAGACACGGGAAGCAAAATTAGCGATGGAATAGAAAGATTTATGGATTAGTGTTAAAACAAAAATTGTTCATGGATTACACAAATTATCAAGCATGGGAAATTCTAAGCAAAAAGGGACACTAATTATCAAGCATAGGAAATTCTAAGCAAGGGAATTGAAATTAAACTATAGAAATAATTATGATAATAAGTATATAAAAATTGTAATTACCCCGTTAAATTTGTTGCAGGAGAAGAAGAAGAGACGAGGGAGTTGCATACATTGTTTCTAATATGCGGTGCATATATATGTTTCTAAAAGGCGGTGACGTGGCAGAAATTTTGAATATTCATGCGCATATTTTTGACATCATAACATTAATTTTAACTTTTAATATATATATATATATATACACACACACACGAATTGTTGCAAGGGCCAATATTGGTAATTTATCAATGTTTTTATTTTTTACTTCATCGTAACGTTCTATTAAAAAATTAAACAAAAATTAAGGTATTTAACTGATTTGAAAACATTAAAGTTTGATCCAAATGGTTAGAATCGCTCCTAATATGAGGAAAGTGATTCAAATTTATGTAAATATATATATATATTTTTAAATTTGAATGAAAATGCGGTGTCATATTAGAGTTGATGTAAATCGATCTCATTAATTATATGATTATAAATATTGTGAATAATAATCTCTTAAAAAAACTGATTTGAAAAATTATTTTCAAAATACACAAACATAATTATTTAATTAAAAAGGAATAGGCATCATTAAAAAAAATAATGAGCATTTTTTTATTTAAATAAATCCAAAAAGGGCGGTGTCTACTTATCTAGACGCTAACCCTAGCTGTTAGTTTACGCTTTCTTTATACGCAACAAGGCAAAAGCAAAACTCCCAAAAGCCAAAAGCACGGCACAGCCCTCTGGCAAGTTACCAAATATCCCAAATCCCTAATATCATTTTCGCGTCTTTAGTTGAATATCATGTAAACTTTTGCTTTCTTTTTAACTTTTTGGTTGATTGGGTATGAGGATACTTCGTTTTATAACTGTAGCACTTATTGAAACTGTGCAGATTGGACGTTTTCGTTTCTTAAACAATGAAAGGAAGAAGTTACACGCCGTCGCCACCGCCTCCAAGGGGTGGTGGTGGTGGGTACGGCCGTAGAGGACGGAGCCCTAGCCCAAGAGGCCGTTATGGTGGTGGGCGTGGGAGAGATTTGCCCACTAGCCTTCTTGTTCGTAATCTTCGTCATGATTGCAGGTAATGATTCTTTTTCTTTTTTCTTTCTAAACTAGTCTAGTATTTTATTGGTTAAGAGATTTTGTCTAAATGTTTTAGAAACCAGTTCAGTAGTTGATTGAATGGAAATGGTGTGGCTTGTATGTGAATGTGAAAGTGTCATGATTGATAGTTGTAGAAAACACTTTTAAGCAAGTTTGCTTTAGTAGAAAGTTCTTTCCAGAGAGATTGCTTCTTGGGAAACTAAAGTTATATTTATTGTTACTTTTTGGAGAAGTGATTTGTAATAAGATTGGTTCTGCACGAAACTACTTCTATGCTAGAAGTATTCATGTATAAAGTGCGTTTGAGTAAAATGACTATGCAGAAGGAACTCTTTGCGTGTAAGTAGCTTCAACCCAAAAAAAAGAAAAAAAATAAATAAATAAAGTTTTGTGGAAATGCACCTAATGCAGAGCTTGGAGGGCATTGACGTATGATCCTGTTGATAATGAAATATTAACATGACTTTCGGTTGCGTATAAAACATCTCTACTGCTATAAGTGATGTAGAAACTTTTTTGAAGAACATACGAAAACCTAGGACCTAGGTCAAGATAAATCTTTCATAAAGTGTAGGTCAAATGGTTATTTTGCATGTATTATACAAAATATGTAGTTTATGGTAATAACTACTAAAGGTTTCTGATTTGGAGAATATTGGAAGTGGGAGAGTTTAATATTTGTTTAATAGTTAATTTTATGTCAAACTGTTAAGAAACATTTTAAAACCCTACTTGCTGCCAAGGTAGGTTTCTCATTATTTTGAAAGAGCAATACCATGCTTCCTATGTAGTATTCCAAGCTTTTTCATGCCCACGATCATCTAATGGATGAATGCTGAAAATTGGGAGATTACTTTGGAGGATTGATATTGCGCTCTTGAAAATAAAGGTTCCTTTTGTTTTCTTTGTGAACATCTGGTCCACACATGTATACTCGATGTATATTTGATGAGAATTCTTACTCTCTCGATGGATGCTAGTTACTAAGACTGAAATTTATACAAAATCTAGATGTCTGGATGAGGAATGGTAGTGTTTATTACATATTGTTTATGCATATAAAACTTGTTTCGATCGGCTCTGTTTCCCAACTTGTGTTGTATGCGTATTCTAACACATGTTGGCACAAGCATGTAGCACTTATCTAGTTAGTATGACTCTCTGTGCCATAAAATAGTGCCTTGTGGTCTTGCCTCTCATTACAAGTAGATATAATCCAGTGGGAAACATTTGGCCCCCATTTGATGAGTGACAAGCAACATAATTACATTACACAAATGACAAATGCATTATGAATTTGACCTTGTCTATGGAATGGTACATCTTAATAGAAGATGAAGTTGGTTCTGTTTGAACTGTGCAACCTCTCGTTTTGGTAGATGAATACGGCATTGATTCTTATTGTAAAAGATGAATACAAGATAGATAAGTAGTATGTGTTCATTCTAGTGACACACTGACTAGTGTCTTATCTGGGAATACGTTCTCAGATATTTTTTGAGTCATTTCTTAAAATGATTTTTTTGAGTAACATTTCATTTGCTTTTCATGTGCTGCTTGTAGGCCAGAAGATATTCGCAGGCCATTTGAGCAGTTTGGAGCAATCAAGGACATTTACTTGCCAAGGGATTATTATTCTGGGTGAGCAGATATCTGCAGCCTTAAAAAGTTTGAAGTATCTTTGATAACTGTCTTATTTTGTTTACTTAAAACTATTATCAGTTTTATCATGAACTTGAGGAAATTCTTGGTAAAATTTGCAGAATAATTGTTGGTTTCGTGAAGGAATAGTAATTATGATGTCAGGGTTCGATTTCTGGATCTTTATACCCGGGATTTACTATTTTTTATCATGATCTTTGAAAATGCACTTTTTATGGGATTCATATAATTGTGATTCATGTGGTTTGTGCCCTTCTCTTTTTGTTAAAAAAATCATCTTTAACACTATGTTTCAGAAAGTTGCGTTTTAAAAGAGTTTGACAAAATTTGAAAGCATGTTTGTTGAGTTGTTACTGAACAGCCTACCAAGCACCTGCCTCATTGTAATCTGTGTCTTGGCATTCCTTCATGATGTACTCTATTTTAATTATTAGTTGGGTGCGATAATTGAAGTTGCTGGGATTTAACAGTGCTATTAAAGTTTTGAAGACATCATTCAAGTATTTAGAGTTCTTTTGAAGATGATGTTAATGGTAGTGAAGATTTGAAGGAAGTTGGGTTTGAATACATTGTGAAGATGTTCCAAGTCTTGAGGAATTTCAAGTCCCCTTAAAACTGACACTTGCAAGGTTAGCAGGCAAGTGCTTGCTTTTTAATGCTTATCATGACCTTCCATATTCCTGGGGATTGTTTTGGCAGTTTCAATTTGCAACGGTTTATGGTGTGCTCAACACCCGTCATAATCTTTTTCTCTGTTGTTGGCTTTGTAATGAATGTTTGTCCCAGCCTTTTTGTTAACATCAAAATTTTGCAGGGAACCTCGTGGTTTTGGGTTTATCCAATTTGTAGAACCTGATGATGCTGCAGAGGCCAAACGTCACATGGATGGTCAGGTGCTTCTTGGCCGGGAGTTGACTGTTGTGTTTGCTGAGGAGAATAGGAAGAAGCCATCTGATATGAGAGCAAGGGAGCGAGCAAGGTGAGTTTTATGCTACCTTTGCTGGTAATTTGGATGAATTTGCTTTTGTGCCTGAGGTTTCACTTATTTCTTTATTAAATTTATAGTGATGCATTTGGATATTTTTCAAAAATTTATAGATGCCTGCTGTGATTGTGCTAGGTGGAAGGGTACATTATTAAACATGTCTTCCCGATGTTTAAAAAATCTTGTTGATCACTAATTTGATGGCCTCTTCTTCAAGTGGACTCTTCCATGTAGTTTACATCTGGTGACATTCATACCAGCTGCCATTTTTGGATTATGGACATTATATGCTCTGTGATGAAGATTTGTTTTTCATTGATTAGAACTAATTATTCAAAATATAATGAGAATAAAACCAACAATTTGCTAATGTATGTCCTAAAATCGTATTTAATATCCTTTGGTCAATGTGAAAGGTAATAAATTATGATGCATGGCTACCATTTGTTGCATTCGGGCGTTTTTCTTTTATCAATTTTTTGGGAAATAAATTTTACTAAGTTGCTGCTGGCTTTCACATTGCAGGGGTCGATTTCGTAGACGTTCCCCGCCTCTTCGTTATTCTCGTTCCCCACCTCCACGATATGCAAGATCTCCCTCCTACGGTCGTGATTATTCTCCTCCACCCAGACGCAGGAATTACTCCAGGTGTGAAATATGTTAACCTTGTTTTTCATTTGAAGTTGGGTCTGTTGGGTTCCACTGTTTTGGGTTTTATAGCACAAATGAATGCACAACATTTTTGCCTTTCTCTAGCCTAAAGTTTTCTTTTGCAAGTAATATTGTTACTTGAAACTGCTTGCAAATGAATTAATTTTTCTTAATTTATTTGCTCTCTAAATCATTTGTTTCAAAAATGCTAGGCACAACGCACTCTAGCCTAAAGTTTTCGTTTGCAAGTAATATTATTGTTACGTTAACTGCTTGCAAATGAATTAATTTGCCTTAATTTATCTGCTCTCTAAATCATTTGTTTCAAAAATGCTAGGCAATTGATGCCTTCTTGGCTTTTGTGCTATTCTTGTTTGAATCCCTAATTGTTTTTACCTCTCCTGTTTTATTATTGTTTATATCTTGGTTTTTCATAACTTAGAACTTTCTTGAGCCAAGTTTTGAGAGACGTCTAACGTATTTATCTGGTCTATTTGGAGGTAGATCTGTTTCACCTCATGGTCGGAACTATAGCCGAGAGAGATCATACTCGCGTTCTCCAGCTTACGATGGGCCCAGAGGCCGAAGTAGAAGTTCCTTCAGAGGCCAACGTCAGAGCTGGAGCCGAAGCAGAAGCCAGACCCCGAAACGTAACCACAGCCTGAGCAGAAGCCGAAGCCGGAGTCCGAGACGGGAGTACTCAGGTGAACGCAATGGAGGCAGGCCCCCTAGTCAGTGACCCATTAGGAGAGAACCAGCTATTTTTTGAAGCATATGATTCTGAAGCGGGTGATGTATCGTTGGACAAAATTGGATTTAGATCCCCAAGTCAGTAATTCATTGGAACAGAACGACATTTTGTTTGAAGCTTATGTTTCTGAAACAGGTAATGTATTGTTGGATGAAATTGGATTGAGATCTTGGCGACATTTAGGTTGAACTTGTTGATGCAGCTTATTCTGATATGCAAATAGTCCCCGTGCTGATCTGAAAAGCAATTGAGTTTTTCAAAATTTACAGGCTTGAATATTTATGCCTGCTTCATTTTCTCGCAAGTCATAAGCCTATGGTAAAAGCTGTCCTGCAATAAGGGTTGAGGGCTTTCTCCACTGCCAATTTCGGTGGGTATCTGCGGGGCCCCATTTGAACAAAGGGTTTTTGACAGAAGGGATGCTCCTTTTTTGACGTTTGTGTCCACAACATTTCACTTTACAGCCAAGCGTGGAGCTTGGTTTCTGACCTTTTTTGAATTATGAATATTTGCTTCAACTTGGGGTTTGGTTTCTGTTTTTGATTTGCGCCTTTTTTTTTTTTTTAAATAAATAATTGTGAGTGCTTTTTGCCTGGCCATCTTGTGACATTTGGTTCTTTTGACCTGACCCACTAAGAAAAAGTTTTGTAAAAGAAAAAAGAGCCAATGTGTTCACAAAGGTGGAACAATGTGCATGTGGGCTCGTTCTCTTTTGATTCAAGTCTATTAAAGCTTGGAAGGAATTAAAAAATATCCCAAAGTGGCATGCATTTTGCTCTTTTTCCTCTCCTTAGTCTTTTATGTGATGACCAGGAATTAAGCCACGTCACGCATCATACCAAAGCTTGTAATAAAATGCCCATATTGTTTATTGTGTGGGTGTCAAGTTCGCTTGTCATGCAATAATATACAACCACGTCCGCATGTTCTAAAACGTAAATTTGATGGTTGATAAATGTCATCGCTGAATGATTTGCGCATTGTTTTATAATTAAATAACATTTGTTCGGTCTTAAATTTGCGGATGATAATCGCAACTTCGGTACCAAATAAAAAGTAAAAAGAATATACTATGTCCTGTGCACTAAAGCGATCATAAGAACCACAATTGTAGAAATCTCATTTGTAGTTAAGAAATCCCGTCAATAAATATGACATAAAAAAATTTAAAGGCCCATTAAAATATTATTTTGACCCATTTATTTAATAAATTTAATATTAAAATTTATTTAAAAAATTTCACCTATTTAATCCCAAATATGCCCTCTCATTGTTTATTTAGTAAAAGCGGGTTCATTTAGAGAACATGATTTCCATTTTTTTTTTCTACTAATTTTCTTTCCCTTAGAATGAATTTGAATTACTCTTTTAGAATGAAATGCTGTTGAACTTGTGTATTTTAATTATTGATATTAAAGTAATTTTTCTTTCCTTCTCTAGGCCCGCCTATTTTAATTATTGAATTGATTAAGACCCATAATCCGTTTTTGAATTTTTGCAGGCACGTTGAAATCGAAGGAGCACGGCGTACCAAATTCCGTGTCATTTGAATGATTAAATCTCATAGTAGTTGAGGTTTTCGAATGATAAAATAAAACAAAATAAAATTAACACATCGCAACTTTTATGTTGGTATTAATCTAATGTCGTTTATTTGTTTGCATAGTTTTGATGATTGATATGAGTAAAGCAAAAATAAAAAATAAAAAAGTTTAAAAGTTTAAAATCAGATTAATTGTGTTGATTAGCTTTTAGTTAGAGAGGTTATAGATGGGCGTAAAGAGAACTTCTTTTTAATTGAATTGTTATCTTTCCCATTATAGTAATAATTTTATGTTATGGGCATTGTAATAATAAAAAAGTTAATTAAAATTTGGGTGAAAATAATACTTCGATCCGTTTAAGTAATCTCACCCGAAATCTAATTATGACTACCTTCTAATCCTCATGAACTAGATTAAATAATGACTAATTAATCCTTTGATCTCCCTTTCACAATCAAACCGTTTCTCCTTGACTTTCCACTCCTTTTGAACATTAAAAGAATATAATCGAATAATTGCTCGTGACTTTTGGAGGGAAAACAAAATCACTAAATTCCCATCAAGGCTTCATTTTAGTCTTTTTACTTTCCATGCCTCAATGTGTATGTATGATTTTTCTACTAAAAATAACATGTGGACCGGCTTTTCCTTTTTGATGTGTGTGTCACTGTGTCTATATACATATATTATATAAAATCTTCATAAAAATAAAAAACATAAATTTTAATATATTAATTAAAAAATATATTTTTTAGTAAAAATTATATTCTTTTAGGTTTAATGTTTTAATAACATTCTTGAATAAAATGAAGATATCTCACTAAATTATTAATTTTTATATATATTTACCAGTCATAGTTTTGGGTACTAAAATAAAACAATAAAGACAAAACAAAAAACAACAAAATTCTGCAGACTTGCGTATGTTGCGCTCATAACGAAAGCAGCAATAGCTTCTAAATTCTGGAACCGTGCATTAAATGCTACAAAATATATTTTGTATCAGTGTGGGGCATGGTCAATATTCATAAGTGCAGTGAATGTTATTATGGGAGTAATGTTTTAGATTGCTATAGAAGTGTTTAATTAAATTGGCTTGGCTTTTGTCATTTGTTGGGTTTTGTTTTAAAAATCTTTTCAGATTCTGTCTTAAAGCTTTCTTTGTACTGGGGAAGTCAGTTACTTCAGTTTTGAGACTGAAAACAAAAATACTCTCAGTGAGTTTTATGAGGTTTTGCTGATTCGTTCAAGGAAGCTTAAAAAGGGGATGCTTTTGTGGCATCTGTGAGCTCAGGCAATTTGGATCGGGTACTTTTTTCAGTTACCCTGTTTGTTTTCTTATTTGGGTTCTTTGTTGTTTGATGTTCTTTTGAGATTTTGGCATCTGGGTACTTGCTTTTGTGGGGCTCTTTGATGATTTGAATTCTGGGTTCTGTGAATATTAGGATTTTTCTAGCTTAGTTTTAGCCTTCTTTTTGGTCTTTAGTGGCTTACTTGCATAGGATATGAATAGGGTGGCTTGATTTCTTTTTGGTCTTTAATGGCTTATTTGCATTTTTTGATTCTTGATGCTGAGCTTGAGATTGCTGGAAATTAATTTTGGATAGGCTTCTACTCTAAATAGATCAGTACTGGTCACGATTCTAATGATGTATAAAAACTTCGACAGCACGACTGAGTGTCTCTCTTTTGTTTTGTTTTGTTTTTTTTTCAATGGAGCACATTGTACTTAAGGTTCCCTGTAGTTTTACGCTCTTGTGACTTTGTGCTCTTTCAATGTTTATATGGGCTTATGTTTCTAAAATTCAGGTTTTGATAAGTTCTGAAACCGAAATTGCTATAGGAAATGGTGGTGCAATAATATATGTCCATATCTGAAATGCCGCATTGGGATTTCTGAAACAATTCAACATTTCAATTCCTCCATTTTTCTCCAGAAATAGAAAATTGCTTTTCTCCTTTTTTAGCGGCCGGGAGCATTGCATTGGTGAATTTTCTGTAATTACCGTTGCTAGTCTTGTTTTATCTCAAATATTCTAATTTTTGTGCTATTGTAACTATGTTCTTGTTTTGTGAAATTACCCCATCTGGGTTATGCTGCTTAGTTTGTATACTTATCTGCCTCGACTTTCTGTTAATTGCAATTTCTGTTGAAAAACTGAAGAAAGAACTTTGAAATCTTACACACCTGTTTCTACCATATTTAGCAGAGGATTTGATCACATGTCATCTTAGAAATCTTTTATAATGTTTCTCCACATTGTGCACCCTTATTAGGCCGGCGGCTGCACCTGTGTGACTTCTTACTTTAATAATTCCATTTAGACAATGATGTTGGGTGGCTTTCTTCTGCATTTTGATGCCTGTAATGGTTTTGGATTATGCGTCCTGCTTATGTAGTAAATCCATTCACTCTGTTTTATTGGCCTTAGCAGGACCTTGCAGTCAGCTATTGGCATCAAATTCCATTTTCGTGTGTTTCTGGAAGCTTTGGCAGTCTGATCTCCACCTTGGAGTAATTGACTGGACTGAAGGTGTAGGTTAAAGTTTGTTGGACAGATGATGCCTGTAAAATGGCTTGGAAGTGCGGTTTTTCTCGCAATTAGCCTCTTTACCAACGTGTTAGGTAATTTGCTGAATGTATCCTGGACTCATATAATAACTTTCCTTGATCTTTCTGATATGACTAACTGATTCATATAATAACTTTCCTTGATGTTTCTGATATCCGAAGATAATCGAAATTAATTGCCCATCTTGCCTTCTTATCAGTTGTTTACTTTATTGAATTTGTAGGAGCATATGTTGGTGTAAACATCGGAACAGATGTTTCCAACATGGCATCAGCTTCAGATATTGTTGCAATACTTAAAGCCAATCGAATTACTCACATACGCCTTTATGATGCTGACAGTCACATGCTGAAAGCCCTTTCTAACAGTGGAATTGAGGTAATTGTTGGTGTACTGAATGAGGAAGTCTTGGGTATTGGAGAATCTGCATCAGCTGCAGCAGCCTGGATTAATAAAAATGTTGCTGCGTACATGCCTACAACTAATATTACAGCCATTGCGGTTGGCAGTCAGGTTCTTACCTCAATCCCTAATGCTGCCTCAGTTTTGGTGTCGGCCATGAATAACCTTCATAAAGCTCTAGTTGCTTCAGATCTAAATTTCCAAATCAAAATTTCAACTCCACACTCCATGGATATAATCCCAAGGCCGTTCCCCCCTTCCACCGCTACATTTAATTCTGCATGGAACTCTACAATTTATCAGATTCTTCAATTTTTGAAGAATACTAAATCTTTTTACATGTTAAACGCCTATCCTTATTATGGTTACACTAATGGAAATGGCATTTTCCCAATCGATTATGCACTTTTCCGACCAATGCCCTCAGTCAAGCAAATCGTTGACCCAAACACTCTTTTTCACTATAACAGCATGTTTGATGCTATGGTGGATGCTACCTATTATTCCATGGAAGCTCACAACTTTTCAGGAATCCCTGTCATTGTCACAGAATCTGGCTGGCCTTGGCTTGGTGGAGGTAATGAAACTGATGCCACTTTGGAAAATGCTGAGACCTACAATAACAATATGATCCGAAGAGTATTGAATGATACCGGTCCACCTAGTCAACCTGATATGCCCATTAATACCTATGTTTATGAGTTGTTCAATGAAGACAAGAGGCCTGGACCCATTTCGGAAAAAAACTGGGGTGTGTTTTTTACTAATGGAACTTCTGTTTATCCCTTGAATTTTAGTGGCTCTGGTCAAATTATAGGAAATTCTTCTGGGGTCTTCTGTGTGGCAAAAGATGATGCAGATTCTGATAAGTTGCAAAATGGCTTGAACTGGGCTTGTGGGCAAGGCCATGCTAACTGTTCTGCTATCCAACCAGGGCAGCCATGTTATCTTCCCAACAACATCAAGAGTCATGCTTCTTATGCTTATAATGATTATTTTCAAAAGATGCGTAGTGTTGGTGGAACATGCAACTTCGATGGTACTGCTATGACAACTACTAAAGATCCTAGTGAGTTCCACTTTCTTTAATCATCATCTTTCAAGTTATGGCTCTTGTTTTCTTTATTCTTATTCTAGATTTGGATATTTTTAAAAGAAACTTGCCAAAGCATTTACTATTCTTCTGTGTAGCAAAGAACAATTTGGCGATACATTTATTTGATCCATTGCTGATGTCTCTTGGTTTTGCTGCAGAAAGTTGTTTCTTTCATCATTTTTATCATCTGAACAAAATTGAGTTTCTAGTTATATAGTATGGATAGATATCTCATTAAACATCAAAAAGTAGAGAAAGGTTTTGTGCTTCTCCCTGTAACTATTTTCTGATAGAAACTGCTGTTGGTAAATGCAGGATTAAACAAGTTATTTACCCAATTTATGGCCAGAATCATATATAGATTTAATGAATGGTCGCAATTTCCGATCTGGCCTGTACTAGCAATAAATATATAGTTTCTGGATCTTATTGCCAACATCTTGGATGATTATTACCATACATCATTAAGCTTGCACTGTTTCTTGCACTGAGCAATCTATGTCTGTCTTTCATTTCATTTCCTTCTATTTATTTTCCTTATATTTTTTCTGATTTTTGTGTCATTGGTTACTGTCTTACAGGTTACAGATCCTGTATGTATGCTGGGAGGTGAGAATCTGAATTTATTTACATTTAAACTGTCCTGAATTAGAAACCGTAGTTCTATTTATTTATCTATTTTGGGTAGCTCTAAACATTTAATATCTTGAAACAGCTCTCATTCAAGCACGAGAGGGGGGTTTCTGCCTCCTGTGGCGTCCGGACCTGTAAGCCCCTTCGCTGGGGCTACAAGCCTGCCAGTTTCCAGAATTCATTTACTGATATCAGCATTTGCGGCCCTATTGATCTGACTGCATTGATTTGTTAAAGCAGCATTGGGAAGAACCATATCGTGCAAATGTGAAAGCTCAACAACATTTTACATTGCAGTGGAGTCAGAGATAATGTACAAGCTTGAAAATAGGACAATGGTGGGTTGTATTCTTGATGTATTTTTCTTTCCTTCTACAAATTTTGCTTTTGCTCAACAGGGTTTTCTTTTCTCATTTTTCTTCCTGAATTTTTCTCTCTGTCTCCATACCCTGTTTAGCATGTATTTTCGGTCTCATTGTAATCTATAATCCTGAATATGCTTAGTAATTAAGCCTCCAATTTTTTGGGAGAGCCTGATGATCTGAATTTCATTGTGTGTACTTCAAAACAAGGAAAATGCGTTTTAGCCTATGAACATCATTTTCTTTGCTTATGCATGCTTCCCTGGTAATTCTATTGTAAACCCCTTTCATTTTCTACTGTTAGGTTGGTCTATTAGTAAAAGACCAAATAGTCCTCCAAGAAGAGTCTCCGTTTTGCGACATGATCAGGGGGCTTCTACGGCGGTGACTTCATGGTTTTGAAGTAATTTTCTTTTTTGGTTGGGCACTTATATTCAGATTTTGGGGTATAAGGGACTAAATAATCAATTTAGGCTTTGTTGACTTCTCCATTTTTTAAAAATCGAAAAAGATAAAAGAATTGTATAGTCAAATGAGTTTTGGTGAGTTTTAAAAATTGAGGAAAATGGTTAATTTCACCAAAAGAGGGGGGATTTTGGTTAATTTCCCTGGATTTAAGGATTTTATTGATGATCATGACTCATGCTGCTGCTATTTTATTGATGATTACATATTAAATAATATAAAACAAAAATGTAGCAAAAGTTTTGGTTAGTTTTTGGCTACTTGCAGCCACAAAATTTTTGGTTCTATGTTCAATAATTTTATGCTAATAACATGCATGAAGCTCACATATTCATCCATCAGGAATATTGTTTATGACACTGGAGTTTCTTTTCAAAATTTATTATCATTATTATTTTATAACACTGGATTATATAGGCTAATATATACATACATTTAAGGACATGATCCATGCTAGTTCACCTAACATACCAAGAGGTCAATCATGCCCTTCATGTACGCTAATATAACAATTTGAGCTTGGATATGTGCAATATAAATAGCTTGGCATAGAAATCATGTTATTGCACAAAAACAAGCTTCTTTATTCTTCAAGCTAGTCCTTTACAGCTAATGAATGGCACCAACAACAGTTTCACTGAGTGACTCCTCGGATGTCACTGATTTTGTCGTAAACCAAGGAAATGGAGTGAAGGGTCTCTCTGAAATGGGACTCAAAGCCCTCCCTAAGCAATATATCCAACCCTTGGAAGAAAGATTCAGGGAGAAAAAAGTCGTGCCTCATGAGTCCATTCCTATTATTGATATGTCAAAGTGGGATGATCCTGAAGTTGCAAAATCCATCTGTGATGCTGCTGAGATGTGGGGATTCTTTCAGGTTGTGAACCACCGTGTTCCCCTTCAAGTACTCGACAGAGTCAAGGCGGCGACTCACCGGTTTTTCGGGTTGTCAGCAGCGGAGAAGAACAAGTATTCCAAGGAGCTTTCGCCTTCTAACAATGTGAGGTTTGGCACAAGCTTTAACACTCAGGCTGAAAAGGCTCTTGAGTGGAAGGATTATCTTAGCTTGTTTTATGTTTCTGATGATGAAGCTTCTGCTTTGTGGCCTCCTGCATGCAAGTAAGGAAACTGAACTCTTTATCCATTTAAATTTTCTAAAACATGCACTTACACTCGAAGAATTAATATTCTCCTCCCATGATCTGAGCTTACCTAACTTATTAAAAGATCTTTTAATTAACACATATTTGATATTGTCCATGTCTATTCAAAATCTATTTGTTTTTGTTATTTCTCTCTCGTGAAGAATCAACTGCCACCAATATATATCTGCTCAAGTTAAAACTCACATGAGGAGACAATCGAGGTTCTAATTAATAATATATCCAGCATGGACATAGACATGGAGTTAATTGACTTCTTTTTGCTTGTAGGGATGAAGTGTTGGAATACATGAAGAGCTCTGAAGTCCTCATCAAACAACTGTTGAAAGTGCTGATGAAGGGGCTTAAAGTGGAGGGAACTGATGAAGCAAAAGAAGCCCTCTTGATGGGTTCAGTGAGAACTAATCTCAACTACTATCCAATTTGTCCAAATCCTGAACTCACAGTTGGAGTAGGCCGCCATTCAGATGTCTCAACGCTCACCATCCTCCTTCAGGATGATATCGGAGGTCTCTACGTGCGTGGAAATGATGGCGAAAGCTGGATTCACGTCCCTCCTATTAGCGGATCCCTTGTGATCAACATTGGTGATGCATTACAAATAATGAGCAATGGTAAATACAGGAGTGTTGAGCATTGCGTGATAGCAAATGGAAGCAGCAACAGGATTTCGGTCCCCATTTTCGTCAACCCGAGACCTCAAGACATAATAGGTCCTTTTCCAGAAGTGCTTGCAAGTGGGGAGAAGCCAGTTTATAAGCAAGTTTTATACAAGGATTATGTGAAGCATTTCTTCAGCAAAGCACATGATGGGAAGAAAACAGTTGATTTTGCTAAGCTAAACATTTTCTAAGAATTTTCTGCTCGTTCTGCTAATAAACGTACGTATCGTCAACTTCGGGTAAAAAATGAGTGCTGCTAATTTCAGGGGAGAGAGACTAGATCTTGATTCCTATATCACTATTGTGATCAATAAAGAGTTTGTATTTCAATTTCCCATTTCCTTACTTATAACTTGGAATGAAATTTTTGTTTGATCTTTATCAATATTTGCTTTTGCTGCCTCTTGCATTGACATTTCTTATAGCTCCTATTTCTCTTTCTACTGTGGTTGACCAAACTCCAATAAATTTTTTAACTAAAACTTCTCCCATAATTCAAACTCGGGTGGGCAGTAAAAAGAAAACTAAGCTAATGGATGATATAAATTGATGAAAACTATATAAAAATAAAAGCATCTCAAGACTTTTTAGGTAATTAATTTGTAAATTAATATGAAATCATTATTAAGGATAGAATAACTTAACTTAAATAAAAAATGCTTAACACTCCAATGTATTAAAAAACCCTAAATCATCATCATTATCTTCTTCTTCCTCCTTAAATTTAAATCAATTCTTCATTGGGGATTTTCAGAAATCCAAAGAATTCTTGGAAAATTTTTGTCATGGGTGCACAGATCCTCAGTCTAATCTTATTTTCGTCAAATATATTTTATTAACATATTAAAAATCAAATTAATGGAAAATCATATTTATGTAACTGATAGCTCAATGATAAATAATAGGCAATACATACTAAAAATTGAAATCACAGCAATTATAATTCAATAAAAGAAAAAGCTTTAAACATTCTTAAAAAGGATATACATTTAAACCTCTAGTCTCTGATATGAAATAGCAAGAAAGAAAATTAAGGGAGAAGGAGGATAATAATAAAATGGGTGTTAAAAAATTTTCAAGATTAGTTTTAGATTTAATAAGTTATATCGTAGAGTTTGTTTGTTTTTTTTTTTAAATTTAAAGGTTATGTTTTGACTGATTGAGTGTTCTTAGTATTTCATAAAGTGCAAATAACCCTATTTTTAAAGGGCTTCAGTGAGTTTTTTTTTTAAAAAAATATTTTGAAGGGTAAACGAAAACTAGTAATAGGGTGTACTTTTTAGAGGACAAATAGGTCCACCATTGATAATTGATAATTGGTAACTTGCCTCATTTCCTGGTATTTATTTTTGTTTGATCTGCCGGAAGGGGTTATAAAAAAAAAAAACATGAAAAAATTCAGCCACTTGATTTTTTGCGGTATAATTTTAACGGAATGAAACTGCGAAATGTGGGATGGTGGTTTTTCGCTTGGACGAGCAATTTTGAATTGGCTTTGGCAAGCCCTAGAGCAAATAATGCCGCTGGGTGAAAAATTTAAACCACGGAAGGACTGGTGTGGGCTGGCTTGGCCCACAACATGAGGGCCTGAACGAGGACCTGCCCTTTATTTTTATAGGAAAAATAAATTTAAAAATTAAAATAATAATTAAAATTAAATCTCTAATCTTTAATTTACTTCATTTTCTTTATCTATTATTTTTTTTTAATTCACTAATGATTGCAATAACTCTTGATAACTCATTTCAAGTTTACAATAATTAAAGAATTAAATAATAGGCGGAAGCCTAGACCCCAATAGGCCCGACCGATATACTTCCTATAAAGCTGGGCTTGGGCCTGGCTCGGAAAAGCTTGGCCCAAGCCCGAATTTTCCCATCCCCAAGAAGCAGAAAAATATTGAATTCACTCTTACTAATTTCATAATCATTATAATTCAGAATTTTCTTCCATATATATTTATATATCATGAAGGGTAATGTTAGGGATGTTGACATTTGAGCATAATAAGAAGCAAGCAACACTTGAAATATTTATAAGTTATAATGGCAATGATTCCTATCATTTATGCATGATATATTTGATTTGATAATGATTCATAATGATCATTGTTGAGCGAATCTTTAATTCGGATCATAAAATAAAGGAAGATTGTCAATTTCTCTTTACTAAAGTCACTATATACTACTTAGCCCTTATTATTTTCATAACATCTAAAAACCTTATCGGCACAAAAAATTTAAACGAAAAGAGGGGTAAATGGGTCATTTACTTGATAAATTATCTTGAAAATATGAAAATATATTTATTAAAAGAAAAATGTTAAAAAATAACAAAAACTAAAAGAAAAATACCTTATTATTAATTTTTTATTCTTGCCACAATATATATTTATCATTTTTAGTACTTCATTTTATTTATATATTTAATTTATAATAAATATGAATAAAAGTATATTTGAAAATAAAGATAATAATATAAAATTATACTGTTAGGAAAGTTATTGCCTATTATGAAAACAATAAAAAGGTAATTGGTAAATAATAATTTTAATAGGAAAAAATTGGTAATCTCTCTTAAATAAATGAGTCTTATATACTAGAATTTTTTTCCTTAATGTTTTTCATGCAAAGAATGATTAAAACTCGCATCTCATTTGTTGAAATTAGTTATTTCTCCCTCGTATTTCAAAACTCATCAAAATTCCAATTATGACTTAAAAAAAGTATTTTACAATTTTACTCCTACGTCTAGTCAAAGGCTCAATGTATTACATAAATCTCTTCTTACGTATCCATTTTTTGGTAATTAATTGATGGGCACTCATGATATGGATCTAATGAATTAATGTGATGATGTCACACAATGAGAGCACTTAAAATTTTTATGAGGATAAAACAAGCAGCCCAATTAGACTCATCACTGTTGATAGCGGCGTGTGTTAATTTGGATTAATTTCGTCCTGCCCCCAAAAGTTTCAACATATTTCACCGTGCACCTAAAAATTCAACAATGCTCAACTCACACCCAATTTTATTAATTTGACCGTTATTTTTAATGAATCTATTTGAAATTTAATAAAATATCTTAAATATCCCTTATCTTGAATTAGAAAAGAATTAAATTAGATAAAATGTTAATCTAAAAATTAATATTTACGTTAAAAATTCTTAATTAAAAGTAATTAATAATAATCTCATCAATTAACTTATCCAATTAATTTAATTTATCATCATCAAATAATATTTAGGGCATGAATTTTTAAATTTACCCTTTGACCGTTAGAGTAAACGGTCAAATTAACGGATTTTGATGTGGGTTGAGCATTATTGAAACATTTAGGTTTGAGGTGGAATATGTTGAAACTTTTGGGGGCAGGGCGGAATTAACCCTGTTAATTTTTGTCAAAGTTTCTATGCGCACATCTATCTCATGCATAAACTCTGACTACGTACATTGGCCTGAAATACCTTTACTGAGAATAAAATATGAGAAAGAAGGAAACGATATTGAATTTTCTTAGCAAATGTTTGATACTGACTACATTCCCTGCGGACATGTTTGTAATGGCGACAACTGACTAGAACATTCACTGCATTTGAATAGTTATAAAAAGAAATTTGCGCTATTGTCATAGAGATGGTGAGAAATTTCAACATTCAAAGGAACAATTAGGAGTCTTATGACCTATTTAGGATTGCGGTTGAAATTTAATAAGTTATTTATTTCATAATTTTTGATAAAAATAGTGTTTGGTAAATTTTGTAGAAGCTATTTATTTCATAATTTTCTCCATTTTGTTAGCAGTTTTTAAAAGTAGGTAGACGGTTGCTTTTCATAAGCAGCTTATTTAATAAGCTACCATACTTTTTTAGAATTCCTCTTATAACCTTAGATTTTAATAAAAAGATAATTATATCTTATTTATCCATAAACCTTAATATATAAATCATACATTTATCTTTATCATATTTTATGCAACAGATTATAAAATTCTTTATATTTTTTTAATTGAGTTTTTTTAATATAATTTTACAAATTTAAGGAAAAAAATATGTCTAAATAATTTTATTAAACATACTCCAAAAATAAAAGTAATAAAAACATATGTCTATTTTGGTCATGATATGATAAAATAACACTTTTCTAATAAAATTTACCAAACACATATACTCTATTTTTCAAACTCACAGCAACTGTAACTGCACCGTTTACCAAACGCCAAACTACTTTTATAATCAACAGCTTATTTTATCTGCACATCATAAGCAACTTATTTTATCATCCTCCGCAATCCCAAACTGGCCCTTAGTCAATCTTGGTGGCTTTAAACCATTCCATTTTATGACGTAATTCAATGAGAAAATCTTGGTGGCTTTAAACCATTCCATTTTACGACGTAATTCAATGAGAGTACGTCTATTTCATCGTGTCTGCTTAACAAGTTGCACTGAAATACACTAGTAATTAATAGGAGAAAAATGAAATATTATTGGATTTTCTCACCAAATATTCGACACCTGTTCCCTCTCCTACGGACAAGTAATGGTGACAAGTGACTAGAAAATTCACAAAATCCATTGTCATAGAAAGAAGATTATTCTATTCTCATAAAGATAACGGTGATGAGAAAATTCCATTTTGAAAAGCCCAAGTGGGAGATTTAGTCAATCTTGGTTAACTTAATTGGTTTCAGTTTCCCTCATAGCCACCCTCAAATCTTACATCATGAGAATTTGACTAAGAATAAGCTAGCCAAGTGGATTCACCTAAATTAAAGGGAACTTAAGGGGAAAAAAAAAATACACGTGAGATTTTGATAGTGTTGGGATAATATGCTCTTTTAAAGCATATTAATTTATTTTCTGATTAATAAAATATTTGAGATATTTTAATTGCATGAATATATTGAATAAAGTCCATTTAATCATATTATATGTATTTATGTGATCACCATGTGGATTCGAAGGCATATAAATCTGAGTTATCTTATGATTAAATAAATTAAGTTCATGATTGATAAATAAAGTTGGGCACTTTATTTAGGTTTTAGTAAATTCATTGAATGATTTGTCTTAATCATGTATGAATTCTTGATGTAGTTGACTACATTGAAATTTGGATCACACATGAGATTTAATTAACCTGAAATGATCGGACTTATTAAATCTCATAGGCATTGATTTCTTGTAATCTTAATCTTGAGTTAATTATGATTTCATGATTATGATTGTTATTCCATTTTGAGTTACCAATGGGCACGACACACCTTGTGGTCAAGATTACCCAGTATCTTGGTGGGAGCAAATATGAGTATTGGGTTATAGATTAACAATATAGAATTTGACGACACATCTCTTGATGGGTTTTGATCTTGATCATGTAATTCTGCAGAGTGTGTCAACATATTTACTATGTTGAAAATGATCATTAGAGAAAACCAGGTAAGTATCGAGGAATAAGATGTAATTAAATCGATTGGTCAGTTGAGATATCGATTTAATTAACGATGTGGCAAAGTTGACGATAAAGAAATCAATGTGGAATTTTAATTCGAACATACAATTATGGAGGTCGTTCAATCTTATAGTGGAGTAGAGTTGGAATTAAATGATTAGCTTGTTTAATTACGAGCTTAATTGTTGTAGCCACTATTGTATGTTCCCAAATGATCCCCGGTTAGCTCGTTTAATCGTAGCACTCTTTGGATTAATAAGCGAGATAAGCTAGCAATTTGGGTCAAAACATAATTATATTATTTGGTGGGAGGCTCCATTAATATATTTTTTATATAGGCATGTTATTTATTCTGGTGGTCATATGGAAAAAGGAAAGTAACGTAACGTAAGTTTTGGGCGGGTTTCACTAAAGAAATAATATAAAAGGCTTATTTTCTCCCAAAGAAAAGACACATCCTTCATACATATCGAGAGAAAAGATTTTCTCTAATTTTGAGAAAAATTTTCTATTGCTAGTTGCTTTTAGTAGTGATAAAGCGCCACGTCAGTCACAGATCAACCCGAGTCATAACACCCCGGAAGATCATTGGTGACGATTCGTGATCTAACAGGCGTGGTGGACGGATCGTGATCAAAGCGGGAGTGGTGGTGACGGATCGTGATCTAATGGGAGTGGTGGTGACGGATCGTGATCTAGAGCCTAAATCACTTCAAATGAAAAATCCAGCGGATTTTGAGTACGATTTCTAGATTACGAATTCATATATATTATATGAGATCGGTCCTAAAAGTTTTTTTTTTAAAAACTGTATTTTCCCAACAGATAGAGAGTCGGACTTGAGGGCTTCTGAATAAGAGTCCTTGCTCTTCCCCAGAAACGTCGGAAAGAAGCATATTTCGCCATCCAACAGCTTCGCACAATAACGTTTTTGAACTTCACTCAGTAGTTGGCAATTCGCAATTTACTTGTATGATCAATATCTGTCAATTTCACTTTTTTTAATGTTTCATTCAATACAATATATAAAACATGGAATTAAAAAGTTATACTGGATCAAAGCGGTAGGTATATTTTCTTAAGAGTGACAAAATGGTCCTTCACGTTAAAAAAAAAAAAATGTTAGAATACCATGTGCAGTGTCGGTCCCTGATCGCAAGTTTTTATTATGTTTCTTAAAGTTTTATATTAAGCTTCGGAAGGAGTGAGTTACATACATTTCTCATATTCATTGATTTTTTTTTTGAGAAGATATTTATTGGAAATCTGAAATAAAATATTAAACATTTATTTTGAGAAATTTAATTAACATTTGAAGTAATTATATAGTTATTATTAACATTTGAAATAAAATATGTTGCTTAAAGTTTAATAGAATATTTTTATTTCATATTTTCGTAAATAAGTAATGGTGGGAAAAGTGCCCAAAAATAAGTTAAAAAAATAAAATTGAATTAGATTTTAAGCAATGATAACCCCCCCCCCTTTTATGCAATCATTTCATAGTAGAGTAATATTATAAAAAGTCATATTGAATTGAGGGTGGAAATAGTGAAATCCCTTATTTTGTATTATCCGCATCTCAAGTCAGTTTAATCACCCCTCATTTGTAAATAAGTTAGTGGTGATTGCTCCTCTATAAAATCATTATTATAATGAGGGAGTAAATTTCAATTCATCTGCCGAATGGAATGATTATTTTTAATGGGTTAGGTTATTTTACACATTAAAAATTATTTTAAACACTTTGTTACCCTACACTTATCAATTAAATCTAAAAAAATTAAATTTAGTTTGTACATTCTTTTAAATGTTAAAACAGCCCTCACCCTATATATAATTAATAAAATCCTTAATTCACCAAAAATAGCTATCTAAATTAGTAAATCCTTAATTCACCAAAAATAGCTATCTAAATTAGTCATCTTTATTTACTAGGTAGAAAAATAATCCACTCACCAAAACTAAAAAGAAAAAAGAATAATAGAACAAGAATTAAACGTTTTCCTTTTTTTTGTTTTTGGCAGAAAGTGTTCAAGTAAGTATTAGTTATTCATATTCATCAAAATTCATTATTCATATAAGGTTTTAATTCATTTTCTTGAAAAAAAAAAAATGAACTCCAAACTTATTCATCTTACCGCAATCAATATGGCACAATGAGAATTGATTTTTTAAAAAAAGTTTTTTAAAACATTGCCAAAAACATTCACCAAACGTTTATTATTATTTTTTTATACTTGAAAATTATTTAAAAAAAGTTGTAGTTAAAATATCCCAAATTATTGATTGGTCCTTTATAAAATTTGTATTGTTAATATGTTAGAAGTAAAGTTTGTTGTAAAAAATTGTAAGTTGAATATTGAGTGTACTAGATGGGTGTACAAAGTAACTATTTATATTTACTCATAATATATTATCCTTAATAGTAAATTGGATCATGGATATTTTTGTAAGAAAAATTTTTATTAAAATTTACAGTGTAAAAAGTAATTTTTAAAGTATAAACAGTTTCACCTATCTTGAATTTACTCCTCAAAAGTTTGAAAACCTTAAATTATCCCCTATTTTTATTTGAAAGTTGATGACAAATGAGAAGGTGTGCTGATGGAATTTTTTTTTTTAATTGATGGATTTTTTTTTTCTCTCTTTATCTTCTTGATAGTAGATAGAAGTAAATTGATGTTTTCATGGTTTTGGAAGTAAATTAAACATTATCATTCCAAATAGAGATAAATTGAAATTTACGTTCATAAATAATCCATTAACTCATTGGTCCTTTTCACTTGCCTAGTTACTTCCTACTATTTTTCTAAAATATTATCAGAGCTAAACTTTCTTGTTAATTCTTTTATGTGCGAAATCTATGGCTGGTGATATTTCCCCCACTATTTAGGCTGTGATTATAGAAATAATGTGAACCAGCCATAAAATATTATACGTAGGAGAACTAACAACAAAGCTTAACCTTGATATCATTTTAGAAAAATCGCTTCATCCAAATAAACTGACAGACAAATTACGATTCAACTATAATATTAAGTCAAGTTCTAACAGCACTGACAGCCATTATATCTCAATCATATATTATTACTATAAACGAACGATGCAAAATCTTCAAAAGTAGAGAGCAGCATCTTAATTTCTTCTTAAACAAATCGTGTTTTGATTACTTCCAAAGATTCTTTATTGACTGATAAATCAAGAGTATGCATTAGGCGTAGCTGCTTAGCATATTCCGAAGACGATAAGAAAATTCAAACCATCCTTAAGCCTAGACTGTGCAATGTAAAATTCTTTATTAAATTCCTTATCAATTTTGGATCGTTACAAAATCGACTGTGAAACCTAAAAACATTGTTAAAAAATGAGGTACTTCAATTTCAATTTTCAAGGATTTTTTATTCTGGTTTCCAGTTTTCTTTTTCTTTTATTTTGAGATCGTTTCCTCCTTGGCAACGAAAGCAGTTGTGGAGGCCATTGAAGGACTTCTACAAATATATTTTTTTAAAAAAAATATTGAAGAAATCGAAGGAAGATATGGCCATGAATTTCATTGCCCTTACTAACGACATATACTGACATACAATGTTTGTTACAACCTAATTTTTCCTTATCTCCATTTTCTACCACACGTGCCTAGACATTTAAGCAAAAGTAAAAAAATAATAATCGAGGGTAGTTGAACTTGAGCCACGTTTTACTTTCCCATTCTTGATCTTCTGATAATCTAGCCTATAAATTAACATTTCAGCAATTGCACCAGCACTGAGTATAATTCATACTTCTTGTGATACTAAGTCCAAGCAAAAATATATGGCACCAACAAATGGCTCTATCCTGGCAACCGAGTCCTGGGATCTTACTGATTTTGTTGTAAACAAAGGTCACGGAGTGAAGGGACTCTCTGAAATGGGACTCAAAAGCCTCCCAAAACAATTTCACCAACCCTTGGAAGAAAGATTCAGTGAGAAAAAAATTCTGGACCAAGTGTCAATTCCCCTCATTGATATGTCAAAATGGGAGAGTCCTGAAGTCGCAAAATCCATTTGCGATGCCGCTGAGAATTGGGGATTTTTCCAGATTGTGAATCATGGTGTGCCCCTGGAAGTACTCGAGAGAGTAAAGGAAGCTACCCACAGGTTTTTCGCGTTACCGGCAGAGGAGAAGAGGAAGTACTCAAAGGAGAATTCACCAATAAATAATGTCAGATACGGCTCAAGCTTTGTTCCTCATGTGGAAAAGGCTCTGGAGTGGAAAGACTTTCTCAGCATGTTTTATGTTTCCGAGGAAGAAACTTCTGCTTTTTGGCCTCCTGTTTGCAAGTAAGTGCCAATATACATACACACATACACACTCTTTCATGTACTAGGATTGTATACTGAACGTTATTATTTCGCTTTTGTTCTTTTCTTTCCCCCTCTTTCGGCCCGTAGGGATGAAATGTTGGAGTACATGAGGAGTTCTGAAGTTCTCATCAGACGTTTAATGCATGTGCTAGTAAAGGGGCTAAACGTGAAACGAATTGATGAAATAAGAGAACCTATGTTGTTGGGCTCAAGAAGAGTTAACATCAACTATTATCCTATGTGTCCCAATCCTGAACTCACTGTTGGGGTAGGCCGTCATTCAGATATTTCAACACTCACTATCCTCCTCCAGGATGACATCGGGGGACTTCACGTGCGAAAAGACAGTAGTACCGACTGGATTCATGTCGCTCCAATTAGCGGATCACTCATTATCAACATTGGTGATGCATTGCAAATTATGAGCAATGGTCGATACAAAAGTATTGAGCATTGTGTGATTGCCAATGGAACCCACAACAGGATTTCGGTCCCCCTTTTCGTGAACCCAAAACCTGAAGCCATACTGTGTCCTTTCCCCGAAGTGCTTGCAAATGGAGAGAAGCCTCTGTATAAGCCAGTTGTGTGCGCAGACTATTCCAGGCATTTCTATACCAAGGCACATGATGGGAAGAAAACTATCGACTTTGCAAAGATAAGCGACGTTTGAAATGAAAATAAGTGAATGCCTAGCTAATTGTTATCTTGATGAAAATAAAGTGCACGGTGATGAAGGTGGGATTCAGTGAATAATGCTGAGGCCAGTTCTTCCCTCCTGATATGGAAAAAGAAATTTATTGTTATGAAGGGTTTTACTCTGGCTTCAAAGCTCTATGTATTTGATTCTATTTGTCATACAAATAAATTGCATTTGTGTTCTGTGCATGTGCGCTTTTTTTTTTTTTTTCTGACACTTTACGAGATTTTTTTGAAGTTACCAGAAACCTTATAGATATTTATTTTTAGAACTTTAGTGGTGTCATGATCGTAATTATGATCTTACGTCCTTATGGTATAATGATACTCTCGTATTTGTCTTCAACCTCAAGTCCAGTTCAAGCTTAAGTCTAAATGTTTAAATTGGGATGGATCCAGGTTTTGAATAAGACCTGGCTAAATTAAAATTGACTGTAGGTATTTGTCCTACCGTCCGGTACAGTTAAAGCAACAAAATATATAGTAACAAATTAAACATCAAGAACCTTACTCTTATATATATATACTCCTCCTCTGGTATGGACGTCCTCATTTATTTTTTATGCGGATACACTTTAAAATAGGAGTGGGTAAAACCGAACCGGAACCGAAAAAAATTCGGTCCGGTTCGATTTTTTTCGGTTTTGGTTCAATTTTTGCAACATAAAATCCGAATTTATAAATACCGAGCCGAATGGTTCGGTTCGGTTCGATTTTCAGATAAAAAATTATAAAATTCGAACCGAACCGAATTTATGATATTTTCGTAATTTCTCTATAACATATAAATACACAAGCTAAACTGTTTAACTTAAACATTTGCTCTCTCTCACGTTCAAGTGAGAATTTCTTTTAGTGAAAAAAATCCCAAGCATCTTCACAAAGGAATCAAACCAATGATCCAAGCCCTAAGGGGAATATGAAATCAATTACTTTTGGTGATCGCACCTCTAATTTGCTAGCTAACTAGTCAGGTAATAAATTAAATTGCTCAAATTTTTTTTTTTAAATGGGTCTTTTTTTTTTTGAAATGGTTCTCTTCTCTTTGATATGCTCTTATTTCATGTTTATTTAACTTATTAATGTTATTTAGTTTGATTAGCTTTATTTTGCTGTATTTTTTCACTTTTTCCGTGTAGATCTGTATTACTGGCTGCGTGCTGGGTGAGGGCTGAAAAAGATAACGAAATGTTGAAGATGATGATGGGAAAATATCGTGTAGATCCCTTTTTTTTATGAAATGTTGTATGGCTTAATATTTAAGATATGTTTGCATATAAGAATTCTATTATGATTTGATTTGTTTGCCAACTTTGCATAATAGTCCTTGACCAAAAGTCAACAAAATATAATATCATTTCAATCCATAATGTTTTGTTAATTTCTATTATATCACAAATACTTATTTTATTTTATTTACATTTTGGGCCAAAACTTTTGATATTAAAAACAGTAACTATAATTCTAAAAATTCTTCATTTTAGTCCAAATTCTTGCCTTTTTTTTAAAAATACAAATTTGTAAATTATTTTATTTTTGTTTGATTATACACTGATTATATAGGCCTTTTGTACATGATGGAAGAAAATAATAACATTGTAGAGGAAATTATGAAGGATGATTTTAATGAGGGTGTCGAGAATGAAAAAGGAGGTAGACGTTTAAGGTCAGACGTTTGACAATCGTTTTCAAAGCTACCTGGAGGAAAAAAAGCAAAGTGTAACTATTGTAAAAAGCAGTATGTATGTGAAAGTATTAAATGAACTTCTGGCTTAAGAACTCATTTGTTACAAAGGTGTCCTGTGTATAAAAAAGTAAAGTCTAAAGAGGATGAAAGTCAATATACTTTAGCTCGTGAAAATGGTGTTAGCAATGCTAAGTTTGTTTTTGTGGGTTTTAGTAAAGAAGCTTGTAGGAAGGCACTTGTAAAGATGATTATTAAAGATGAGTTGCCTTTTAAATTTGTTGAAGCTGAGGGTTTTTTAGAGTTTATGACTACTTGTTGCCCAAAGTTTGATATGTCGTCGCGGAGAACAATTACAAGGGATATTCTTCAATTATATGAGAATGAAAAAAAGATATTGAAAAATATGTTCACTGCAAATTGTCAAAGGGTATGTATCACTACAGATACTTGGACTTCAATACAAATGTGTAATTACATGGTGATAACAGCCCATTTTATTGACAAAAAATGGGAGTTGCATAAGAGAATACTTAGTTTTGCACCCATTTCTAATCATAAAGGAGAGGCTATTGGGAAGCTTATTGAAAAGTGTATGATTGATTGGGGTATTGAAAGTTTGTTCACGATTACGGTGGACAATGCAAGTGCTAATGAAAAAGCAATCAATTATTTGAAGAAGAAGTTAGGAAATTAGAGTCGAGATTCATTGGTTTTAAATGGTTCATATTTACATGTGAGATGTTCAGCACACATAATAAATTTGATTGTGAAGGATGGGTTGGATGTGGTAAAAACTTCAATAGATAGTATTCGCAATGCAGTGAGATATGTTAGATCTTCCCCATCGAGGTTGCAAAAATTCAAAGCTTGTGTTGATGCAGAAAAAATCCCATATAATGGGTTTATGGTGTTAGATGTGCCGACTAGATGGAATTCAATATTCTTGATGTTAAGATCCGCATTGAAATTTGAAAAAGCATTTGATAGATTAAAGGAAGAAGATGGGCACTATGTTAATTAGTTCGGAGGTGACGGAGAGGATGAGAACGAGAAGGAAAATTTTAGGATGGGGCCACCGATGGAAGATGATTGGGAGAATGTAAGAAGGTTAGTTAAATTTCTATCAATCTTTTATGACGTGACCTTGAAATTTAGTAGTTCTAAATTTGTGACTGCGAATAATTATTTGAATGAGATGTGAAAAGTTCAAATTCATTTAAAGTCTCTTAATGATAGTGATGATATTTTGTTAAGCTACATGGTTAAACCTATGATAACAAAGTTTGTCAAATATTGAGGTGATAATTTGGAGAAGGTCAACATGTTGTTGATTTTAGCAGCAATACTTGATCCTCAATGTAAAATGGACTTTGTTACATGGTGCTTTAGTAGTTTGTATGATACCAAGAAGGTTGAGGAATTGTGTAGTAGGCTTAAAGAGTTGTTAATAAAGCTTTATCAAAGTTATAATTCAGGCAATCCAAACAGTGCTGCTAAGACTAGTTGCATGGCTCAGACTAGTGGGATTAGTGAGTGTGCTAGCTCTATTTCTCTTGATCCTTTTGCACAATATAAAAAGATGAAAGCAAGTACACAAGATGGATACAGTGGGCAAAATGAGGTTGAAAGATACTTGTTGGATAAAACAGAGATGATGAATGACAACTTTGATATTTTGAAGTGGTGGAGTTTGAATTGGCATAGGTATCAAATCTTATCTCAGATTGCCAAAGATATTTTGGTAATTCCAGTTTCTACCGCTGCTTCGGAGTCAGCATTTAGCACTGGGGGTCACATTCTTGACCCATTTAGGAGTTCTTTGACTCCTAAAACAGTTGAGTCCTTGATTTGCACTCAAAATTAGTTTCGATAAACTCTTTTCGTAGATCGCATAATAGAGCCAACAGAGGAAGAAACTGAATTTTATGAACTTGTTGAAGCAGGTAATAACATGATTTTGTTAACTTTTGATAATTTATTTATAATATTCAATATTATAAATAATAATTTGTTTTATTTCTTTGTAGAATTTGTGAGACCAATGCTAGCACAACAAGCACAAGCAGCAAAAGACCAATTGGTGATTGAGTGATGTTTACTTCGATCATTTCAATAAAAAGTATCATTTATATAAATTTGATATGTTGTTTTTATAGTTATATTTATCGTTATTTTACTCATTTCAATTTTATTTGTGTAGATTTAAGTTGGGAAGTGTGGATGTTGGAAGTTATTAAAATTGGAAGAAGTTAGTGGGAAAGGGGAGCAAAGCAATGACATTTCTTATAGTTGATTTTTAATTTTTATGTTGTAATGGTTTCTTATGGTTATGGATGTTGTCTTGAATATTGTCTGGATGTTGTTGGGCATTTGACGGTCTTTTATTTTGTTTTGTGTTCTTGTCGGAATATTTTTTTAATGTTGTCATGGACTTGTGTTATCAATTATATTAAATTAATTTGGTAATGATGATGAATGATTTGGTGGTGGCATTAGTAGATTATGACATATTTTAATAACGTAGTAGTAATTGATGAAATTACTACTTAATTGTTAAAATCGTCGATTGTACATACTTTGAATATATTATACAGTTATTGAAAATGAAGAAATTATTGTACATGGTTTGAAATAGAAAATGATTTGAAAAATCGAACCGTTAAGATGAACCGAAAAATCGATTGCTTAAAATAAAACCGTTAAGAGAACTGAAACCAATCTGAAACCGAAAACCGAAACCGAAACCGAACCGAAACCGACATATCGGTTTTTATTCATTTTTTTTTAAAAACCGAACGATTTTTTTAAATTTTAGATCTGAACCGATCCGAAACCGAACCTGTAATATCCCAGACTTGATTTTCCTTTATTTGATGTCCAAATTAATTTAGAAATTATTACGGTGTTGAGTTGAGATAAATTGAGGGCGATTAGAAGCTCAGGAAGCCGGATTTTATTTCCGTCACGGGTCCGATATTCATTTAATTTGTATTTTGTAAAAGAAGAAAAAAAAAAAGAAAAGCATTTCCGTTTTCTGCTTCTATATAGAGAGAGAGAGAGAAGAGATCCGGGTTGACCCGGGGACCCGCGAGTTTGACCCGGCCGTATCTCCCTCTTCCGACCTCCGTTTTGGGCGAGCAAGGTACCGTTTCGAAGCTTGAGAGACGAGCTAGGTATCCCTGCCATCCTCGTCGCCATAAACTGACCGGAACGCCAGCGCAAAGAGGCCGAAAGTTGCGGCCAAGACCCATTTTTGCTGTCGTTGATCCCGCCGGAGTTGGATGACGCTACCACTTGGAAATTGTTCCTTAGCTTCCCAGCAACCTTTTCCGACCAACCACGACCACCGGGGACGCCGGATTTGCCGTGAACGATCGCCGGAAAGCTAGCGGATTTTGGAAGCTCGATCCGGCCTTGTCGTCGCGCGTGGTAAGCCACCTCCGGCACCATTGGACTCAGCGTGGCCGGAAATAGAAGACTTGAGCTTTCCGTCGCCGTTGACTGAAGTCTGGTCACCGTTGACCGGTGAGGGGCAATTCGGTAATTTCACAAAGCTTTGGGGGTGAATTTGTGATTTCTGGAAATTATGGATAATTTGGTAATTTTGATAAGGACAGTGAGGTAATTTGACAATTCTATGGTGAATTGGTAATTTGACAATTCTAGGGTGAATTGGTAATTTGAATTATTAAGGACATTTCGGTAATTTTCGCTAGGGGTGGGCAAATCGAATTTCGGTTCGGGTTGTTCGGGTTTCGGTTTGGGTTTCAACCCGTTCGGGTTGGAGAATTGAACCCAATCGGGTTGAAAACGCCAACCCGAACCAAACCAAACCGAATTTAATTCGGTTCGGTTTGGTTCGGGTTGGTAATTCGGTTTGGATTGGGTTGGAAATTCGGGTTAAAATTTTGGTTTGGGTTAATTCGGGTTAGTTTAGGTTAGAATAATTCAATCTAAAAATTCGGGTTAGTTTAGGTTAGAACGGGTTAGAACAATTTAATCTAAAAATTCTAACAACAATCACTTAAAATCCAAAAATCTCAATTCCAAACATCCTTAACAACAAATATCAATTATAAATTATCCTTAATAATATTTCAATAATTTAAAAATCTCAATTCTAAATCATCCTTAACAATAAATATCAACTACAAATTATCCTTAATAAAATTTCAACAAGTCTTTTTAAAATTAATAAAATATAAAATATGTATTCAAATTTAATAAAGCTACAAAAATTATAAATTTAAAAATAAAAATGGCAAATGGCAACCATGATTAATATATATATATATATATATATATATATATATATATTAATTTTAAAAAAGCTAAATCTTAAAAAAAAAAAAAAAAATTCAACCCGAACGGGTTGAAAATTCGGTTCGGGTTGAACCCAAACCGAATTTTAACCCGAACAGGTTGAAACTTTGAACCCGTTCGGGTTTCATTAGTTAACCCAAACCGAACGCCCACCCCTAATTTTCGCACTTCGAGGGTAATTTCGGAAATCCGGAACTTGTGATTAATTTTGTGATTCGGATTGAGGATAAATTGATAATTTTTAATTTTGTGTTGGATAATTCGATAAATTATGATTTCGATAGTAATTTGGTAAATATTGATGTTGGGGGTATTTTAGTAATTTTGGCCTATAGGGGTATTTTGGTAATTTTATTCATTCGGGAATAGTTTATTACGGATAAATATTCGTTTCAAGATTTATTATGTGAAATTAGCGGTATTTCATGTTACGGAGAATAATTATGTCGTTTAATTAAAATAGGATGATCCACAAACGAGAATCAGCCTACAGACGTTATTGCTACCGAGATTGGACATTGTCACTGTGAGTGGAATATACAAAACTTATTTTCATAGTTAATTGTGATAGTAAAGCATGTTTACGAAATAAGTATGTTAAATGTTTGATTTAATGATTTTCTTGAAATGGATTTTATTCACGCATTGGTATTATATTAAAATATTTGGTTATTGAATTTTCGTATTTATTTTGAATAAATATGATGGTATTTTGAAGTTGAGAAAAGTGGATTTAAATGTGATGATGAAAGGAAATGTATTATTGGAAGTATGAATTGATTTTATATGATTATGAGTATAGAGATTGTTATTTTTAAAATCTTTAGACAGTACCCTCCCCTCTAGATAGAGTGATACAGATGATGTGAGATGAGAGGTCTTTGGGGCCCGTCTGAACACACATAGAGACTTTGAGCCGTGTGTTTGGGCGCATTCGCCTTTTGGGGGCATATGCATGCAGTATGATGATTTTAGATGATACATGTACAGATATGTTGAGATATGAGATAGTACGTCCCAGCCTATCCGTGTAGCTCCGGGGCGTGATAGTACCCAGATAGTACGTCATTCATTGCCCGTCCGCTGAGGTCCGGATAGATGAGATTATTCCCCTGGGTACTCGTTTAGTGATGATTTTCAGATTTGCGTATTCTATATGTTAATGAGATATGATTTCCACGGATATTGAGTACGATATTATATATGTTTTTCATGGTTAGTAATATGATTTAAATGTTAAATGATTTATTACTGATTTTGTTTCGCATGTGATTTGGTGAAATTGTGTTTAGAAGTTGATGGTTTTCGTGATTCAGTATTTGATGTTATCAGAATTATTATTTTATTGATTCTATACGAATTTAAGTAATTTATCTCACCCGACTCCATTTGAATTAAAAGAAATTATTAAAGTTCTTTCGAGATTTTAATGAGATTGTTTAAAGAAAGATTAAATCATTTATTTCGAAAACTACTATCCACTCACTGATTTCACTGATATTTATACTCACCCTATTTTATTTATTATATTTCCCCCCACAGGAGATTGCAGGTACATGAGTCGACCGAATAGCAACGGTTGTAGATTGATTTTTGAGTTTTGTAATGGTGATAGGAATTATAGATATTTTATTAAGATATTTTGGATTGTATAATTTATTTCATATTTGTGGTTAAGAATATTTTATTGTATTTGATATTATAATATTTGGAGGAGTTTTGGTATGTGCATTAAAGAGGTTAGTTGTGGGTGTTGGTTGGATTTGAATTCATATTGGGAGTGTTAATTTTATAAATTTGTAGGTTGGGTATATTATATTTATAGAGAAGGTTCTGCCGAAATTTTGATAGAATTTATCAGATATTAGTATTATTAAGTCAGTTAAGTGAGATCAGATAGATTCGCCCTGAGAGTTCGGGGCGGGTCGCTTCAGGTGGTATTAGAGCATGATTTTATATTCTGTAGACTTTAACGTTGTGATCAGAATAAGTTTTATAATTATTAAAGTCAGAATTGATACTTTGTGGACTCCCTCATGATTTGTTATAGTAGTAAAGTGGCCGAGGTTGTATTAGAGTAGTAGCTGGGTTGAATATAGAAGATGTACCTGCGGGGGAAAAGTGATCCTGAAAATGAGGAAATATTTGAGTATTTGATGCACAAGGTTGCACAACAGACACCAGAAAATATATCGAATATTGAACAGTTGATTAATAAGTGAACTCAGATTATGACTACAATATTATATTATCAGACTCATGCGCATGTTGGCCATGCAAATATTATTGTATATGTGAGATGTTTAAGGATAAGGAGTTTAAATGATGTTAGAGAGCCATTTGAGGTTGACTCATAATTTGTTAAAATCGGACATAGTTTTGATGTGATGAAATGCTCAGAGAAATAGACTTTCCTTTGCTATATTTCTACTCGAAGATAGAGTTTATCATTGGTGATAAACAGTCGAACGTCAATATCAGAGACATGCTGATAAAATAATAGAGAGTAGGTGAAATAATAGAATAGTTTGATACAATTATTAAAAAAGGAGCAAGTCTAATTGTAAAGGAAATAAACCATGAAAAAGTTATTACTATATATACATCAATTGTGACGATTTTGTAACATTCCATTACAAGTGACAATAGCGTCTTTATTTTCTTCAATAAAGATATGCTTTGTTCAATTGAAATGGTAAATTACTCCTTTCATATTGAATCTAAAAATCCCTTGTAAGAGTAACGTAAATATAAAAGTTATTTCAATTATTTTAGGAGAGATCGAATCTAGGACATACTAGAAAAATAATGAAATTCATGTTCTTATATAACAAATCATAAAACTTTATGGCTCTTAAAGAATTTTTCTTTGGCAAGGTTAGACTATAGCCTAGGGTTGGTAAAATCTATATCTGGATCCGGATCCACATGTAAGTGCATTCGGATTTAGATCTATATTTATATTTCTATATCCAAATCCACATCTAGATTTCAAAAAATATGCTGATCTAGATGTGGGTAATACTTGCAAACAGATGTAGGAGGATATATCGGATATCCGGATCCACAAAAATCAAAATTCAAGAATTATATATATAATTTAAAAATTCAATAATTTTCTTAATAGTATCAAATAAAATTCAATCATAATTCAATAATTAATAATTCAACATTAATAACATACAACATCATAAATTCATAAATACAATTTAATTTTAATTTTTAATATATATTTTTAATTTGATTTTTCATTTAAAATAAAATTTAACTGAATCCAAATATCTAATTTTCCGGATGCACTTACATTTAGATCTGAATTCGGATCTGTGTGGACCATAACTTTCTACATCTAAATCCGTATTTTTTAATATGCTGATCTAGATTTTTCCTAGAAGATAAAGGCCATATTCGGATTTTATTGCCATCCCTACTATGGCCCAATCTAGCCCCCCTGACTATTCGCTTTCCAATTGAAGCATCATCAAATCTCAAGATTCATATTTCTCAAGAATAGATATTTCTGTAAAGTCTGAAGATGCGTCACAAATTCGCTCCTTGATCATGCTAAATGAGGGTTTTATATTTTCAATAAATCTCGAATAAGGGATCCTTAAGCTATTAAGTAGGGTTGGCAATGGGACGGGATGGGATGGGATTTACCAATCTTAGTCCCGTCCCGTATATATAAGTGAGATGAAAAAATGTCCCACTCCTGTCCCTATATTTTTTTTGGGACAAAAATGTATCCCGATCCCGTCCCAAAAGAGACGGGATCCCATCTCAATTGGAAAAATTCTCATTTTTAGTAGCCAATGAAATGAGATGGGACAAAATTTGACAATCCCACTCCCGTCCCGTATATACAAATGGGATGAGAAAATATCTCATTCCCGTCCTTAAATTTTTTTTTGGGACAACAATATGTCTCAATCCCGTTCCAAATGGGATGGGATCCTGCAGGATCCCATCCTATTGGGAAAAATTGCCATCCCTACTATTAAGTAAGAGATAAGTTAAAACACAAGAAAAACACACACTCCAATATACTATAAAATACAATACACTGCATTAGAGTATGTTTTTGGCTTATCTGTTAATTTATCTCTTACTTTAATAATTTAAATTCATCTGTTACTTTAATAATTTAAGAGATTACTTGTTAGTTAATGTCTCATTATATTTTAGGCTGATTTAGGTAGATTATCCATATGATTATCTTTGTCAATTTATATTCTATTTGTTTTCCTTGTTTAGTTAGATATTGGAGCGTAGTATATAAAACTAAGGGGATTCAACGTTGCTTTTTTTCTTTTTCTTTTCTTTTTTTCATATATATTTTTAAAAAAGGGATTCAGTAATACTTCTTTTTTTTAAAAAAAAATGCCAAAAGATTTCACCGAACATTTCTTTTTCTTTTTTTTTAATAATACTTGAAAATTAAAAAAAATGTAGTTAAAGTAACCCAAAATATTGATTTGTCCTTCATAAAAAAATTGTATTGTTAAGATGTTGGAAGTAAAATTTGTTGTAGAAAAATTGTAAGTTGAATATTGAGTGTGCTAAGTGGGTGTGCAAAGTAACTATTTAGTCCTTTTGTTAAGTCTGTTTGTTTTGTCTGTTTGTTTTTTCAACTTAATGAAAATTTTCAGTCATTAATTTATTAAGTAATTAAGCCAAAATTTTCACTTTTTACTTAATCTAAAAAGTCTAGATGACATCAATAAAAGATATTCTCTAAAATATGCATATCTAATTAATTAGTTTTCATCCTTACCTAAATAAAATTTAATAATTAGCATTATTAACCATCTTTTATATCTTCTGATAATATAGTGGTAGACTATTATTACTTTTTATCTTTTTATTTTCTTCAAATTAGCATTATTAATGTTCAAAATTTTTTATGAATATTTTTCATATAAAACATCATAAAATAAGACAAAGTTGATTAATAAATACTAATATAAAATATTAAAGGGTTGTATTTAATTGAACATGATATATATTATCATAATATATTATCTTATTTATATTCTTTGAGATGTTTCATATTTGTTTAACATTTGTAATTTGTAAGGGCACAAATGTAAAAATACTAATTTTCAAACCTTTAAGGTAAAAGGATAATTTAATATTTATTTTTAGCGATTAAAAAAAAAAGTAAAAGCTTGTTTTGTTCCTAGTAAGATTAAGGGCCAGTTTGGGAATGCTGTAACTTTTAAAATAATTGTTGTTAGCTGTGCTGTAAAAATAATTAGCTATGAAGAGAATCAGTTAAGTGTTTGGTAACTTTTGTTTTCAGAAGTACTGTGAGTTTTGAAAACAGTTATAGATGTTTGGTAAATTTTATTGTTAAACTGCTGTGAGAAAATAAATAACTAAAATATACATAATATAAGATAAAATTTACTTATACATGTAAAAACATGTATATATAATATTTTTAATTGTGTATTATAATAATTTTTACTAAAAATAAAATTTATAATATATTGATTGTATTTTTTTATTTTTTTATTTTAAAATAATTGATAATTAAATTAATAATATAGTGAAATAAATTTAATAATAATTTGACCAATAATTTATATTAATAAATTTATTTTGATGAATTATAATAAAAATTTATTAAAATATTATTTTGTTTCCAATTTAAATAAGGATAATTTTGGGTTTAGGTAAGAATTTTAAGGATATTTATGGAATTGTATTAAATGATAAAATTAATTCTCAAAATCAGAATCTAAAAGTTACTCATTCCCTATTTTTCAAAATCAGCTGTAGGAAGGATTGATTTTGACAAAAGTGATTTTGATTTTTTTTTACCAAACACTAAAATTAGATTTTAGATTTTTAAAATCACTTTTAGACCTCCTAAAAGTAATCCCAAACGGGTCCTAATATCTGTTTAATACCTATATTTTTAAGAGAACGTCAAAATATTTCTGTCATTAATTATTGACATCCTTGTCATTGCTTTTTTATTCCTTTTGACTTATTTTTATACTATTACTCTCTTACAATAATTTTTTTTTTGACATTACTAAAAAGAAAATAAATTACCAATATAACCTTAAAAATTAAAAAAAATCTATATTAATTTTTGTGAAACACTCTATTGAGAAATTATATATTAATATTTTTTGCATTAATATCTAAAAAAATTAGTAATCTAATGTTGACAAAAGGGTTTGGTATTAAGTCATTAACTGAGTCGACCAGATTTCGGTGTCAATAGATAGAGTAGCATATTCCAAAAACGATAAGAAAATTGCAAATCGTGAATTTCCAAGACATCCTTAAGCCTTGACTATGCAATGTAAAATTCTTTACTAACAAACTGTAAAATCTAATAACGAAACGTACTTCAATTTCGAGGATTTTTTATCCTCATTTCCAAATTTTCTTTTTCTTTTATTTTGACATCATTTCCTTTGTGGTAATGACAGTGGTCGTTGAAGCCAAGGAACGACTGTTATAAATATATTTAAAAAGAAAATAATGAAGAAATCGAAGATATGGCCGTGTATTTTCTTAGTCCTTACCACCGACATAGGCTGACATATAATTATAACCGTAACTTTTCCCCATGACCTTTTTCTACAGCACACGTCTCCTTTTTCAATCATCACCATCAGGCCTTTCGTTCAATAGAAGAATCCCTCTATTTATAATATTAAGTAAAAGAGTTTGAACTTCTATAAAAATATTTTAGTGATTGATTTTAATATTTTTTTAATTATTAATTAATTGAGTAGAGATAATTTTTCTTTTAAGAAATTCGAGTGTAGTAGATATTTTTTGAATATTTATGAGAATTTTAAATATTTAAGCAAATATTTTAGTATGTCAATATATGACGGTGGTCCTAATTATATAGTATGATTGTGAATATTAATAATAATGTCCGGTAACAATCTATAACAGAATTTTAAAAAAAAATCATCACATACTAGATTTTAAACGAATAAAAAGAAAATAATAATCGAGGGTAGTTGAACTCTAACAACTTATCTAGTTACCACACATTTTACCAAGCCATTCTTGTACTTCTGATAATCTAGACTATAAATTAGCGTTTGAACAGTTGCACCATCACTGAGTATGATCCATCCTTCTTGTGATACTAAGTCCGAGCAAAAATATGTGGCACCAACAAATGGCTCTATCCTGGCAACCGAGTCCTGGGATATTGCTGACTTCGTTATAAACAACGGTCACGGAGTGAAGGGACTCTCCGAAATGGGACTCAAAAGCCTCCCAAAACAATTTCACCAACCCTTGGAAGAAAGATTCAGTGAGAAAAAAATCCTGGACCAAGTGTCAATTCCCCTCATTGATATGTCAAAATGGGAGAGTCCTGAAGTCGCAAAATCCATTTGCGATGCCGCTGAGAATTGGGGATTTTTCCAGATTGTGAATCATGGCGTGCCTCTGGAAGTACTCGAGAGAGTAAAGGAAGCTACCCACAGGTTTTTCGCGTTACCGGCAGAGGAGAAGAGGAAGTACTCAAAAGGAGAATTCGCCAACCAATAATGCCAGGTATGGCTCAAGCTTCGCTCCTCATGTGGAAAGGGCTCTGGAGTGGAAAGACTTTCTCAGCCTGTTTTATGTTTCTGAGGAAGAAACTTCTGCTTTTTGGCCTCCTGTTTGCAAGTAAGTGCCAATATATGTATACACACAAAAACACACACACTTTTACATGTGCTAAGATTGCATAATGAATGTTATTATTTTGCCTTTTATTTTCTTTTGGCCGGTAGGGATGAAATTTTGGAGTACATGAATTCTGAAGTTCTCATCAAACGTTTAATTCTTGTGCTAGTAAAGGGGCAAAACGTGAAACGAATTGATGAAATAAGAGAACCTATGTTGTTGGGATCAAGAAGAGTTGGCCTCAACTACTATCCTATGTGTCCGAATCCTGAACTGACAGTGGGAGTAGGACGTCATTCAGATATTTCAACATTCACTATCCTCCTCCAGGATGACATCGGAGGATTTCATGTGAGGAAAGACAATGGTAATAACTGGATTCATGTCTCTCCAATTACCGGATCACTCATTATCAATATTGGTGATGCATTGCAAATCATGAGCAATGGTCGATACAAGAGTATTGAGCATTGTGTGATTGCCAATGGAAGCCAGAACAGGATTTCGGTCCCCGTTTCCGTCCACCCAAAACCTGACGCCATACTCTGTCCTTTCCCCGAAGTGCTTGCAAATGGAGAGAAGCCACTGTATAAGCCCGTTCTGTGCGCAGACTATTCCAGGCATTTCTTTACCAAGGCACATGATGGGATGAAAATATCGACTTTGCAAAGAGAAGCGACGTTTGCGATTAAAATATGTGACTGCCTAGCTAATTGTTATCTTGATAAAAATAAAGTACAAGGTGAGGAAGGTGGGTTTCATTGGGTAATGCAGAGGCTAGTTCTTTGTTAGGGATATATATTTTTGTGGGTAATGGTAAATATAGAGAATTGCAGTAAAAATGTTAGAATTTTATTGTATGAAGTAATATATTTACAACTCTGTATGTAGAAAGAAAACAATAGTAATAATAGATTAATTACAAAAAATTAATGTGTACTTTAAAGCCCTTTACAAATGTCGCTTTCTTTTAGATAATATTTGTCTTTGCCAATTGAACGATGCATATACATTAAGCAAATATGCTTTCAGGATGGAATGAAACACTTATTTATTTGCTTGCATTGTGCATCGACAAAAACAAACTTGAATACTTTTGAATGTTGTAAGCTTGCTAAGAATCAACATACTGCTTCTACAGAAAATAATATATATTATATTTAATGCATAAAAAATAGGTGTTGTATAATGAAATTTGTTTTTAAATAAAGAGGGCTGAAAAAAGAGTAGTGTAGGATTATTATTTTCCATGTTGAAATGGCCTAAAAATTGCCTCTATTTATAAATATACTTGTGCCCCTCCGTTTAAGTTGTCACCTTTCATTATATCCCTTCATTTATGACTACAGAATCAAGATTTGATCTTAATCGATGATTTAAATTGAACCATCAACATTTTAAATGAAATACTACCATGAATGAATGTTTTAAATAAAAAGATATTTGTTCTATAAGGCACAACTAATTACACATGTCTTTACAATAACATATCTTTTATTTTGAAAGTTATTCCAACATTCTTCACTCCGAATGTGAAAAAATAGATTTGTTATGATGAAGGGTTTTACTCTGGCTTCAACCTCTATGTATTTGATTCAATTTGTCATATTAATAAATGCATTTTGTGTTTTGCAGAAATATTCTTGTTCTTAGTTTTTTAACACTTTACGAGATCTTTTTGCAGTTACTTGAAACCTTGTGGATATTTGCTTTTAGAAACTTTATTGGTGTCATGATCTTAATTATGATATTATGGACTTATGGCATAATGATGCTCTCGTATTTGTCTTCAACCTCAAGCCTCAAGTCCAGTTCAAGCTAAAGTCTAAATGTTTGAATTAGGGATGGATCCACGTTCTTAGTAAGACCTGTGTCACGGTCCGCGTGAATCTCCTATGATCGGGGAAAAATTCTGCGCCCACGAGCTCGCTAAGTAAAAGTCTGCCTCGAACGAGAGTGCGCCCACATTCCTACGAGGCGCTGCACAACTTTGGTGGCAGCAGAAACATGGTGAGATGGGTAAGGGCATTTGCGCCATCCGCATATGGGCTGAGTTCTAACACGAGCTTCGGAAGCACTTTGCCCCCGAGTAATGCGGAGAGGGAAGCGCGAGCGCGCTTACGTTGGCTCAAGCAAACGGGGAGCGTTTGCGATTACATCAACGACTTCACCACCCTTATGCTTGAGATCTCTGACATGTCCGACAAGTGTTCTCTCTTCTACTTCCAAGATGGCCTTAAGGATTGGGAGCTCGATAGGTGTGGCGTACAAACCCTCGATGACGCCATTGCCGTCGCAGAATTGCTTAGGGATTACTCCGCCTTGTTCAAGGACAAGAGGCCTAGTCATTACATGGGTGGGGGAGAGTTTCGAGAGGACAAGGGCCAAGACTGCACAAAGTAGGTCAAGAAAAAGCCTCAAAGCGGCAAAGGCGGGTAAAGCAAGTCCGAAAAGTCGTCCAAGCCTTGCAGCCCATGCTTTATCTGTAAGGGCTACATTGGACATGTGATTGCCCGGAGAAGAAGTTGCTCACTGCCTTCACCGCCCATCTCAAAAGCCACGCCACACCGCCTTCATCGCCCACATCGTCGACAGAGGAACCCCTACGCAGTATGGGTTCGCTTCAACGCTTTAACGCGCTCGAGAGCCGTCTACCCGCACCGACGCGAAATGGGCTATGTTCATGAGTGCGCTCATTAATGGCCAAGCAGTGTGTGCCTTGCTCGACACCGGAGCGACACACAACTTTATGTCTGAAGGCGAGGTGCCTAGGCCTAAGCCGACCAATTACGGAGGCACCATCAAAGTGATAAACTCGCCCGCCAAGTCATTTGCGGGAATCGCACGAGGCGTACACATTACGCTTGGAACGTGGGACGGGAAGCTCGACTTCTCAATAGTGTCGATGGACGACTAAGTGGTGATCCTCGACATAGAGTTCTTCGACAAGGTCCATGCCTTCCCAATGCCGGCCACAAACTCCCTTAGCATCATCGATGAGAGTAAGGCATGCATGGTACCGGTCGAGCACGCACAGCCAGTGGAAAAAGCGCTCTCGGTCATTCGATGCAGGTGAGGATTCAAGAAGAATCCCGACCCCTTAGTCTCAATTCGACAGTCCAAGGAAAGAGAGGATTCCGAAAGCCCTCCGAGACAAGTCCCACAACAAGACATCTGTGACAAGGGTAAGATCAAGGACGTAAAGCCTCCAAAGCTTCTGGCGCTTCCACTGAGACAAGTAGTGGAGCGACACGCGAAGCCATCAGCCAAGACGCCATGCAACGCGCCATCCAAGGATGAGGAGTTGCGGAAGCACCAGAGGGGATGCCGCAACACCAAGCAAGCGACAGAGACGACCGTACACAGAGCTAGTGGTGAAGCCTCCTCAAGGGAATTGCACGCGGAAGAAGTCCACGGCGAATTGCAGAGCAAGTCTAAACGCACGAGGACGAGATCGCGACGAGGATGCTGCGAGCATAGGTAGGGGAGGAATGTCACGGTCCGCGCGAATCTCCTGTGATAGGGAAAAAATTATGCGCCCACGGGCTCGCTGAGCAAAAGTCTGCCTCGAACAGGAGTGCGCTCAGAAGCGGGATGCGCTTAGAAATCGGCCCACCCACACAACAAAGTAAACGTGGTACGCTTAGTAATCTTCCCACCGAGGCCTAACTCTAGAGTTTTCTACATATTGCACACATGTTAGAACTTTCTAGGTTTCTCCACTTGGCCCCCTAGACATTTTGCCACATGTGTAGAATTCTCTATAATTAAGCACTCTCACCCACTATAAAAATGGGTGAGCACCCACCATTTTCCCCACCAACAACTCACCACCTACCACACCACACTTCGCATACACAACACACATAAGCTCTCTAGCTCTTGTAAAGCTCTCTTGTAACATACTCTTAAGTGTATAATAAAAGATATATTGGCCATTACGATCTTGCTTCTCCCCAACATTTCCGCAAGCGTTGTCGCTTTGCTAGATTGAAGAGCGATCTAGGCTTACTTAGTGCCTTACGTACTAGGAGTCATCTAAGTGTCGCATGGGTTGCTGCGCACTAAACTTATCTCGTGATAGCTGGCTAAATTAAATTTTATTGTAGGTATTTATGCTCTGTCCGGTAGAGTTAAAGTAGAAAAAAAAAGTAACAAATTAAACATTAACAACCTTACTCTTAGCAAAATATACATGTTTTAAAAAATGACAACAATATGACAAATTAGCTTATAACGTAATTATAATCGAAATTATAAAATTATATGTATTAAATTCTTTTCATTTCAATAATAGAGGTGAAATAACAAATAATTTGATACAATTAAAAAAGGTTATTATTATGTATACATCAATTGTGGCAATTTTGTAACACTAGCTAGTGTCAATGTTATAATATATCGACATGCTTTTTTTCTTTTTTTAATTAGAAGAAATCATAGCACTTTTCATAGTAAATTAAAGTGGTAGCAACATTTACCCCTAAGTATTTTTATTGTTGGACCATAAACTTGATCCAATTTGAAGAAATCCAAGCCCACTTCATAGAAATTTCTTGTGGTAGGTAAGGTTGGTGTGTTCGGTGTGGTTGGTGAAGTAGGTAAAGTGGAATGAGTTAAGTTAATAATTAGTGTGATGCTTGCGAATAAATGAGTGGTTGTGATTAAATTTGTTTAGTTTATGTGTGTGGTTATAATTAAGTTTTGAGTATTATAAATACCATTATCATTTGTCTTGTACACATCAAGTGTAAGAAGAAGAAAATATAAGAAGCAAAACATTACTTTTAAGAGTAATTTGTGAAGGTTTTTGTATTGTTCTTATAATATTCTTGAGCTTTCTCTAATAAAATTTGTGTTTTATTTTTCAAATTCTCCAACATTTATTTTCTTCAACAAATATATGCTTTTTTCCAATTGAAATGGTCATTTACTCTTTTAATATTGAATTTAAATATCCCATCTGAAGAGTAACTTAAGTATAAAAGATATTTCAATTATTTAAGTAGAGATCAAATCCGGGACATGTGATGAAAAATAACGATATTCATGTTCTTATATTACAAATCATAAAATTTATGGCTTTTAAAGAATTTTTCTTGGGCGAGGTCAGACTATAGCCCGATCTAGGCCTTGTAACAGTCCGCTCTCTGATTGAAGGATCATTAAATCCCAAGATTCACATCTCAAGCACACGTATTTTTTGCCAGGCCTCAAGATGCAGCCTCATGCTCGCTCCTTGTTTGTTGCCAAATGAGGGTATAATATCTTGAATAATTTTCTAATGAGGCATCTTTCATGTTATTAAAGTAAGAGATAAGTTAAAGCATAAACAAAACACACATTCTAATATACTACACAATAAAATATATTGTATTAAAATGTATGTTTTGCTTGTCATTTAATTCATCCTTTACCTTAATAATTTAAGGGATTACTTATTAGATAATGACTCATTATATTTTCAGCTAATTTAGTTAGCTTATTTATATCATTATCTTAGTCAATTTATATCGTATTTGTTTTCCTTGTTTAGTTATATATTGGAGCCCACATGAAGATCAAATTATGCAATTTCATTAAACTGAAATAAAACTATTCTTTTATCTAATAGTATATAAAAAATAAGGGGATTCAGTTATATATATATATGATTCGGCAATGTAGGCAATGATGTTCGTACTATTGGCATTGGCATATAATATCAATCAACTTTGTATTAACATGAAAATATTTTAGTGCATAGCTTTAGACCTAGTTTGGAATTGCAATGGCTGACTAAATAAGCTACTTTTGTTGTATTGATGAAATAAGTTATTAATTAGAAAAGCCATTTAGTCTTTGTAAATTGAGTTGTTTTGATTGCTATGAGTTTGAAAAGAAGAATAAATGGTTTAGTAAATTTGATTACGAAAGATTTACTGTATTATATAATGATCAAAACACACTTAAATTTAAATTGCTTTTTATTTTTAAATTTTATTTAATAAATTGTTTAGAGATGTGCAATACATTCATATTAATTCTCTTTTATTAACAAGTCACATAAAATGAAAAAAATGATTAAATATAATCCATTGACTTGTGTCATTACATGAGTATAGTAAAGTTGGTTACTATAATTCCATTAATAAAAATATTATACAATATAACAAACTTCATCTAGTACATTCATATTAAACTATTTGTAATAATGTCAAAATGTTCTTATTTGTTGCTCCAGGTATTGGTATATGATGCTCTTGCAGCGTGTCATTCTCTCTTTTCGTCAGCTATGATAAGGATTAAACTAAGTTATTTAGTATTTGTATTAAGATATTTGAATAAAATAATTCATTTGTGTCTTACTCATAGTATTATATAATTAATGAATACTATATTTAATATCTTCTGTGAATCATAATCATCATCATTAAGAATTAAATAAAATCTTTAGTAATAATCTAATTTATTTTATTGAATCAGAAAATTATTGAGATTATTATATTTTGAACATAGTTTGTACGTGAACTAACTATCAAGGGCTTAACCTCTCGTTTTAAAGATACCCTCAGGAAAGGGCCAAGTACGTGACGTGAAAGCGTAAGTAATATGCCGAAATATTCCAACGACTTCTGCAGAATTTAGGCAGAAGGTAATAAATTCACGTTGATTCAAAAGAATGCAGCGAATTTAGGGGGTTAGAACTCACGATTCTTTCGTAATCTGAGACTAACAATTCAAATACTCACAAGAGATTTGAAAACTGAAATATTATTGAACTAAAAAATTTGCCTTCAAAGGCTATAAGAGGGAGCTTTTTATAGTAGCAGTAATTATCCTAATTCATAAAGTAAAACAAAATCCTAAATTGAAAAGGAAAGAAAATTCTTAATTAAAAAGGAAATTAAAAGTCTTAAACTTTAGTTAATAAGGAAGTTAATCCTAGTATGATATGGATTCCTACTCTTCATTCCCCCCAGGGTGGGGAGAATTCGCCCTCGATTTCGGATTATCAGCAACAACGTCTTCATTATGATCACCTCTGTAAGGAATAAGATGCTTGACATTAAAGACATCTGCGGTGTGGATAAGACTAGGAAGTATCAATCTGTAGGCATTAGAATTTATCTTCTCTATAATCTCCAAAGGGCTGATTTTCCTACCAGAAAGCTTGTTGTACTCACCAACTGAGAATCTATCTTTAGTTAGGACAGCCCAACTAAGATCTCCCACTTGAAATTCCAAAGCTCGACGCTTCTTGTCCGCCATAATTTTATAACCTTTAGTAGTCTGCTTTAACAATTCTTGCGTAGTTGCATGAATTTTCTTAAGCTGCTCAATAAAGTCTTCAACCTTGCTGCTTTTGCGAACTAAATCTGGAAGTAGAGCCAAGTCGATTGGAGCTTGTGAATTATATCTGTAATTCACCTGAAAACGGCTTAAACCAGTGCTATGCTTAACTGCACAGTTATAAGCAAACTCGACTTGATAAAACTTCTGATCCCACGTCTTTAGGTTATCGCCAACTAGACTACGTAGATGGTTTCCTAAAGAGCGGTTGACAACTTCGGTTTGACCATCTGTTTATGGGTGGTAAGCGCTTCTGAAATTCAGGCGAGTATTAGTTAACTTCCATAATGTCTTCCAAAAATGGCTAAGAAATTGTGTATCTCGGTCAGATACTATAGAACTCAGTAAGTCATGTAATCTATAGACTTCCTTGAAGAATAGACGAGCAACAATTAAAGCGTCTATAGTATTCTTGCAGGCAATAAAGTGAGCCATTTTCGAGAATCAATCCACAACAACAAATATTGAATCAATGCCCCTTTGAATGTAGGGTAACCTCAAAACAAAATCCATGCTAATGTTAGCCCAAGGTTGTGTTGGGATCGGCAACGACATATATAACCCAACATTAGTTGCGTCGCCCTTGGAAACCTGACAAATACGACAAGTCTTGATATAGTGATAGACATTTAGCCTCATAGTAGGCCAAAAATAAGTATTGGCTATTTGAGCCAGAGTTTTGCCACGACCCATGTGCCCTTCATTATATAACTCTGCAATGATTTTCAGTCTCAAACTTGAGTTAGGAACACATAACTGATTATCCTTGAAAAGGAATCCATCATGTAAATGATAGTCTAATCGAAACCCTGCAGCAACGTCTTCTAATAAAAGAACAAAGAAAAGATCAGTAGCATATAACTCTCGAAACGTGTCAAATCCAAGGACTTGATTATGCATTTGTGTCAACAAAGAAGTTCGTCGACTAAGTGCTTCTGCTACCTTGATTGGACTCGCCAGAAGTATGCTTTATCACAAAAGTAAACTGTTGAAGAAATGCTATCCACGTGGCATGTATGTGAGAGAGTTTATCTTGACTATTGAGATGCTTCAATGCAGCATGATCGGTGTATAAAAAAAAGTCTTTATGAATCAGATAATGTCGCCAATGTTTTAACGCCTGGACCACTGCGTAAAACTCCACATAATAAGTGTTGTAGCGTGCCTTTGCTCTATTTAATTTTTCGCTGAAATAAGCTATCAGCTTACCTGCTGGCTAGGTGTTGAGTGTTAGAAAGTGTATATTTATGAAGGAGAAAATCGCCATTTTATATTTTAAGTCTCACAAACATCCCTACTTTTATGTATTTAATTCTCTTGTTATTTAATTATATGTGTTATTTTATAATTAAGTATTTTATGTATTTTAGGGGCATCGTAATTGTTTCACAATAAACGAGATCAGACAGTAAAACAGATATCACTTTTGAACTCAGGACAGTCAAAAACCTTTGGAGGAGCATAAAAGGAAAAATGGCATTGTTCACATGGACGGCACTATTTATATGTATGGTACTGTTCACGATGCTGTTCACATTTACGGTCCGATGACATGGCGTTGACCAATGACGTGGTGTCGACCGATGACGTGGCACCGACCAGTGACATAGCAGTATTTGATTGGACGAATGATGCAGCATTGACTGCTTATGTGGCGTTGACCGATGTCGTGGCATTGACCGATAATGTGTCACGATTCTATTGGGCTAAAATTCTTATGTACTATTGATCGGTGACGTGGCAGCGTATTAATGGACCAAAAATCATGCGTACGGTATATACATGTACACAAAATTATTTACTATTCAAACCGCATTACTATTGAAGCTACCACTGTTCAAACTGCGGCACTATTCAAACCGCATGTTCAAACCGCGTACTGTTGACTGATGACATGGCAAAATCCTAAGCATCTGAATTATTTTTAATCTGATGACTATGATTTACTTAATGTAACTATAAAAAGGGGGCTCTCTCCCCCTAATTTAATACCCCTGATTTTATTCTTGAGCTTAATTTTCTGTAATTTCTTCTCCATCTTGTATTTTCTATGTATTTTAATGAATTTCTATTTTACCTCTCGTTTAAATATGAGTAGCTAATTTTTTTTCAAGCTTGGGTTAAAGGTGAAGTCTCAACATATTCTATGTGCTTAATTTGGTAAATTTATTTTCTCTTTCCCTATAATATTTGTGGATGTTTTGACTTTTCATCAATAGATAGTAATAATCTTATCTAGATACTGCACTGGTATAACTGGCTCCCTAGTACAAGGCTATTATTATTTGGAACGATAAACCATTAGCACTATATTTATTTGAGCGTGATTCATGAGGAGTGATAGGTTATAAATAGTCATATTATATTTTGTTTAATTCCCTCATATTTTGATTGATTTTGTGCTAATTTGTGGAAATTATGTTTGATTTGATTTAGGAGGTGGAACATGGACGTTATGATGGAATTTGGACAAAAAGGGCTTTATTTGGGCTTTGCAAACGTGGGCTGACCTTTTCCTAGAAGGAGTCGGTTTCCTAGCAATCAGAATTGGAGAGGGATTCGGTTTCCTAGCATTAAGAGGAGAAGAAGCCAAGAGGAAAAAGGAGAGCTAGCAAAAAAGGAAACAAAAGCTATCAATATAAAAAGCCAAGGAAGCCAACGTGAGAGACACACACAAAAAAACGAGAGCTTGGGCGTGAAGAGGAGAAGCAAAGAGACAAACGGCTGCAACTTCTTCTTTGAAAACAATTTCTGTTTTTGTTTGGCCACCATGAGTGGCTAAGGTTTTAATTCCGGTCCAGGGGTTAATCAAATTCCAGTTGTAATTTTGTGAGGCTTTGAACTTAACAAGAATTTCTTCATCCAAGTAATTTTTATTTTCTTGTTCTTACTTTCTATGAATTATTTATATTGATTGAGTTGACGCCTTAATTCAATATTTATTTTTCTATCACTAGTCGTGAGTTTGTGATCCGTAATTGTCATGAATGACTGAATTGAGTAGCAAGGAGTTGGCTCATGTGTGTGTATATTGATGGCCACAATTACATAGCTTGCATGATAGGCTCTAGGGAAATAAAAATACAAATTGATTAAATTGGAGTAATCTGAATTAATTGATCTTGTTTTAGTCATTCTCACTATTCTTAATGCTATCACTTAATTTGATATAGAACGATGATGCCCAGTTAAATTAGTGATAAGTTTGGATTTGAGCGATTGTTTGAGTCTATTACATTAGGAGAATAATTGCTTTCTGCGGGATTCCGATTAAGTAGACTAAGTTCTTGGATTGAGTAATTTATATTTTTGCCTATGAACAAAATTGCAATTGGATGGAATTGATATCCTTGGATTGGAAGTTTGGTAAGATTGATTTTCCTTATTTAATTTTAAATCGTGTTTTGTTTTATTTTATTTTATTTTATTTTATCAAATTCTCGTTAAAAACCCTTAAATCAAGTAATCGGCTCGCCGTTTTCTCTAAACGGCTAACCGTTTATTTCCAGAACCGAGCCAAACAGAAAACGGCTTACCGGTTTCTTTAACCGGTTATCCGTTTAGAGTCAGTAAGGAGAGAACTGATAAACGGCTTACCGGTTTCCCTAAGCGGTTAGCCGATTGTGCCCAGAAAGGTTACGAACGAGATTCGGTTTTTCGTTTTCCCTAAACGGTTAGCCGATTAATTCCAGAACTAAGCCAACCCGCAACCGGTCTTCCGTTTTCCCTTAACCGGTTGTCCGAATAGTTCCAGAAAACTTCGAACAATTAACGGTTCACCGATAACAATAAACGGTTCGCCGTTTATTTGCAGAAAGCTTGCAAATCTAGTTTTCTTTGGAAATTAATTTTTGTTTTAAACTTTGAGAAATTAAATACATAGTTCTCTTGGGATTCGACCTGGTTCCACTATTTCTACAAATTAGTTTAGGCGAATCAGTATTTATTTTGAAGGGCTTCGACAACTCTGTCAAGGAGTGGAAACCCTCCTCATGATTTAATTGACATTAATAAGGAATATTTAGCCCATGGAGTATGTTGATGCAGATTCAGATACCCAAGCACGTCATTTTAATAGATTTACATCAATTTACTCATGCTATTTTAATTTAAATTCTAGGATACTCTAAATCACTTTCATCACAAATCCAACCACCCACTTATAAAATTAATTCTACACACATTTAAAATCCACCTTCTCGTGAGATCGTCAATCTTCACTATTAATCTATTCTACAATAGATTAATGCGCTTGCGAGTTCAATAAAATTTGCACAAGCACAGCTCTAATACCTACTTTGGATGCATTACAATGTACCTCAAAAGTGATAGAGAAGTCTGGTAGGGTGAGTACTGGGGTCGTAATTAACTTCTTTTTTATAATCTCGAATGCCTTAGTAGCTGCCTCCGTCCACGAGAATTATCCTCCTTTCATGCAATCCATGATTGGCGCTATAATAGTACTAAAATGAGGAATAAATCGTCTATAAAAGGAGGCTAATCCATGGAAACTTCTGGTGGCAAACAAAGTAGTTAGTTGTGGCCAATCTCTAATACTATCCACTTTTGATTGATCAATGGATATACCATCCTTCGAGACCACATATCCCAAAAATAATACTCTTTCTGTCAATAAAATACACTTGTTTATTGTTGTGTATAAACTTGCTGCTTTTAAGGCTGAAAACACTTCTCTCAAATGTTATAAATGTAACTCATGACTGGTGTTATATATAAGTATATCATCAAAGTAAACAACCACAAACTTTCCAATGAAAGGGCGAAGAACTTAATTCATAACTCATATGAAAGTACTTGGAACATTGGATAAGCCAAACGACATTACCAACCACTTGTATAACCCTTCGCGAGTTTTAAAGGCTGTTTTCGATTTATCTCCGGGCCATAATCGAATTTGATAGTAGCCACTTTTCAAACCAAGTTTGGTAAAAACTGCATCTTCACTAAGTTGATCTAATAAGTCATCTAATCGAGGGTTTGGAAATAATATCGAACTGTAATTTTATTGATAGCTCGATTATCCACGCACATCCTCCAAGAATCATCTTTCTTTAGAGTCAAGAAAGCAGAGATTGCACAAAGACTAAGACTTTCATGGATAAATCTCTTTTCTAGTAACTCTTTTACTTGGCGCCTTAATTCCTCATGTTCTATAGGGCTCATACGACAATGAGGTCGATTTGGTAATGTGGAGCCTGGCACCAAATCAATTTGGTGTTGAATATCCCGAAAATGTGGTAAACCTGATGTTAACTCATTAGGGAACAAATCTTGAAATTCCTCCAGTATAAGTATCATAGCTTCAGGAATCTTCGAGTCACTGTGACTCTCCTTTCCTAATAAAATGAAAACTCTCTTTGTCTCTGCTATAGCATCTATAAATTGCTTCTTACCTACAAATAATTACCCAAGTCTTGCTGGAGAAGAAGCTCCTTGTTAGGTAAGAGAATGATCTTAGTATTGTTAAACATAAAGCTGTAGGTGTTCCTCTTCCCATCATGTACTACGTTTCGATCATATTGTCAAGGTCTATCCAATAATAGATGATAAGCATCCATAGCCATAACATCACGCCAAATTTTTTCTTTATAGGTTAAACCAATGGATAAAGAAATTAAGCATCATTTTGATACGGTCACTTGATTTCCTTTCTTCAACCATGTGAGCTTATATGGAGTTTGATGAGGTTTTGTCTTTAAATTTAGTTTTGTTACGGCTTCTTCTAAAATGACATTCTCGCAACTGCCTGAGTCTATGACCATACGACATATTTTACCCCCAATTATGCAAGCAGTGTGAAATATATTTTGTCGTAACCATTTGTCTTTGTCTTGACCTTTAGAAGTGAAGAATGCACGGTTCACAATCAATATTAGTCTGCTATCACCATGTTCTTCAACAAATTGAGCGCTACCACTACAATCAAAAGTTGGCTCTTCAGTGAACTCTTCAGCTTCTTTCTCTTGGTAGTCTTCACTTTCTGCTGTGCCTACGAATAAGCCTTTACCATATTTTCCTCCCTTTTTACATTCTATCATTCGGTGTCTATTTTATCTGTAATTAAAACAACGTAATCCCGAACTCGACGATTGAGTTTTACTGCTTTGACCAATTTCATTAGGTTTACTAGTTTTATTCGAAGGCTTACGAAATTGGGAAGTCAGGCTTGAATTATCACGAACAACACTTTGAGATCCCCGAAAGTGTGAGTCATTAGTACACCGACTAAATTGCTTCTCTAACTACAAAGCTTGTAGGTGTGCCTCTGAGACAGAGTATGGATCAAGCAAATTCAACTGGTCTTGAAATTGGGGTCGTAGACCTCCAATGTAGTGAGAAACATGTTATTCTTCTGTCTCTGTTAAGTTATAGTGTACCACCAAACAATGAAATTCTGTGGTGTAATCATCCACTGATCGATTACTTTGCCTTAAATTATGTAGCTGTTGGTATAACAGTTTGGCGTAATTATGAGGCAGGAATGCTCCACGCAAGTGCTTTTTCAGCTTTTCCCATGAATCAATCTTCTTTTTGCCTTGCCTAATCTTGTGAGCTTAGTTTGTTGCCACCAAGCTGCTGCTCTTCTACGGAATCGAGTTGCAACCAGCGAAACTAGTTTATTTCCAGGAACTTCCTTGTATTCGAAAACTTCCTCAATGGCATTAATTCAATCCAATAATTCTTCAGGTCGACCACTTCTCTGAAATTCAGCAATGTCAATTCTCAACCCAGGTTCCCATCTTCGGTCATCAATTGACTCTGATCTATGCCGACGTCTAGAGAATGGGTTAGCGAAGCTTCCACTTGATTTATCTTCGTGTTCTGGAGTATGATGGCGTTCGTTAAGTAACTCTGCCATTCGTGCCATTTGTACAGTTAACATATCAATTCTAGCTGTCATGCTAGCCAGGGCTTCATCTCTAGAAACATCATCTTGATTGTAAGTTACAACATGAGCATTACGAGCTTTTCTTGGAGGCATTTTCCAAATTTGAGTTTGAAAGGTACAGGGGCTAAACTAAAAAAATTAAATAAAACTGTAATTAAGCAAAAGTTTTAGATTTCCAATGATGCTGGTCGGAAATTGAGCAAAGATCGGTGGATCTGAAAGATTTCGGGTTGATAGTATGGTGGTGGTGGTGGTTTGCTCGAAAAGTTGGTGTTTTGGCCGGAATTTGGAGATAAAGGGGCGGTTTTGTTGTTAGCTTGATTTTCGTTGATCAGCGATCGGGATAGATGAGAGAGGTTCAGCTGATGGAGAGGATTTGATTGGTGGTGTTGATGATGGCCGTAACGCTGCAGAAACCGTTGAACAATGGTGGCATTACCGCTACTATTTTGGCTATTTTTTCTAGCATTACATGGTTGATCGGCGGTGGTAGACGCTTGAGGTTTGACGGCCAGTGGTCTCTGATCCGAATGGTGGTGGTTGCGTCCAGATCAGTGATGGAAAACTAAAGCCGGCAGCCTTGGACAGTGGCGGTGGGCTGAATTTTTTTTTTTTTTTACTTTTGTTTCGGTTTTTTTTTTAATAAAGCTAAACAGAAAAATTAAAAAAGGGAAAAATGAAAGGTTTGGTGGTAGATGGGGTTAGAATGATGATACTAGGTTTTAACTTTGATACCAAGCTGATACAGTAGAAATTTAATGTTCAAAATATTTAATTGATTCTAGAGAATACCTTAATGAAGAACAACTAAATTCACGTTGATTCAAAAGAATGCCACGAATTAAGGGGTTAAGACTCGTTGATTGCTCAGAATACCGAGAATTAACTATTCAAATACTCACAAGAGATTTGAAAACTGAAATATTATTGAATTCAAAAATATGCCTTCAAAGGCTACAAGAGGGAGCTATTTATAGTAGCAATAATTATCCTAATTTATGAAGTAAAACAAAATCCTAAATTGAAAAAGAAAAAAATTTCTTAATTAGAAAGGAAATTAAAAGTCTTAAACTTTAGTTAATAAGGAAATTAATCCTAGTTTGATATGGATTCCTACTCTTTATCAGTATGGCTTCAGGTTTCGGGTTCACGAAAAGGGGGACCGAAATTAATCCTGTTCTGGCTTCCATTGGCAATCACACAGTGCTCAATACTCTTGTATCGACCCTTGCTTATGATTTGCAATGCATCACCAATGTTGATAATGAGTGATCGGCTAATTGAAGAGACATGAATCCAGTCATTACCATTGTCTTTTCGCATGTGAAGTCCCCGGATGTCGTCCTGGAGGAGGATAGTGAATGTTGAAATATCTGAATGACGGCCTACTCCCACTGTGAGTTCAGGATTCGGACACATAGGATAGCAGTTGACGTTAACTCCAATTGAACCCAACAACAAAGAGGCTCTTATTTAATCAATTCTTTGATATTTAGCCCCTTTACTAGCACATGCATTAAACGTTTGATGAGAACTTCATAACTACTCCAGCATTTTATCCCTACAAGTCAAAAGAAAAAAAAATAAAATAAAATCCCTGTTTGGCTTTTAAGTATTATAGCTTAAAAGTTATAGTTTGTCGTTAAAAAAAAAAAGTAAATAAAAATTAGTGGTATAGTAAATATGATTTTTAAGTAATAAGTTTGAAAAAAATAATGAATATATTATAAGTTCTTTATCATACAAGTGATAGATGAAATTCATTTAGCTTTAAAGTCATAGTAATTATTTTTTACCAAATACTTCAATGTTATAACTTATAAGTTATAGTTTGTCAACTTCAATATCAAATAGTACATTTAAAGTATTCATGTATTTATTGGCACTTGCTTGCAAACAGGAGGCCAAAAAGAAACAGTTTCTTCCTCAGAAACATAAAACAGGCTCCGAAAGTCTTTCCATTCTAGGGCCCTTGCCACATGAGGAACAAAGCTTGAGCCGAACCTGACATTATTGGTTGGTGAATTCTCCTTTGAGTACTTCCTCTTCTCCTCTGCTGGTAACACAAAAAACCTGTGAGTTGCTTCCTTTACTGTCTCGAGTACTTCCAGGGGCACACCATGTTTCACAATCTGGAAAAATCCCCATTTCTCAGTGGCATCGCAAATGGATTTTGCGACTTCAGGACTCTCCCATTTTGACTTATCAATAAGGGGATTTGATACTTGATCCAGGATTTTCTTCTCACTGAATCTTTCTTCTAAGGGTTGGTGAAATTGTGTTGGGAGGCTTTTGAGTCCCATTTCGGAGAGATCCTTCACTCCATGACCCTTGTTTATAACAAAATCAGCAATATCCCAGGACTCAGTTGCGAGGGTAGAGCCATTTGTTGGTGCCCTTTTTACTTGGAGACTTAGCTCTGCAAGATGGATGGTTTATACTTCGTGTTGTTGCAATTAGTTAACATCATTAATGCCTATTTATGCTACATTGATGCATTTGTACTTTTCATAAACAAAGGAAATTTTTTATGTAATTTCTTTTTCTTACTTTATTGTCTTACCTTTTTTTTTTTTTAAAGTAAAAACTAGAAGATTAAGATGGCACAAGTCTTTCTGAAGGCCTGACCTATCAATAAATAGGCTTTTATCGTTTCGCTTCATCCTTCATAAGAAGCTGTCACTGAATAGTCTGATGCCGCCAATCGGCTTTCCTGAATCTTTCCTTCTTGGGTTTGGGGTTAACGAGTGATCAATCAATAGTAGAGTAGTTGGCGAATATACATACTCTTATGAATATATGATATGCTACAAATACTTGGTGCAAAAGAATGTGTACAAATTAATGTGGCCTAACATGATGTGATATTTTTAGTGCAATGATATTTTACTTTATTGTCATACTCGTTCATAATAATACAAAGGATTTTTTCAATTTTTTTTTAATTTTCTAGTCAATTTTGTCACCATTTTTTTTTTCTCGATGGGGACATTTCTAGCTACAATCTATGTAAATTCTCCCCATTTCAAAAAATTATTTATAAAAGTTAACATTATTTTTTAAAATTTAAAATAAAGAAAAATTTAAGTAATTAATCAATTAGATCCTTCTTATAACTAATAATTTCATGAGATAAATAACATAAATTCGTAGCTAATAAATTTCTTGCTATATCATGCCACAAATAAATTTTCTAAATTTACTTGAAGCTTAATCATCATATTAGTGATTACTTAATTGGTTAAAGATCCATGTCTCGATATTTTTTTCAAATAGTACTATTCTTATTGTACGAAAAATGCTTTTTAAGTACAAAAAATACATTGAGATAAACGACAGAGTTTTCAATACTTAAATAGTCGTTGTTTACTATAAGTAATTAATTTATATTTAAGGGCTTTTTTGGTTTTTAGAGCTGGTGAAAAAGAGCGTAATAATATTTTTACTTTAGAGTCCTAGTCTAAAACAAAGAATATTTTAAATTACCTGGGAATTCTTTCACCATATTCGTTTGTCAAAACAGCACTACTCTTATTTACAGATGATGCAACACAGCTAACTTTATGTGAGCAAGCGGCAGAGAATTTTGAGCTCATGGTAGTGTTTATTTATTTTTCGGCCCAAATCTAAACAGCTCTGCATTCGGCTTTAAATAATTCTCATAAAGCCCCGGTTGGTATTTTCAGTTTAGTTACAGATTTGTTTTTAACGAAAACTCTCCAGATCTTATTGGCATTGATCATTAACTATTGATAACAAGCTTCATTTCTCCGAATGGCCTTGAGAACCTTTGTTTTTCTTTTAGGTCAGAACAAATAACAAGTTAAGAAACACCCTGAGTTCTTTATCTCGAGGTTTGGACCGTATATACGCTTAGAATCCCTCTGTACGATATTGTTCTGCTGCGCCTATGTCTATTTTTCATTTGACCTTTGCGGATGATATTATTATTTTTTTAAATGTAAGTCGATTGAGTCTTCAGCGGGTTATATATTTTTTACATCATTATGAGGCAGCTTCGAGGCAATTAATTAATCAGGCCAAAAGTAGTTTTTACATTGGAACTTCGACTTTTGCTTCACGACAGGCTATTGTCCATTCAATTACTAGCTTTCAGCGACGTCAGTTTCCATTTACTTATCTCGGGTGTCCGGTCTTTGTGGGGCGTCTTAATATTTCTCATTTTGATAATATAGTCTAAAAAATTAGGGATAAGATTTCAGGATGGGCTAATCGGTTGCTATCTTTTGGTGGGAAACTAGTGCTTATTTGACATGTGATGTCATCTATGCCGTTACATCTACTTCATGTTCTTTGCCCACTTGTGACTGTTGTACAACGCTTAGAAAGGCTCTTCAACTGGTTCTTCTGGGGTGATTGTGAGTCAAGGCGTCAAATTCACTTGTGTAAATGGCCGGTTGTATGTTATCCAGTTGAGGAGGGTGACCTGGGTATCCGATCTTTTAAGGATTTATCTCAAGCTTTTGAGTATAAGCATTGGTGGCATTTTAAGGAGCAAAATTCTTTATGGGATAATTTCATAGAGTGTAAGTATTGTAAAGATATTCATCCGAGTCAGGTTCAGGTTCGTTTTTCTACCTCTCCTCTTTGGAGATGACTATGTTCGGTTCGATGGGTTGCTAAACCTCATGTGCGTTGGTTGGTCAGTCGGGAGGAGTGTAGTTTTTGGTATGATTGCTGGTTGGACTCTTGCCCTTTGGCCTCCTATAACCCTGCAATGGCTTTTGGGGTGCTGATTTCTTTTTATTGGCTGGGTACAACATGGGATCAGGGTAAGCTCCAAGATGTGTTACCATCTTCAATCGTTGCACAAATTCTATTGGTTCCTATCTCTAGCACAGAACCTGATATAATTCGATGGGCTCCCATCTATGATGGCATCTTTCATTTGCGGACGGCGTGGGAGCTTGTGCATTGCTCTACACCAAAAGATATTGTTTTTTCACTTATCTGGTAGAAACATATCCCAACTAGAGTTTTTTTTTCTCTAGCGGCTGTTACATGGTTATTTGGCTACTGATGACACCTTATGTTAGAAAGGCTTATGTATGGTCTCTCGATGTATTTGTGGTAGGGCTGTTGAGACTTCTCGGCATTTGTTCCTTGATTGTCCACGGATTATGCCAATTTGGGCTCATTTTTGGCGAAATTGAGGTATGCGACATGTGGTTTTTTAACCCCGCATGCTTTGCTTTGTTATTGGCGTCGGTGTGCACTATCTCAGAGTCATATTTGAGTCTTTCTTCCTTGCTTTATTTTATGGCAAGTTTGGAAAGCTCGTAATTCTTCCAGGTTTGATTCGTAGACTTTTTCTGTGGATGCAATTATCTATCAGGTAGGATTAGACCTCAAGCTTGCTAGCTTTACTTTTGGATTTAAGCCCTATAAGCTACGAGAGGTTTTGGATTCTTGGATTACAGAGGGTTTGCATGTCATAATTCCACCCAAGAAGCTGATTCATTTAGTTTCTTAGATGCGACCACCTCTTAGGGTTACAAAATTAACAGTGGATGATTGTTCTAGGGGTAACCCCGGGATAGCTGCAGTGGGTAGTATTCTTCGTGATCATCAAGGTGACGTTTTGGATGCTTTTGGATCTTTTCTTGTTGCCAACCGATTATCTATGCTGAGTTTATGGCTATTTGCGAGGGGTTGGAGCTCGCTACTCATCTCAGATACTCTACACTTGAGGTAGAATTAAATTCAGCCACGGTGGTATCTTGGATTCATTCTCACAGCCCTATTCGTTGAGATTATGCTTATTTGTTATGTTGGGTGTGTGTTTTAATATTTTCTTCTCATATTTTGATTAGACATGTGCTTCGGGAGGCTACATTTGCTGCTGATTTCCTAGCCAACTAGGCTTGCACTCATTGGGTTAGCCAACTTTTCTTGAGTACTTGCGATCTACCTACGGGCTTATCAGGCATTCTCCATTTAGATGCTCAAATTTTTTCTCATATCAGACGATAGGATTGTTAGTTTTTTATTTCAATTGATGGTGTATTCTTTTTTTTTTTTTTTTTGGTTCTTATGTATTTACATCTATTTTAGGAGGTTTTGGGTTTTATCATCCTCCTTATGTAATTACTTCTATATTGATTTATATGACAAGTAGGGGTCCTACCTAACCCCCACCTTTTTGGTGGTTTTTAATTAAAAATAAAAGTTAAGAAACACCCTATATAGAGTTATTTATGTAGAAGATAAGAGATGTTTCTTCTCAATGTATTGATACTTTGATACCAATGAATAAACAATAAAAGAGACTTCTTGTTTTTACTAATTTCAGTTTTCTTCAAAGATCGTTTTCGGAAGGGACTTGGGAAATAGCTGTAGAAATTGGTGGAGAAGAATTTGAGAGTTGAATAGTTGATCAAATCAAAAGCAACAGAAAGGCTAGAGGCTGGTGGTATTTTGAGTTGAGGATGAATGTCTAGAAATTGTAAAGCATTTTGATTCCGATTTCAGTAATTTTGGTTAACAGTAAAATTTTAGTAAAAATAAAAATAAAAATAAAAATAATAATTGGGGTTTGAAGATATTAATGGAGGGGTCTAAATAGCTCCACTCTAGTTCTTTTTTGTGAATATTACATTATAGATGTAGAACAATTACAAATTGTCCAACTAAGAGCCAAAGCTCAACCTAATGCCTAGGCGGACGGATCCAATGTATGAATTTAAAGTACATATGTCTCAACTACATGTCCGATTGAAGTGTGACTATAATTATTAGATTGTTACTCTTTGTAAAATGAAAACATTTGAGAAAACTGTATTTTAATTACATGGATTAAGCAGTATTTTACTTACATGGATTCCTTATGAAGTACTAAATATGTGATAATACCCCCTTAGTCAGCTTGGTTGGCACAATCTCCTGAATTCGAATAATAACAAGAGGCAAATTTAAGTTGATTCTTAAATGATGTAATAATTAACTCGGTCCCCTTTGGAAACACTGAATGTGAGTTTTTGACTCAATCATGGTTTTCAGTTTCATTGCTAACCACAGCATGCGATTGGCATCAATTTTCCTAGAAATGAAGTGCTGTAGTATTTCTCACGCACATGATTCATAACACTAAGGTGGTGTTTGTTTTTTAACTTAATTAATTAAGTTAATTATAGATGTTTGTTTTTATAACTTAATGGGACTTTTTAAGTAATTTTGACTTAATAAAATAAGTTAATTTTTTTAACTTTTTACTGAATGGAGAAATCTTAATTAATTTAGTTACTTTCTAATGTCAAAAATATCCCTGTTTTATAATTTATTTTTCATATCTATCCCAAAACTCACCTATAGATGTTTACCTCATATAATCTCATCTTTATTTCTTTTTTTTCTCAGCCACCATGAAATCCCTCTTCACTTTGCTTCTCTAATTTAGTTCTTGAATCTCCAATTAATTTCTCGCTAGGCAAGCACTTGACTTGGTCCTTTTTTTTTTTTTTTTCATTTCAATTACATTTTCCAGCATTCACTTATATACTAATCAACTAGGTTTGTTACTCTTTTTAGTGATAAAATTTGAAATGTATGATATTTTATATCTTAAAATTCCAAAATCATTATATATTCACTTGAGTGTAGTTTTACTTATATATGTTAAAATATTATGGTATTTAATATATTATTTATTTTACATTCAAATTTAATGAGGATACAAATGTAAAAGTACATATTTTTAGTTTTTTAAGTTGAAAAAAACAAATAACTTAGTATTTATTTTTAGAGATTCAGACAAAAAAACGAACGTATTATTCAGATTCATACATTCAGATCCATTCAGAATTCAGACTAATTCAGGCCTATTCAAATTTTAGACAAAAAAACAAACGACACCTAATCACTTTTGACGGATTACATTGGCGGCAACAATTGTTTTATTTATTTATTTATTATCATTATTAGTATTATTTTGTTATGAAGCAGGAAATGATGAAACGTAGAAGAATCTGTAAGTCCATTATAAGCCACTCATATATAGCCAGCTCGTTTCGACTCGTCGCTATTGATAAGGAAATACTGTTTGGAGTCAATCGAAAATTTGGTAAATGAAATGCAGCGTTAGGTACCTTTTTTTTTTAAATAGATTTTTGGAGAAATAAAAACTGCTCTCTATAATTGAATTGGGCAAAAGTCAAAGAGGTGTTTGGTAGGACCTTCTAAAACTAGAACTTAACGGATTTCCTGGGAACAATAAAAAATGGTAGTACTTAGGTGACTTTCTGAAAAAAGCATAGTACTTACGTGACTTTCTATAATTTTTATCATAAATATAAATATAACTTAAAAATAATTTTATAAATGATTTTGAATGTTACTTTTCAGGGTGAGGTATTCTTTTTAATCATTAACCAGAGCCAAATATAGACTATGAGGAGAAAAATAAATAAACAGTGACAAAAAGAGAACAACATAAACTTTAATCACGCCTAAATCTTTAAAAGTCAGAGATAGACCATTGGAGCCAAAATCATATATACACACACACACACATCTTTATTCAAATCAATCATGTTGTGAACCATCATTTTGTATAATAATATAATTTGTAATTATATTATTACTCTTTTGGAAAACACCATTTAAAAATAGTACCTAACGCAGCTTACATATACGTTTACCAAATTTTTTATGGACTCTAGCAAAATAGTTTTTCTCTTTTTATAACATGTTAGTAATATCGAATATGATGGCACTACACATACAACATCATAATGAAGGTAACCACTTTTTTCTCTCAAAAAAACAAAAAAGAAAAAATAACTATTTTTACTTTAAGGATGAAAAGGAAGACACCATACTAAAGAATTAATTACAAGAAATCATGAGAGAGAATCCTAACACTTGATTAACAAGCTAGCTTAGCCAACTAATCCCATAGTAAAGAATTAATTGCAAGAAATCATGAGCGAGAATCCTAGCACTTGATTAACAAGCTAGCTTAGCCAACTAATCCCATTAGTTAAATGATCAAAAGACTATGGGCCAATTTGGTAATATTGTAACTTTTAAAATAATTGTCGTTAACTGTACTATAGAAACAATCAGTAGTAAAGAAAACCAATTAAATGTTTAATAAAATCTATTTTAGAAATTAGTCGCATATGTTTAATAAAACTTATTGTTGAACTGCTTTAAAAATGCAAATGAGTAAAATGAATATAATGTTAGATAAAATTTATTTACACATTTATAAATGTGTATATATAATATCTTTTTAAGTTTATTAATTTTTATTTTTTATGCTAATATAGTTGGCAATAATAATCATGTCGTTAAGTTTAAACTATTTTATTTCCTAACGGAATAAGAATATTTTCGAACTTTTATAATATATATCAGGATATTCATTAGGAATTCAATTAAGTATAAAATTGATTCTCAAAATTACCTTTTAAAAAGTTACTCTTCTTCTGCTTTTTAAAATCTGATGTAAAATATGTAATTTTATCAAAAGTAAGTTAAAAAAATTACCAAAAATCAAAATTAGGTTTTAACTTTTTAAAATCAATTTTGAGACTCCAAAAATAAGTCCAAAGGGACCTTATTTATGAAAGCATAGCAAGATTTCTTAAGCAGAAAAAAGAGGGAAATGACTTGACTCAATCATCATTTAGAGATAAGAAATAAATAAACGACACATAAAATTAAACATATAACAAATTGACAATTTTTACTGAATAGTAATTCTATTTTGGAAAAAAGACATGCTATTAACTGAAAATCCTAAAACACTGAATCATTCTTTTTTTAATTATATCAAGTTTGACATGCCATTGCCATTTTTCAAAAAAAAGTAAGCCATGCCATAATCAGTTGTCTGAATTTTTTCGTTACCTATCAGATGAATCAATCAATCAATCACTATAAATAAGCTTTAACAATGTTAATTATTTGCAGCATCACCAAGTATAATCCATCTATCTTGGAGAGCTAAGTCCAAGCAAAAATGGCACCAACAAATGGCTCTACCCTCGCAACTGAGTCCTGGGATATTGCTGATTTTGTTATAAACAAAGGTCATGGAGTGAAGGGTCTCTCCGAAATGGGACTCAAAAGCCTCCCAAAAAAATTTCACCAACCCTTGGAAGAAAGATTCAGTGAGAAGAAAATCCTGGATCAAGTATCAATTCCCCTCATTGATATGTCAAACTGGGAGAGTCCTGAAGTCGCAAAATCCATTTGCGATGCCGCTGAGAATTGGGGATTTTTCCAGATTGTGAATCATGGTGTGCCCCTGGAAGTACTCGAGAGAGTAAAGGAAGCGACCCACAGGTTTTTCGCGTTACCGGCAGAGGAGAAGAGGAAGTGCTCAAAAGAGAATTCACCAACCAATAACGTGAGGTTCGGCTCAAGCTTTGTTCCTCGGCTTTGGAGTGGAAAGATTTTCTCAGCCTATTTTATGTTTCTGAGGAAGAAACTTCTGCATTTTGGCCTCCTGTTTGCAAGTAAGTGCCTATACATATATATATACACATGCATACATATACATATACATATACTTTTAAATATATTAAGTCTGTTTGGTACTAAAGTTGGGCAACTGTATTTTAAAAATAATAACATTAAAGTGTTTAGTAAACTTTAATTGTTATAATTTAGAAGGTAAGTTCATTTGATCCACTACTTGTATAATGAAAAGCTTATCATATCTTTACTGTTTTTGTCAAAATTATTTTTAAAAGTCATATTACTAAATTATTATAACTTTTATTTTATAATTACCACTTTTGGTTCACAGCAGCTTTCAAGTTATACCACCACATGCAATACCAAACATGATACCTAAGATCGTGTACTGAATGTTTTTATTTTTTGTTTTTTGTTTTTGCTTATAGGGATGAAATGTTGGAGTACATGAAGAGTTCTGAGGTTCTCATTAGAAGTTTAATGCATGTGCTAGTAAAGGGGCTAAATGTGAAACGAATTGATGAAATAAGAGAACCTATGCTGTTGGGTTCAAGAAGAGTTAACCTCAACTACTATCCTATGTGTCCCAATCCTGAACTCACAGTGGGAGTAGGCCGTCATTCAGATATTTCAACATTCACTATCCTCCTCCAGGATGACATCGGGGGACTTCACGTGCGAAAAGACAATGGTACTGACTGGATTCACGTCGCTCCAATTAGCGGATCACTTATTATCAACATCGGTGCTGCATTACAAATAATTAGCAATGGTCGATACAAAAGTATTGAGCATTGTGTGATTGCCAATGGAAGCCAGAACAGGATTTCGGTCCCCCTTTTCGTGAACCCAAAACCTAAAGCCATACTCTCTCCTTTTCCCGAAGTGCTCGCAAATGGAGAGAAGCCACTGTATAAGCCAGTTTTGTGTGCAGACTATTCCAGACATTTCTATACGAAAGCACATGATGGGAAGAAAACTATCGACTTCGCAAAGATAGGCGAGTTTTGAGATGAACATATGTGAAAGCCTAGCTAATTTTTATTTTGATAATCATAATATGAAGTGCAAGGTTGGTTTCCTAGAATAATCCTGAAAACATTTCTTCACTCGTGGGTATCAAAGATAATGGGCTTTACTCTAGTTTCAACAGTTTATGTATTAAATTATTTCAATAAATTTTATTTCACTCTACTGGGAGTAATTCATCCTTCTCTCTCTCATCCTATTGGTTATTCCATAAATTAATTACTCTTTAATTGTCTATGTGGGAAGATCATTCTTCCAATAATCTCTACAATAAACCCTATAACCTTGATAAGTTTATAACTTTTTTGTTCCTAATCCCAACTCGAGACCATATTTTTAAATAATAATTTGATGAAACTATAAGGTAATATACTATAAAATAATACTTATAATTTCATTAAGGAATTATAAGATAATATACTATAAAATAATACTTATAATTTATAATTTCCATTAAGGCCCCCACTTATTACATAAAATAATATGCAACTAGATGTAGATATGTGTGCGTAAAGATTTATGCTTGGGTTAATTATGAAAAATGATATAAACTTGCTCGATTCTGAACAATTTGCCAAAATTAATTAGAAATACAGAGATTTGAAAAGTTCTAGCCTAAAACAAATAGATTGCCTAAAGCTATGCACTAAAATATTTTCAGATTAATAATATAAATTCAACTGATACTTACATGCCAAAAAGATTTTCAATCCACTTATATATATATATATATATATATATATTGAATCCCCTTATTTTTATATACTAATAGATAAAAGATAGACTTAATTCAACGAAAAACTAAATTTAAAAAATTATCCACTTTTCCTTTTTTTTTTCCCCCTCTCTTCTCTCTCTTCCGAATTTCTAACCTTGGATCACCATGGATGGTCACCACCACGCAAGCCGCCAGTTTTAATGCACAAACCCAACATGTTGAGAGAATAATAAACTCTTCAATCATGAGGCCAGTTTTGATGCACTTGACAACTGTTACAAATTTTCATTCACCACAGCCAACATTTGTTTCCTCCATCCCCTCAAACAAATTTGTTAAAAAAAATTCCAACATAAATGAAGATTGAGACTTTCTAAGGCGTTGCTCAGAATTCAGAAGCCAGATCGTTATCTTTGGGCTGCCAAGGCCTCTGGCAGTGACATAGTGGCGATGTCTGATCGGTGGCAATAATAGGTTCGATTGCTCGGGTTTCAGATTTGAAAAATGACAGAAGAAAAATTTTCAGAAATCATATTTACTTTTTATCGGCGGCAATGGAAATATGGGTAAAATCTATTTAAGGATATAGGATCAGCAAAAGTCCGATCATATTGCTTATTTTTTGTGTTCCAAATTGAAAATATGAAATGGGTTAAGCCGATTTATCATTTTTAGTTTTTTGTATGATTGTTTTATATATCCCCTTTGGCGCAGCTGTAATATGCCTATAAAAGAGGATAAATTTTCTCCTCAATTAAAAATGCAATTAAAAATGAAATTGGATTTTTTCTTTGGCTATTGTGTATTGCAACCTATTTTGCGTAGGCCCATAATCTATTGATAAACTGATAATATTTAGTTTTAAATGTCTATTATTTTTAAAGACAGAATTGCCCTTTTAAAGAAAGTGATTATTTTAATATTATGGGAATTTTAGCTAGTTATAAAATTTGAGGGCATTTTGCTTTTTTTTCTAAAAAAATTGGCTCATTTTATTCTGTCAAAATTATCTAAAAAGTGCCATTAAGTTGTTAATTTTTTTTTAAAACTTAATTACTAAAATTAGGTCACTTCAAATTATTAAGTCCAAAAACTAACAACCCTAAGATAATAAGATACCCAAATCAACATAAATTATAATACCCCCTTATGGCAACAATCAAGAAGGGGAGCGAGGGCATCTCCAATGGGACACCAAAAATTATACCAAATCACCTTTTACACCATTTTTGTGTAAAATGCATCTCCAATGGGACACCAAAATGGTGTTATGAATACTATTACACCAAATTGTAGGGGAAAATTCAGTTTTAAAAACAAAACTTTTTAGGACTGATCTCATAAAATATATATAAATTCATAATCTAGAAATCGTACCTTGAAAATCTGATTTGGTTTTTCCGCTGATGTGATTTAGGCTCTCAGATCACGATCCATCACCACCATGTTCGTTAGATCACGATCCGTCACCAACCATCTTCCGTGTTATGACTGATTGACCAGATTTGACGCGCCTTTATCACCACTATATGCAAACTAGCAGGAGAAAAGTTTTCTCTAAAAATTCTTGTAGAGAAAAAAAAACTTTTTCTCTGATATATATACAGTAACTTTCCTCTCCTGTTTAGGAGAGAATAAGCCCTTTTATATCTCCCTCATAGTGGGAATCCTAAGACTCCTAGAATTATGAAACTCACGTTGCTTTTCTTTGTCATAGGGGCCCACCTTGTAAAATAACATAAGGCCCCTTGTACATAAGCATATTAATGGAGCCTCCCACTAAAAGATATAATTATGTTTTTGACCCAAATAGCTAGTTATCTTGCTTATTAATCCAGTAGTGGTGCAGTCAATTAAATGAGCTAATCTGGGGATCATTTGAGATACAATAGTGGCTACAACAATTAAGCCCGTAATTAAACGAGCCTAATCATTTAATTCCAACTCTACTCCACTATAAGATTGGAACTGACCTCTATAATTGTATGTTCGAATAATAATTCGTCCCAAGCCACATTGATTTCTTTACTGCTCAATCATTTGTACCACATCGTTAATTAAATCGATATCTCAACTGTCCAATCGATTTAATTACATCTTATTCCTTGATACTTACTGGTTTTCTCTAATGATCATTTTCAACATACTAAATATGTTGACACACTTTGGCCAGAGAATTCTATGATTAAGTGCCGAAAACCCATCAAGAGACGTGTCGTACAAATTCTATATTGTTAAACTATAACTCCAATACTTATAATTGCTCTCACCCAAATACTGGGTAATCTTGACCACAAGTGTGTATCATGCCCATTGGTAATTCAAATGGAATAACAATTACAATCATGAAATCATAATTAACTCAAGATTAAGATTATAGTAAAATCAATGCCTATGAGATTTAATAAGTCTGACAGTCATTTCAAGGTTAATTAAATCTCATATGTGATCCAGCTCAATGTAGTCAAACTACATCAGTAAATTCATACATGATTAAGACAAATCATTCAATGAATTTACTACAGTCTAAACCTAAATAAAGTGCCCAACTTTATTTATCAACTGCGAACTTAATTTATTTAATCATAAGATAACTTGTATTTATGTCTTCTGTGAATCCACATGGTGATCACATAAATACATATAATATGATTAAATGGACTTTACTCAAAAAATTATGCAATTAAGATATTTGAATAAAATACCTCATTTATTTTATTAATCAGAAAAATTGTTTATTACAATTAAATAAAACACATATGCTTTTAAAGAGCATATTTTCCCAACACAAATATGGTGCAACATTATTCATTTGGTGCTAGGAAAAAAAGTCTCAAATATCCTTATTACTTTTTCTTTGGTAAATATATGTCCTATTTTATATAATATTTTAAGTTATTATTTTTATTTTTTGAATATTATACTAATATTTTAAATAAATAAATTCAACAAAAAAATTATTAATAATAATAAAATGCCAATAACATTAATTACTAGATTACATATTACAAAATTAAAAATAGAAAATTAAATTAACACAAATTAAAAAAGCTGCTACTACTAGCATAAATTAGAACAATTATTTAATAATCTTGGAGATCATTATTAAATCCTCCAATATCATCAAAATATTGGCCAATATTATTATGAATTTAATTATGAATTCAGTAATTCGAATAACTAGAATATTATTATTGTTATTGTATTTTTCTATATTAATATAATGTTTAATTTTCATAATGTACTAATTTAGTTAATTAAATACAAATTTAATAATTTTCTATATTTTTTTGTTAATCGATATAAAATTACTTATTACTTAATTATCTATATTAATATTAATATTTATTGTGTTAATTGAATTAATTCTTGAGGATTAAAAGAATAAAAAGAAGAATATTTTTTTTGGTGTAAAATTTAATGTGAATGGATTGGAGATAAAATAATAATTTAGTGTGAAAAAAGTATATTTTTAGTGTTGATGTTACATTAAAATGGTGTTATCCATTGGAGATGGCCTTGCCTTGAGACTTGACAGAGAGACTGGTGCTCGAGAAATAAGATTCCTGATGATCCTTCAGTCAAATGGCGGACGGTCACCAAGGCTAGACCGGGCTACAGTCTAACCAAGCCCAAGATAAATTCTTTAAGATCCCTAAAGTTTTATGATTTTGTTATGTAACAATCTAATATATCCCTTACTGGATCTCTACTAAAATAATTGAAATACCTTTCATACTTAAGTTACTCTTAGATTGGGACATATAAATTCAATATTGAAGGAGTAATTTACCATTTCAATTGAACAAATCATGTATTTATTGAAGAAACTTAACACGCTTGGGGGTTATTACTATTTGTTATGTAAATGTTATGGTTTGTTCTGATTTAAAGAAAAGCATGTGAACATATTATAACACTCTCACTAGTATAGGAATGTTACAAAACTGCCGCAATATATTTTATAGCAAGAATCTTTTCGTGGTTTATTTCCTTTACAATTAGAGTTGCTACCTTTTGCCTTAATTGTATCAATTATTCTATCTATTATTGAAATAAAAAAGAATGTCATGAAATAATATTTCACGGTTCGTATAATCTTATAATTTCTATTATAAACGCGTTATAACATATAAGCTAATATCTCACCATCTTGTCCTCTTTTTAATTTTTAACATATATATTTTGTTAAGAGCAAGGTTATTGATGTCTTGTTACTTAATGTTTTTTTTTTTTTTTTTTGCTTTACCTATACTGAAAATTAGGAAAAATACCTACAAAAAGTTTTAATTTAGCCAGCTCTTATTAAAAACCCTGCGTCCATCCTGACGCGAACATGAGATAGAGACTTAAGCTTGAAACCGACCTTTGAGACTTCAGGTCGAAAACAAATACAAGAGTTTGAGACTTCAGGTCGAAAACAAATACAAGAGTTTGAGACTTCAGGTCGAAAACAAATACAAGAGTGTCATTATAGCATGAGGCCATAACATCATAATTAAGACCATGACACGAATAAAGTTTCAGGAACTGCAAAAAGATCCCGTAAGGTGTCAGAAAATTAACTAACAAAAAGAATACATCCACAAAACACAAATGCAATTTATTAATATGACAAATTGAATCAAATACATAGAGCTTTGAAGCCAGAGTAAAACCCTTCATAACAATAAATTTATTTTTCCATGTCAGGAGTGAAGAACTGGCCTCAGCATTATTCACTGAATCCCACCTTCATCACCGTGCCCTTTATTTTCATCAAGATAACAATTAGCTAGGCATTCACTTATTTTCATCTCAAATGTCGCTTATCTTTGCAAAGTCGATAGTTTTCTTCCCATCATGTGCCTTGGTATAGAAATGCCTGGAATAGTCTGCGCACAGAACTGGCTTATACAGTGGCTTTTCCCCATTTGCAAGCACTTCGGGGAAAGGACACAGTATGGCTTCAGGTTTTGGGTTCACGAAAAGGGGGACTGAAATCCTGTTCTGGCTTCCATTGGCAATCACACAATGCTCAATACTTTTGTATCGACCATTGCTCATGATTTGCAATGCATCACCAATGTTGATAATGAGTGATCCGCTAATTGGAGCGACGTGAATCCAGTCAGTACCATTGTCTTTTCGCACGTGAAGTCCCCCGATGTCATCCTGGAGGAGGATAGTGAATGTTGAAATATCTGAATGACGGCCTACCCCAACTGTGAGTTCAGGATTGGGACACATAGGATAATAGTTGAGGTTAACTCTTCTTGAGCCCAACAACATAGGTTCTCTTATTTCATCAATTCGTTTCACGTTTAGCCCCTTCACTAGCACATGCATTAAACGTCTGATGAGAACTTCAGAACTCCTCATGTACTCCAACATTTCATCCCTACGGGCCGAAAGAGGGGGGAAGAAAACAACAAAAGCATAATAATAACGTTCAGTGTACAATCCTAGTACATGAAAGAGTGTGTGTGTATGTGTGTATGTATATTGGCACTTACTTGCAAACAGGTGGCCAAAAAGCAGAAGTTTCTTCCTCAGAAACATAAAACAGGCTGAGAAAGTCTTTCCACTCCAGAGCCCTTTCCACATGGGGAACAAAGCTTGAGCCGTACCGGACATTATTTATTGGTGAATTCTCCTTTGAGTACTTCCTCTTCTCCTCGGCCGGTAACGCGAAAAACCTGTGGGTAGCTTCCTTTACTCTCTCGAGTACTTCCAGGGGCACACCATGATTCACAATCTGGAAAAATCCCCAGTTCTCAGCGGCATCGCAAATGGATTTTGCGACTTCAGGGCTCTCCCATTTTGACATATCAATGAGGGGAATTGATACTTGGTCCAGGATTCTTTTCTCACTGAATCTTTCTTCCATGGGTTGGTGAAAATGTTTTGGGAGGCTTTTGAGTCCCTTTTCGGAGAGACCTTTCACTCCGTGACCCTTGTGTATGACAAAATCAGCAATATCCCAGGACTCAGTTACCACGGTAGAGCCATTTGTTGGTGCCATTTTTGCTTGGACTTTGCTCTGAAGGCGGATGGCTTATACTTACTTGGTGATGTTGCAATTAGTTAACACCACTAACGCCTATTTATAGTGATTCATTGATGTATTTTAAACGATTCAGAAAAGAAATTATTATTGTTGTGCTTTCACTTTATTGTCCTACTTGCATTTTTTTTTTAATTATCTTGTCAATTATAACACAGTTATTTTCTTTCTGAGTCAAAATAGTATCACTCTTTTGACTAAATGATATATGTGGTACAACTACATTTTGCAATCAATTTTGTACGCTTTTAACCAACCCATTTATTATTACACATCACTTTCTACACATAAATTTATTAAAAAATATGATAGTTCTATCATTACTCTCTTTGTATAAAAAATACTACTTTGTCAATATATGTATATACTGACAGAAATGATATATATTTTTAACAAACTTAAGTATCCATTGTTTTAGTTTAAGTTATTCATCTTTAGAAGTCTATAATAGACTGCAAGGGGGAAAAAAAAAAGATTAACAATGAGATAAAATTAAGTCAAGAATAGTATCCTACACTTTAATATTCTTGATATTTGAAATACAAACATAGACAAAAATAATAATAATAATAATAATAAATAAGAGAGATGATCAAAGCAAACTTACAATTTTGTTTTATGTAAATATGAAAAAGATATTTGATTAAAAGTTTTGTATGTTTCACGGGCGGATTCTACTAAAAACATAGACAACAACAACAATAATAATAATAAATAAATAATAAATAAGAGAGATGATCAAAGCAGACTTACAATTTTGTTTTATGTAAGCATGAAATAGATATTTGATTAAAAGTTTGTATGTTTCACGGGGTTGTTCTAATCCGTGATCATTTTTGGATCTTTAATAGTAAAATATAGATCGAGAGAAAAAAGTCTAGAAGAGTATCCTTAACTTTAATCGATCTTAGACCAGAGGGCGAAGTTTGGAGTGGACTAACCCAGCTGTAGCCCGGGTAGGTTTTTTGGGGGGGAAAAAATTAGTTAATTACAAATTAGCTTTATTGAAATTTATATTAAAATAATAAAAATAAGACAAGAAATCTAACTCATCCTACCTTGTCTATCCAATTCCCAAAATTGCAAAACTCAAATATAACTGCTTCCTCAAATCTAATGAAATTGAATAATAGATTCACTGAACACACAATGGATTCCTCACTTTTGTTCTAGTCAACTGCTTTGAATGTTTTGAATTTTCCTCTCGATTTTTATATGCTGCGCAATTTCGTTTGGGAAAAAAAAAAGAAATTTATTTATGGAATAATCAATTTATTGGGTCATTATAAATTCATTTTGTTTGTTTAAGCGGAATTTATGACACAAATGCTAGGTAGTGTCGTAGTGAGTTTGAATAATAATTAATAATGATGTGCATATGTGCCGAAAATGATACAAAATTCAATATAGAAGGTACAGAAGACCTAAAAAGAATTATTGTAAAAATGTAAATTGCAACTGTGCTGTCCCAATTTTTGCTTCTTTAATTTTCTTCCTCTTCCTAATCATTAAGTGACATAATGTCGAGAATATTCCAGATCAGACATCATATGTATCTTTAACGGGACGACCTGGATTGTTTAGGAATTAAATTCTCCGCAAATGAGAATCAATTTGCTAGATGCTCCAGACATTTGGCATCACTTGACTAAATGTGAGATGTTATTGTTTTATTTGCTATTTCTTTTTTGCTGTTGTTATAGATCTTTGTTATTTTATCTGCCATTTTTGTTGTTTTTGCTGTTTTGCTTGCTGTTTGCTGTTGTTATATTTGTTGGGTACTTTTTTGTTGTTGTTATATTTGTTGGTTACTATTTTGTTTTGCTGTTTATGTTGTTTTGCTTGCTGTTTTACTTCTTGTTTTGCTGTTATATTTACTGGCTACTGCTGTTTTTGCTGTTATACTTGCTAGTTACTACTTTTTTTTTTTGCTGTTTATGTTGTTTTGCTGTTATATTTACTGGCTACTATTGTTTTTGCTGTTATACTTGCTGGTTACCTCCTTTTTTGCTGGTTTTGCTGTTTTACTTGCTGCCTCTACTGTTATACTTGCTGGTTACTACTGTTTTACTTATTGGTTGCTATTGCTATTACTATTTTCCTCACTGTTTTTAACTTTTTTTTCATTGGTTGCTATTGTTATACTTGTTGATTTTGATGTTTATTATTGTTGTTTTCCACTATTTTATTTGCTTTTGCTATTTTACTTGATGTCTCTACTGTTATACTTGCTGGTTACTGTTGTTTTTCTTACTGGTTGCTATTGCTATTACTATTTTACTCATTGTTTTTAACTTTTTACTCATTGGTTGCTATTGTTATACTTGTTGGTTCCGATGTTTATTATTGTTGTTTTCCACTATTTTATTTGCTGTTACAGTGTCATAAAGAAGCAACAAACTTCAAGAATAATGCATTCTCATATTATGAGGACTTATGTATGATTTATGGTAAGGACCATGCAACTGGAAAAAATGCAAAACCTCCTGCAGATGTGGTTGAGGAACTTAAGGAGACAGAAACAAACAATGAAGCTCAAGGAGAGAATTTAAATGTTGAGAATTGGGAGATGATGTTGAAATTTGACTAAGTATTTTTTGTTATATATTTACTTTTTAATATTCAGGAATGTCTTTGACATTTGAAGAAGTTATAGTCATATTTTAAAATTTAATTAAATATTTTTTATTATTTCATTTGAGCATTTGAAATTTTTTATTTTTGTAGTAATATTATGGGTTGTTTTTGAAATAATATTAATGTTTCTTGTTTAAAAAGAAATTCATTTGATAAACACTTGGATAATAACTGATTTAATAAAATAAATGTAGTTAGGACATTGAGAATGAAACATTAACATTAAGGCTAATTTTAAAATAATTAAACATATTTGTAGTTTTTAAATTAATTTAATAATAAATATTAAAAATCTAATAAAAGGGTAAATATGTCCAGATAAAAAATTATAAAATTCACTTTGTTATTTCTATCTTAAACCGAATAAAGGAAATTAAACTTCCCACCCTTTTCTTCTCCTCTCCTTTCTCTTCCTCACTTTTCCTCTCCTCTCCTCTCGTCTTTTCCTACAACGGAGCATCGCCTTAGTGTAGAATCCATTATTCTTCCAAACGAAAGAGCCTTAGTGAGTTGCCTTATCACCTTTGTATGTTGAGTTGGTGGAACGAGTACACAAGAGTTTTTATCGTGATTTAATAGTTATATGATAAAGTGAAAAACAAAAACAAAGATTATTTTCAAATTGCTCCTTTATTTTAAAAACTGTTAGTCATTGTATTTTTGTTCAAAAGATAAGGGGAAAAGTGTGTTGGGGAAATTCATTTTTAAAAAAAAAACTTTTAGGACCGATCTCATAAAATATATATGAATTTGTAATTTAGAAATAATACCTTGAAAATTTGAACTAGCTTTTCCGCTGATGTGATTTAGGCTCTCAAATCACGATCCGTCGCCAAACGATCTTCCAGGTTATGACTCAGGATTGATCTGCACTTGACGTGTGGGCGCCTTTTGTCACCACTATAAGCAAACTAGCTGGAGAAAATTTTTCTCTAAAATTAATTGTGCTTCATTAGAGAGAAAAAATATTTTTCTCTAATATATATATAGTAACTTTTTCCTTTCCTATTTAGGATAGAATAAGCCTATTAACATGTAAATGCTTCTTTTATTGATTTTGATGATAACAAACATTTTGATAAATATGTTGGAGTTTTCATAATAACAAATAATTTTTTTTAAAAGCAAGAATAATTCTATAAGTATTTACAAGTTTTTTAGAAACTGGAAAATCTTTGCAAAAATGTGCATTTCTGGAAATAATCGGTGAACCTTAATATTAATGGTTAATCGATAAAATGCAGAGAAAGGTTATTGTCTTAGGCTTCAACTGATTGTTTTTAAACCTGCCAAAAATAGCCACTGGATTTAAACGGCTAACCGTTTATTTTAACAGCTAACCGCTTTTGGTAAAGCTCTACTAAGAAAAGGGTCATCTCTTAAGCCTTAACCGTTAAGTATTTTTGTGTTACTGGAATTTAACGGCGAACCGTTAATTTTAACGGTTAACCGATAATATCCAGACAGAATTTTTGTGTTAACCTCTAACCGTTTAAAGCAAACCGGTTAAGCTTGTTGTTTTAAAGGCTACTAGAAATAACCGGTGAACCGGTAACTAATAACGGCTAACCGTTAATTTCTAAAGAGACATACTTTGTTAACCCTTAACCGATTAGTGAAAACGGAGTTGAATTGTGTTTTGCATGGTTTTTGGAATTTACCGGCGAACCGTTAACTTGTAAACGGCTAATCGATAATTTCCAGTATGTTTTTATTGACTAAGCCTTAACCGTTTAGCAAGAACGGATGGAAGATTTGTGTTGTGCAGGTCTCTGGATTTTAACGGCGAAAGGGTAACGACTAACGGTCAACCGTTTATTTGAAATCCAAAGACAACGTAACTTTGACCAACAAACGGTTAACGTTAACGGTTAGCGATCCGCTTTTCAAGAAAAGGTTATAACGGCTAGTTTTCGACTCCAACTATAAATAAGCTCATTCAAATCAAATTAAAGTTACCATTGAGCTTATACACGCTTTATACAATCTTGAAAGAGCTTTAAACACATTCTTGCTTCATCTTTCTTATTCACATTGGGCTTTGATTTGTAATCTTAAAGATTGTGTGAGAGAAAACAACTTGTAATTTTGTTTTGAGTGATTCAACTTGGGTTAAGAGATTGGGAATAATCTCTTGTTGTAAAGGTTTATTGACATATTGGAAGTCAATTGTAAGCTTTTGAGGCCTTGGTGGCTTGCTTAGTGGAATCCTCAAGCCCGGTGTGCTTGGAGGCGTGGATGTAGGCGGGGATAGCCGAACCACGTAAAAATCATTGTGTTTGATTTCTCTTATCTTATTTCTTTACTTTTCATTGCATATTACTTTATTTATTTCGAATTGGTTTGCTTAGTTATTATTTCATTGAATTTTTATTTGCTTTTTTTTTAAAAACCCAATTATATTTCTTATCTTGCTTTTATATTTCTCACGCGGGCAGAATTATATTACAAAACTCAGCTTTTTTTTCATAAGCTCAGAAAATAACATAAGCCCCTTTATACAAAAGATATTAATGTAGCCTCACCAAAAGATATATTTATATTTTGACCCAAATTGCTAGTTATCTTGCTTATTAATCCGAGTGGTCAATTAAATGAGCTAACCCGGGGATCATTTGGGAACATACAATAGTGGCTACGACAATTAAGCCTGTAATTAAACAAGCTTAATCATTTAATTCCAACTCTACTCCACTATAAGATTGGAATTGACCTCCATAATTGTATGCTCGAATAATTCGTCCCAAGCCACATTGATTTCTTTACTGCTCAATCCTTTGTACCACATCGTTAATTAAATCGATATCTCAATTGTCCAATCGATTTAATTACATCTTATTCCTTGATACTTACTGGTTTTCTCTAATGATCATTTTCAACATACTAAATATGTTGACACACTCTGGCCAGAGAATTCTATGATCAAGTGCCGAAAACCCATCAAGAGACGTGTCGTACAAATTCTATATTGTTAATCTATAACTCCAATACTCATAATTGCTCCCACCAAGATACCGGGTAATCTTGACCACAAGGGTGTGTCGTGCCCATAGATAACTCAAATGGAATAACAATTACAATCATGAAATCATAATTAACTCAAGATTAAGATTACAGTAAAATCAATGCCTATGAGATTTAATAATTCTGACAGTTATTTCAAGATTAATTAAATCTCATATGTGATCCAGCTCAATGTAGTCAAACTACATCAGCAAATTCATACATGATTAAGACAAATCATTCAATGAATTTACTACAGTCTAAACCTAAATAAAGTGCCCAACTTTATTTATCAACTGCGAACTTAATTTATTTAATCATAAGATAACTTGTATTTATGTTTTCTGTGAATTCACTTGGTGATCACATAAATACATATAATATGATTAAATGGACTTTTTCAATATATTTATGCAATTGAAATATCTCAAACATTTATTAATCAGAAAATAAATTAATATACTTTAAAAGAGCATATTTTCCCAACAAAGTGAGTGTCTTGATTAAATCTTAAAAAATAACGAAAAATTTGAGATTTCAAAAAGAAGAATTTGATATGAAAATTGTCAATTCATAAAAGAAGTAATCTGAATTTAACCAAAAAATGACCCAAAAAAAAAAAATTAGCCACACAATTCGACCTTCAACATGAACATTAAAAGTTGAAACCTGTGATAAAATGCTTAAACTTTGACGCAAAATTTGGAACCCTAATATAAAAATTTAAACATGATACGTAAAATTTGAAACTGCGAAACCCATATTTAATTTATATCAGTTATTCATTCATCAAACATTCAGGCTTTTCATGCAGTTTTTACTTGGACCACTCAATAAGCTTTCACTATTTTAGTGCATTGTGTTGCTTATAGTTGCAATTCCTACCGAATTTGAGGACTTAACTTTATTGACTTCAAAAATAAACTTAGGCTTCACTTTATTGACTTCCAAAATAAACTTAGCCTGCATTTTTTTTTTAATGGAATCTAAATAGGATTCAGTTTAGTTGAAATATGAAGAAGTTATATATATATATTATTTTTTTATTTTTTTATTTTTATTTTTAATATTTAAATATAAATGTTAAGTTGTCTTTTTTAAAAAAAGAAGACATGTGGAATATGATATTTTAGTATATATAACTTCATAAATATTAATAATGTTTATATTTATTTGTTAAACACATGATAAGATATAAATAAATTATTTGGTTAATAAATATATTTTTTTATATTAATAGATGATAATAAATATATATTTTATGTTAATAGATGATACTTACAATATTATTTTTAGTATATTATATTAATTGCATAAACTAACAAAGAATCGTTAAATCATTCGAAGATTTATGAGTTGGACTGGGCCTCCATGTGTTTGTCTGTGTGGTTTCTGAGCTAAGAGTGCTTGGATTTTGACTCATACTCATTTACTATCAAATGGTAGCTCTACTTCTCTAATCAAAATTTATTAAGAAAATATTAATTATAAATACAAATAGCTGGATCTATTATAAAATACACTCACCTAAAATTTTATTATATTTAAAGTTCTCATCTACAATTAAAAAAGAAAGAAATTGATAGTTGTATACCTATAGAACAAGGAAAATGAAAAAATAAAAAATGATAAAAGGATAATTTGTATAATAGGAAGTAAATGCATTCAATAGGGGTATTAATGAGAGTGAATATTAAAGTTTTATTCAAATATTATGTCATTTAGGTAAGATTCATAATATTTAATTTTTTCTATTCAGACCTAAACATTATATAATTAGACATAAGATATAAAAAAATAAAATGAAGGACTCATTTTTGTTACTTATTTTTTACTGCTTTCAAATTACTCTCAAACTATAAAAATCTTGATTTACTCATTTTTTTTAAGAGGACTAAAAAAATTCATCTGTCCACATTCATTTTTCCCTTAACTTTAAATAAAATAAAAAATTATTTAAAATTTTTTTTTAAAAAAAGGAGATATTTTAAAAATAGTCAAGTGAGAAATATGAAATTTATTCTCAAGTATAATTGGAGTCTTGAACCACTTTCTACGTTTTGAGAGCGAAGTCGTCCACCACCTCACTTAAACTGAAGAGTCCGGCCGTAGAATGTTTATTGGAACAAAATTTTCTTGACCCATTCTTACGCCTTAATTATTTAACATTTTCTTTTACAAAATTAAGGACTCTGTGTGGTTAACACAATTGCTTAATATAACAGTAAATTCTTCATTGTTTTTTGTCAAACACTAGAAGATATTCGGTAGTTTACTAGGAAGAAGCAGCGTAATGGTTAATGGATATTCACCAACCATGAAAAAGTCATCATTTATCGGCAACTTTCACTTTGTCATAAACCGAGGGAATGGAGTAAAGGGTCTCTCCGAAATGATAGTTCGGACGTGTTTAGTGTTGAATTGGGACAAAGACAACAAAAGTTCTTCCGTCGAAGAGCCTTGTGCTTCCTGAGACTCAAAGCTCTCCCCAAGCAGTATATCCATCACTTGGAAGAGAGAATCGATGAGGCCAAGGTCCTTCCCCAGGCATCCATTCCTGTCAATGATATGTCGAAATGGGATGATGCTGAAGTCGCAAAATCCATCTGCGATGCTACTGAGAACTGGGGATTCTGCGGAGAGTACTCACGGCGGCGACTCACCGGTTCTTCGGGCTGTCAGCTTATGAGAAGAAGAGGTACTCAAAGGAGCCTTCACCTTCTAACAATGTGAGGTTTGTCACCAGCTTTAACACTCAGGTTGAAAAGGCTTTGGAATGAAAGGATTTCCTTAGCCTGTTTTACGTTTCCTAGGGTGTGAAGCTTCTGCTTTGCGGCCTCCTGTTTGCAAGTAAGCAAGCAACCTCATTAATTGACCATACAAATTCTCAAAAAACTTGTACATTATTATATCACGCATGTGTTGAACCTCTCATTTGCCTGTAGGGATGAAGTGCTGGAATACATGAAGAGTTCAGACGCTCTTATCAAACAGCTATTGCAAGTGTTGATGAAGGGGCTAAATGTGAACAAACTTAATGAAACAAAAGAAAAACTCCTCATGGGTTCTGTAAGAACAAACCTTAACTTCTGTCCCATTTGCCTAAATCCTGAACTCACTATTGGCGTAGGCCGCCATTCAGATGTATCAACCCTCACCGCTCTCCTTCAAGATAGCATTGGGGGACTTTACGTGCGAGGAAATGACGGAGAAAGTTGGATTGATGTACCTCCGATTGATGGCTCCCTTATCAACATCGGTGATGCGTTACAAATTCTTAGCAACGGTCGATACAAGAGTGTAGGGCATTGCGTGGTTGCTAATGGAAGCAAGAACAGCATTACAGTCCCCATTTTCATCAATCCAAGACCTCAAGACACAATATGCCCTTTGCCTGAAGTGCTAGCAAGTGGAGAGAAGCCGGTCTATAAGCTGGTTCTGTACTCGGATTATGTCAAGCATTTCTTCAGGAAGGCATATGACGGGAAGAAGACAGTTGGCTTCGCAAAAATGAGCAATTTTGAACGGTAGAAGCTAATTGTTTTGATTGATCAAAATAAAGCACAAGGTGTAAAACTATGAACAATTGTGTCAAAGCTTTTAGAGGTGCATATATGTATCCCTAATATACATCTATAATTAAAAAATAATAATAATAAGGGGTTACGGAAACAACCAGTCATCACTTGAGGGCAGAGCTGGCCTCCAGCTTCTCCATGTTTAAAGTCTTAATTTTGAAAGATAAAAACAGAGGATTAAAGAATTTTGAGGAAGAACAAAGAAAGATATGCGGGAATGCAAAACTGGAAATTCTTATTTCTTTTATGCATTAAGCTTGCAATATTTAATAAAAATTGAAAAACTAAGTGACCGAGAATCAAGCCATGAGCTGATACATGTTGCACAAACTAACAACTTCCTAAGGACTAGGACAAACTTAATTTAATAACTGAAACATAAAACAATTATCCAAAACGTGAATAGCTTTGCAGTCCTAAGTGCAGCTAACTAACGGTCTATTATCCCACTTCCCAAAGAGAATTAGTTGCCTTCCGTTAGGGTTTATAATCCTCATTTGGTTGCCATCTCGGTACCAATGACTGATTCTGTTAATTAAAAATGCAGTAACACTGTTAGGGTTTAGCAGCTAGCAGTTCATGATATTATACAAAAATTTCTAACTCTACCTATATATCAATTGTGCGCCAAATTTGAAAGCAAGATAAACTTATTTCTCTAACAAACAATATATCATGACAGGAATATTCACTTGCTTTCCGGGAAAGATGCATTTATTCATCAAAGGACTAGTCATTTGAACTCTAATGCATACCAGAATATGCATCCTTACAACAATGGTGTTACAACAAAGGCAACAAAATATTGTGGAGAAATGCAGCATCAGACTTATGGTATGTTTTTCATTTCACCGTATCACAAGAACAAATTACATGATATAAGAATGAGTTAGACTCTGATATGCAATGAGCTGATGTTGCTTCTAAATTCTACTCCGAACAGATAGCTCATGCTTCAGTTGGTCCTTCAAAACCCTCCTCAATAACTTGTTTGAAGCAGTTCGGGGAAACTCTGGGACAATCTTAACCAAACTCACCTGGTAATTAATCAAAAAGTGAAATCAGAATAGAATGATCAGTAACATAAAAAGTTCTAACTTCGTGGACTTCTAAAGAAAATATGAAGGTCAAAAGCATGAAAACCTTGAACAAAGGGTTGAGGTTCCTTTGGATGGCTTTTGAGAATATCATCTTAAGTTTGTCCACCGGCTGACTGGTATGTCCTTTCTTTAGTACCACACATATAACCAACACTTCTGGACCACCACCTGCTGGTGATATACTGATTGCAGCAGTCTCCAGGATACTTTCATCAGCCCCATCACACACACGCTCAATTTCAACAGAACTCGTCTGCATATCAAATTTTGTGCCCAAGCACAAGATAGAAAAGAAGAGATCAAAAAAGCCAAACATGCGTGTATAAGCAGCTTCTTTGGAGATACGAAACTCAAGGAGGAAGAAGTAATACCTTTATGCCACCAAGATTCATGGTGTCGTCAGCCCTGCCCTGTACTATGATATATCCCCCAACAGTCCGCTTGATGATGTCTCCATGTCGCCGTAGGTGCTGCCAATACTCGTGAATGAATTAATGCCTCTAAAATCTATCACCAGTTGCATCTTTCAGTTGATGCACCAGCACATGCTAGAGGAGATGAAACAAAATAGTAGCAGCAATTCAGTGGCTCAGCACTGGCTGATTCAATTGTGCCTCTATTTTCTACATAACACTGGAGACATTGAACAATAGTTTCTATTTGGTAAATATATAATGTTTCTATTGACCCAGGAATACTAGCTTCCGGAGACTCCAACCTGAGCCCCAAGCGAAGCCATGCCAGTTAACTCGACCAAAAGTGAACTTATAAGGGTTATAGTCTGGGTAATCTGCTGCCAAAAGGGTATGAGACCTGATATTACACCAATTCACCATGCTGCTTTTAGAGATTAAGTAGGACTGCATATAGTATTATAAATACAGCTTAGTAATAAAACGGCAGGTCTACACATACCATTCCCTTATATATTGGCATCCCATTGAAGTAAACTTCCTCATGATCAGCATTAAGCAATCTGTCACTAGCTCCGAGGTATAGAGGGAATAAACCCACTTCACCAACACAAGGTTGATCATCTGGCTGTCACAGTTCAAAAAGATCAATTACACACAATTACAATATATATTAGAGTATTAATATGGTCAATTTGTCTCCAGATTCATTCATTGTATTACAAGAATCCTAGCAATTTTGATTTTTTTCGTGTCATTGCAATCTTAGAATATGATGACAGCCAAAAATATATAAACGAAAAATGAATCCAGTTAGATGCAGAAAAGTTCTTACATAAGGAACTCCAAGTTCATCAAGAATGACAAAACCCGTTGTCATTGTGGCAGTGCTAAATGCTCCAAAAGCCTGCGGCTGCAGCATACTTCCTTGGATGTAGGATGAGGCAAGCTCTGTCCCTCCACAACATTCAATAATAGGCTTGTAGTAAGCTTTTGAAGCAAGCCAAAGATCATCATCAACATTGGAGGTTTCTCCAGTGGAAGCAAAGGATCTACACATACATTAAGTCGACTTTATTCTGAATTATAAGAAAGCATTTACTTTTGAAGTTGGAAAGAGGCAAGTACCTTATGTTTGTCCAATCTAGGCCTTGCAGACAGTTTGTGTTCTTCCAAGCTTTTACTAAGCTTGGAACCGTACCCAAAACACTTACTCCAGAATCCTGAAAATATTTCAGAAAATAATTGTAGAAGAGCAAAATATCAGATTATATAACTATGCACTTGAAGAAGAAGTGGTGCCAATTGGCCCCTAAACTATTGGTGCTGTCTATTACTACTATGATTTTACCAAAAGCCAAAACTTTGTTATAAACAGGGAATCTACACTATCTACTCAATTCTTATGTCAATTAAGAATTCTCTGAAGCTCAAGTTGATGCCTCAATATAGCCTGGAAATTCTTATGTCAATTAAGAATTCTTCACTATCTACTCAATTCTTATGTCAATTAAGAATTCTCTGAAGCTCAAGTTGATGCCTCAATATAGCCCAGAAAATTAGTCTAGCTTTATTCTAAACCATTACATCATTAACCTAAATGCAGAAACTTATAATCTACATAAGCAGTAAATATATTGCATCCAATCAGTTCAGTAGTTCTTTGATATTGGATCCCAAGGCTGAAGGAATCATCATACTTTGTATCCCAACTTTGCAAGATTATCACTATTCATAAAATAGTTGGTTAGAAGTGTGAGTGGCCCATTGGCACCTAAGGTAAAAATCAGATATGTGTCCCAGAAACAGGCAATAAGCTCTTATACGAAGGGGGAAAAAAACAAGTATAAGAGAATCACCTGAACAAATTTTCCAAAACTTCGCTCAAGAGGAGAGCCATGATAGAGAGCAAGAGCTGCACCACTTAGAAAGCTTGAGAACAGTATAATTGGTCCCATCACCCATCCTAGATTGGTCGGCCAGCAATAAACATCTCCAACTTTCATATCCATATGACCCCATGCCTCAGCAGCGCACCGAATAGGTGAAAGTTGCGTCCATGGGATAGCTTTTGGTTCTCCTGATATAGGCCAATAGACGAACAAGATACTATTTCATAAAGGGAATGTCAAAATACAGCCAAGAATATCTATGATTAAAATGTTTCTTTACCTGTGGTTCCAGATGAAAAAAGTACGTTAATCATAGAGTCCACCGGTCGATAAACTGGAGGGTAATACTTTGGACTGCCACCACAAGAATGTTGCCACACATTAAAATGGTTTAAATTATTCTAGTTGGAGAAACTGCAAAACTATTTTGGGATATTGCATTGACGATAGCAATAGAAGCTTCCTTGCACCAAAAGGGAAAAACAAAAATAAAACAGAGTAGTTTTAGTCATATGGCTATAGATACCCTGGATGGTAATCAACACAGGAAAGAAAATCTTTCCATAATACATCTTGTTGCCTTAGTTGGATGCCTACATCATCTCCAATCACAGGGAGCACAACAGCTTTGAGAGGACCAGCTGCCGCAACTTTACTGTACAACAAAGATGAATAGCCATTATGTTTCTACTAGAATACTTCAAACATCTCAAGATGATAATGTATATCATAATAGTAAATGATTTCATAAAAAAGAGTGGAATTAGCCCACTAGTTTTAGCTTTCAATTATAAAATGCTTCGAGTAAAGCACTCTCACAAATAGCCTTTACGGAAAAGGAACAGCTATTTGGAATATACTTTTGTGCAAATAAATTTCAAAATTTTCTGAACAGCTCAGGCCTCTCAAAATTCAAAGCTAATTCAATAACAAATCATCATCTAAAACCCACAATCCTTCATTCTTATACAATCTGCAAAGGACATTTCCTTTTGATCTAATTTTAAGGAAAAACATGTGAATGATTTCAACTCAATCATAACAGCAGGGAAGAATTTCAGCAAATGTACCCATAGTCTAGTAATGTATCATGGTGACATTAATGCTGTTTAGAATCAACTATAATCATTCTCCTCAAAAAAAAAAGAATCAACTATAATCATTGGTATTGCAAACCAACATGACCTTCCAGGCATATAAGCAAATCCTCTCATACATAAAATGCAGCAGCTAGTATAAACAGTACAAAGTTGATCCTTTACCTGTATAAAGGAAATTTTCTACCTCCTCTGACTATAAAATCCTGAATACAAATTGAAGGCAGATTTCAATTTCCAGACCAAAGTAATGACACACAAACGGGACTCTGTAGCTCATAATGCATATATATGACACATAGAATCTATCAGAATATATAATAATATCCAGAAAAGCACACCATAATTACTACTTTAAAATTGGCAATGAAAGCCCATACTGCCAACAAAAATGGAAAAGAAAAATATAAGCCAAGGAAAACATGATATCTGAAGATGATAATCTAAACAGCTCATGCCATGTCTTCAAACTTCTGAAATCTAACTGCATTAACAGGAGAACCAGAAACAATTTGACTGTTTATGTCTCTAACAACTGATGCATATTGTTCAGAAAACAAAAGATTTAAACTAAAAATTAGTGGCTCAATGAAGTTCAATTCTTTCAGAAACTCTAATCCTTCATATTAGGATGGTCTATGAGAATGAAAGATCACCTGAGTAAAGATACCCTTAGCCTTAGACACTCGCAAACGGGTTGCAATCTCCCTTGCTGCAAAGCTGTCAGCTATTGATACTACAACATATCCTGCTAGTATGATTTCCAAATATATAATAACTGCATGGACTGTCATGGGCATGTCGATTGCAATTGCATCACCTTTTGAAAACATTGTATCCAATGCATTAGCCACCAACCTGTAACCCATGCAGCAGATTTATCAACAAAAGAGAAGGTTGTTGATGAAAACATGGATTAACCTCTATGAGTTCTTCGATAACTCAATTTGAGAAAGAACCTTATCCTAAGTAACCTATGATCACAGATGGAAACCAGAACAACCCAACTGAATTTGATACTAAAAAGAATGTTAGCTATATTTACTCTACAATGACCAATAGACACGGGAATGTATTACAATAAGATATAAACAGCGAAAATTATGCAAGAGACCATACACTACTCGTTCTCGCAGTTCCTTATATGTCATTTGGTTAACAGCAGAGTCATCACATCTATCTTCTCTCCACACAACAGCCACACTATCATCCTCTTTTCTCAGACGACTTGATGGTAGCAAGCAGCATTCGGCAACATTCAAAACTGAACCTGGAAGCCATCTTCCACCATGTTTTGATTTACCTGTCCTATCTAGAATACACTTTGGGGCTTCATGAAATTTAACTGAAATCTCTTTGAGAACAATTTCCCAATAAGCCTGAAAACCATGCCCAGACATAAAAGTCAGAATGAGAAACAAGTCCAATAACTCATGAGCGTATACATAAAACTTAATTTTGCATTAAGTAAAGAAATAAATATTCACACATAAAAAATTGCTTACCTCAGGATATTCAACAGTGAATTTCTGAAAGAGGCTAAAGCTTGTTATAGGGTCTTGGTACATAGCCCCTAAAAACTTTGGTCCATGAATTTCCATCGCATGTCCTAAGTTAGTAAGCTTAGACTGATCTCTATCATTTGAAAAGCACAGAGATCAGTAAGGACAAAAGATTCAAACTTACAAACATGCACACAAACAAAAAAGATCATAAAACAGTGAAAAGATCACACATTGAATTTCAAATC